>OX578133.1:182785247-183335247 GCA_951213105.1 Amaurobius ferox | reverse complement strand
CAATGGTAATATTGTAAAAAATAATTTTGTAGACAATAAATATTTTATTTTTTATTCACCTTTTTTTTAATCCTCTTTTACAAAATAGAAATTCGGCTAAACTCAAAAGATGTAAACGCGGTCAAGGAAGCTCCCCACAACATGATTTTAAAGCTGAAATTAAAAGTATGCATCCACAATTTAACAACACATTTCAATGGAAATTTATAAAATCATGGGTATTTGCTGTTAAGAAAAAGCAATTAAATACAGTTTATGCTATTTTCTTAAAGTTAAATCTAACTATGAACATTTTAATCATATTTTCTATGATTTGCTCATTACTAGATAAAAATTTTTAAATATAAAACTTAATCAATTTCATAATAATAATTGTTTTAATTCTTATTGTGTAATATATTTTAAGCATCCTATTCTATAAACTTTAATGAAGAACTTTTCTAAGAACTTAAATGTCATTTGGTACTAAATTCAGGTTACCTTCGTGTAATAATTCTAAACAAGTCTTAAAGTCAATCAATCTTGACCTTGATAAATATGTTTATGGATTAGCTTCTAAATATGTTCAGCCTTTAGAGGCATTTAATATGTGGAAATTTACTATTTTAAAATCTATTACAAATGCCATTTGTAGTCTCAATTTATCTAGATCTATATTTAATATGGATAATATAAAACACTCTATTAATGATTTACATAGATCTTTTGTTATTACTTATGTTGATAAAGCCTCTAATAATTATGCTATTATCTGTAAAAAATTCTATATACAATATCTGTTAGATTATTTAAAAAATAATAGTCTATTTAAACTGGATTCACACTCCGTTAATAGTATCTAATTGAAAATTATCAATATGTATAGTGAATTAGATATTAATAACAAATTTTTGAAATTTCTATATATTGTGTTTATACCTAAATTTCATAAAAATCCTATTATATTTAGAACTGTAAATAGTGGTCATAATTCATACTCAACTTCTGCTAGTAAATTATTACTAAATTATTTAAATGTACTAAATTGTAATTAACGTGATTCCAATGATAACTACATTATTCTAAATAATAGTAAAAAATTAAAAAATAAATTAACATCACTAGGTTAAAATAATAGGATTTCAAACTTTTGATTTTAAAGATCTATTTAATAATATTAAGATCACTGAGCTTTATGATGTCATTTTAGTTTTATATAATGCTTATATTACTAATCAATCTTATCTAACTAAATTTACCAATTTTCCTAAACTTCTCCATTTTGTTCTTTTCAATAATTATATTTTTCAAGGTAAAAAATTATACTGACAAGTCTCAGGGGTTCCACAAGGTGGCTGTAGTAGCAGTATGTTAGCTAATTTATGCCTATATCATTACGAAAAATTCTTTACTTCAACAGATTATAAAATTTACAGATATGTAGATGTTCTGATTTGTCTAGTATTTACAGATAATTATGTCATAGATATAGATTTCTATCCGGACAATTTGGAATTAACACCTAATGACACTACTATTCGTAAAAATATTAATTATTTGGATTTAAATCTAATTATAGAACCTACTAATGGGATAGTTACTAATTTATATGATAAAAAAGATTTTTTAAATTTAATATTAATGAATTATTACCATTTAATTCTTGCAACTCGATTCAATTGTTTAGAAATATTATACTTGATCAACTTTTTAGAGTTTATAGATTTTCAGATAAAAAAATTTCATGCTTTGCACATTAATAACCTCAAAATTACAAGTAAATTTTATTAATATCCTGCATATTTGTTTAATGGTATAGTTAATAAGTTTCGATTAGCCTAAAATTCTCAATAATCTCTCTGTAGTATCTTATTATAGACATACTTCTCTATGCTCTTGAATATAGAAGTATATATTACAATATATTACAATATATTTTCTTCCATTTATGTTGTAGCTTTTACTGTAGAATATCACATTTTATTGCCTTTACGCAGTACGGTGTTTATTACTCACTTTGGCAACAGCAGATCACTTCTTTACACTTTTACGAATGGCAACATTGGTCTAGTCATTTATTATTCGTCATGGTTATACATTTGAGGTGTATTTTAAGGTATTTATGTTTCATATATATATATATATATATATATATATGTGTGTGTGTGTGTGTGTATATATATATGTATATATATAAATGTGTATATATATATGTATATATGTATATATATATGTATATATATATATATATATATATATATATATGTATATATATATATGTGTATATATATGCATATATATATATATACATATATATATATATATATATATATATATATATATATATATATATATATATATATATATGTATGTGTATATATATATATATCGTATTTTATCGTTGTCTTTTGTTTATATTTAATGAGACAGGTGAAAACACACCCTTTCCTTTAAATTATATTTAAGTATAGCCTTGTTATTTTCTTTCATGCCACATGTTGTTTTTCCTTGATCATCCTTTTCTCTTGAACAAATGGAATGTGATCGTGATAACCAGCATAGTGCCGGGAATTTGACGTTTGCTTCTAAATTAGGGTAGATCAATTGGAAAAGCTCTAGTCTTTAGATTTAGACTTTGGGGTTCGTTTCCTCTCTACATGGAATTTTGTAAATAATTTAACAAAAATTACATATCTCACCTTGTATTAATTCAATTTCATATTTACAAACCTTTTAAAATTAAATCTGGAATATGACGTGTTAAATACACTTCTCTTTATATGCACTCAATTCTTTAACTGTGTTCTAAAGCTGTAAAAACTACTGATAGGAAAGAATCTATTCCTTATCTATTGGAAAATTTTCTCTAGTGGCTGATTGAAGAAGTTATAATTCTTTTCTCAAATACGCGGCAAATCGCGCTCGAAAACGATAGGTAAAAATGTTCACTTACAATGCTCAAGAATTTGTTATTTAGTATGGAAAGAAGTGTGGTTTGCACGTAATATGTACACCGGCGATAGAGAAAGAGGTCAACCAAAGCTATAATTATGCAAATATCTCGTTATACTGATGTACCTCTGAAGGAAATAGTAGGCAATACGCATGGAAAAATAGTAATCCGTGTAATAAGCAAACTTAGATTTATTGTTTTTACTGCAAACCGCAAATTCTGTATCAAAATTTTGCTGGCAAATGATGCAGTACAATAATAATCCTTATTTGTTGACCTCATTTTTATTGTCTGTATACATGTTATGTTCTCTCTACAAATCTGCAGTTCTAAATTTCCACCCATCTTGCTTCGTTTTCGAGTTAGAAGTTCTTCGATTTCTCCCTAGAGGCACTGCAAACATTGGCAATCGATAACGCTTAGTTACTTTCCATAGTAAGCCCGGTTTTGGCCATTCTCAACACTTCAATCGAAAGCAAAGGAATGTATGAAGACCTATGAGGGAACCGTGTATATTAGTTATGCAGAAAATGTAGAAACTTTGCACTTTGCATTAAATTTTTAATCAATATCTTCAGATTCATTTATAATAAAAGTCATATTGCGAGAGCAGCTTTAAACTGCCATAATGGGACAACGAAATATAACCTAGCCGCCTACAGTAACAGCTATAAAAGGAGCTTAACAGATTTATTAGACTCATAAAATCTAGATAATTGGACATATTCTGTCTCATCAACTCCTGTTACACCCACCCACTTTCCTTCTGATTGGGTTATATGGATTGCTACGTATAGTATTTAAGGAATGCAGATAAATTACGACGGGCTAAGAGATACATGTGAATAATTAAAATCAAATATTTATAAAACTAATGCATTAAAAAATTAACCTTTCTATAATATTAATTCTTATTACACATTGATCGGGTGCACAATTTAAAATATGGAATCTAACCCATAATTAAAAAATTACCTTTAAAATGGGATTTTCAGTGCTCCTAACAATTATATTAATTGTTGCGAACGATTAAATAGGATAATTTTAAAAAATAATTAGGCATGGCAATTACAATTCTCCAATTGTAAATTACAACTATAGTTAATCTATTAGAATTGTTAAAACTTTTAACGTTCGATATTCAAATATAAGGAACATGAGATTTTCAATCTTCCCTTTACTTTCCTCTCAAAATGAGCTGGAGGAAAGTAAAGTGAAGTTAATCGCTTGTAACAATTTTTTCGATAGATCAGTTTTTAGCACAAGATTAAGCAAACGCTTTACTTTAACCGATGTGGCCTAAGAAAATTATGGTGCCATTATTATTAAATAAGTGTATTTTGTAAGTACTTTTAAGCAGAAGCATATGAACACCTTTGCTTATTAATCATCAAGAGCTTTTTCGAGCTATTAGCAAATGTTACTTTTCCGCAGGGATCTCGATACATCTCGAATTATCTGAAAGTTTAGAGATCCTGTAACACATCATTATTTTCATCATTAAATCCTGACAATTATTCTATACTCGCTTTTGGCGGAGTTTGGTAAAATATTTCACTTATTATTTAATGATATATTTATTACATAATTTTCACACGATCACCCAATATTTGTCAAGGACGACAATATAGACCTTTGGCTTTATAGAAACGTCTCTTTCATCATACGGGTAGACCCTGATCTCATCATTTTAATTTACAACGGCTATGTGAGGAGCAGATATTTCGATTAAGCTAACCAGAATGTTTTGCCCAATCATGTTATGTGATCTTATTTAATATATATTATAAAATAAAATTACGGTATATGAAAAGATAATTTTATTTTTTTTATACATAAACGCCTGCTCAGGGGTGTTAACATTACTTTTAAAATCTGGTGTGGGTAACACATAACTTTTCCTACATAATGTAATAAATTCACTGTTTTCACAGCGAAAGAATGATGTACAAGATCCAAACACAGCGTTTTTAACGTTCAATTCTACATTTGGCAATTTTCTAGATGACAACAGGTAATACTATTTAGGACTATTTTATAATTAACTTATATTTCGCGGAAATTTAACTTGACAATTGTCAATACTGATAGCATCCGTTATAAGCAATATAGGCTATATATTAAAATATTTTAATAATTAATTCATCCTTTTAGCGTCATTTTTACAATTATGGCTTATTTTTGTTAATTTGGCACTATTAAAATTAGTCACCAAGTTCGACACATTAAATGCCAACCGTTACAGACAGACAGACAAGAGGGCTTTTCTTAGATATCAATAAATGACTGTTGGAAGTCAAAACATAAACAAAACTTTTTCACAAAGTATTTTTTCTCGTGAATAGAACGAACCAGATCCACGTAAATGATGTTAACGGATTTTTACTAGTTAATGTATTTTAAATTTTATGTAATAGTTTTAATAAGTATATTTGAAAAACGAAAGATGGTTCTTGAGAATGGTTCGTGCTAGCATCTTAAATTTGATGCCGTTCTGTTTATAATGACAAATGCCAGAAAAAATGAATCTTGAAGTAACAATGCTATAGTTACTGATATTTTAATGTCTTTTTTAAAATGTCCATTCAAAAATTCGAGGGGGGTGTCTTCTGAATATTCGACTATGTGCAAAATCAATAGGGCTCCAGTATTTACCAATTTTAATAATTGCGTTCTAATATCTGCCTTCACGAGATATCGTATCTGCAGACCACACACACAGATATCACCTCAATATTAAATTAGAGTTCACAGATGATTGAAGCGTGATCTTTCGTCGAAAACTCGAATTCACATTTTCAATGCCATCACAATACACTACATTATACTATATGTAGAGAAATTAATAATGGGCTAAATCAACATGCAGTACGTAGTTTAGTCTGTTTGGTAGATCATGGCCGTAATTAGAGGTATTAGCGCCCAGGGCAAACGGTAACCCCCACTGGACAGGTCTCCCACATATTGGTGATATAATACAATGCTTGTGTAATAAGAATAGTTCTATATTACTCTTATCAGCAATTATTGACCCGTATAGAAATTGCTTATTGTGTTAAATAGTAATAAAATGTTATATTTTTATATAAATATTACTAATAATATAATAATTTAATAAGTTTATTTATAAGTAGAATTAAGTTAAAAGTAATAGATATATAATGGCATGGATTCAGCATTAAATTCCGGATGGGGTTAAAGGACTCACTAAGGATTTCTTCTTCTTGTTCTGTAGATGTCACTTCCTATTCAAAAATGTACATTTTCCAGGAAACATCTATTTACCGGGATCTGCTATAAATATAGCTTAAATTGTAACTGATATGTATTTAGCTTTAAATTCTGGAAGAGAATGGGGGATTACTAAAGATTTTCACTTCTAATTCTTTTTCCACTTTCAGTTCAACAAATTTTCCTAGACAGGGGCTATAGACAGAACTTTGATAATGACTGAAATGTAAATTCAACAATAAATTACGGAGAAAGTACTTTGATTCGTTAAAACAGCATCGATTTTCAGATGAAGTTAGATGATTCACTACGCATTTATATTTCCGGTTCTGGGAATATCACAATCCGTATGACTATACGACATATGTTTGCAAAAGAGAATAAAAAGCTTAATAGCTTCGTCAAAAATGAAGTGTACACATCATTTGATACCATCTAAAATTTCCTTTATAAATGTATTATTTTGGTTAATTAATTAATCAAAACCGACATTAAATCGGAATTCATTAAACATACCGTTTTCCTTCTATGTATGTAAAATTTTCTCACAAGTACAGCAAGATTTTAATTAGTTTCCATATACAGGAAAAGATGAAATACGCTGATAATGACCGAATTCCAATTTAGGCCTTGAAATTAGTTTCACTCGATCAATAAATGTCTCATTGGGAAGCTCTTGGATTGAATTCTGCAATTACACCCCTTCAATTAAAGATTTAAAAATATGTCTAAAAAAGAACAATTCCTTCTAGAATTAAGTGTGAAAATTATATTTTGGACTGAATGTTTGCGTTGAAATCAACATTTTTTACACGTTAAAGTAAAGTGTCATTTATATGATCATGTAAGTAAAATGTAATGTATATGCTGTAATTTTTACATTTCAAATAATGGCTGTTTGAAGTTGTTTTTTTTATCCAATATTCATTATTATTAACTTAAAATTACTATGTGAAAATCAGTCTGAACTGTACTGAACAGCTACTTTTTTTTATAATTGTAATTAAAATGGGACAAAATATTTTCGGACAAATAACATATACATCGATTCGTTTGATATAGCTTGTGTTAATCGAAAGACAGGTAGAATCGCAGTTTCAAAAATGTGGTAAAATTTTAATCTGATAGAAATATAGGTATTGCATCTTTTTAATTCAGTAACAATTATTTGTTGCATAATTTTTTCAAACATTTTCTTTAGCAATAATTTAATAGCTTTTTAAAGCATCTATTTATCAAGATCTACTATAAATAAAGTTTAAATGATGACTGACAACATGAAATTTCAAAGCAGATAGGAGAGGGGTGTTCACTGAGAATTTCCAGCTCCGGTTCCTTTTGTAATTCCGTTTATTTATTTTTTTATTTTCCTTGAAAAATATACTTTTTTAGGATTATCTATAGATGGAGCTTAGATGATAACTGATGTGGATTTAGCATTAAATTCTATAGGATGGTTTACTAAGGATTTTTACTTCAGATTTAAAAAGTTTCCTTAAAATATCCATTTATCCGGATTGGCTATAAATAAGCTTAAATACGGACTGATGTGTATTTAGCTTTAAAATGTGGAAGGGTATAGAGTGTGTGTGGACTCACTAAAAATTTCTGCATTAGGGTCAGGAGATTCCATTTCCGATTAAAAAAATTTACATTTTCCTTGTAAGATCTATTTTTCCGGATCGATTATAGATAGAGCTTAGTCAATAACAGGTATGGATTCAACATTAAATTCCGAAGAGGAAAGGAGGGTTCCGGTTACTTTTCCACTTCCGCTTCAACAATGTTCTTACAACATTCATTTTTTAAGTTTGCTTATAGATAGAGTTCGGAAGATAACTGATATGGATTCAGCATTACATTCTGGAGGAGGTAGTGTGATTCACTTCCAGTTCTTTTCCACTTCCGGTCAAAAATTCGCCTTGATACATATACTATTTCTCAGTATTGGTTATACATTGAGCTTACAGTAGTGACCAAAATTGTGGAAACCTTTTGGAAAAAGTGAATTTTTGAAGTTTGATGGCTCATAATACCACATTTTTTGTACCAATACCATAAAATTATACAACAATGGAAAGATAATTTAATCAAGAGCATGAGCGTTTAGAGAGCCAATCAGGTGTCATCTTGTTTTGACGATGAGCCAACAGGTCAAAGGACATTTATTAGTGTGTTATGTGATTGCTATCAAGTTGTTTGGGTTTATTTTATGTGTGTACTTTGATTTAGTGAGTTTGAAAACCGTAATAAAATTAAAGAAATGGCGCAAAGAATTGACTGGTCACCCAGAAAACGATGTAAAATAGTACTATTAAGTGAACAAGGCTACAGTTATGAAGAAATTAGAAGAAATATTGGTTGAATCTTAACCAAAGATGCCATTTCTAAATTTTTGAAGAGGTATAAGGAGACTCAATCACTACAAAACCAGAGTGGTAAAGACAGGAAATGGTGCAAAACAGCAAGTGATGGTGGAAGAATTAAGAGACTGTGTCTAGGTGACATAAGAAAACCATCTTAATGTATACAAGGTAAAATGGCTCAATACAATGTGAAGTTGAGTGCAAGGACTGTTCGGCGCAGATTGCATGAATTTAGTCTAAATGCTAGAATTCCACGAAAAAAGCCATTTTTATCTCTCAAAAGATTAAACTGGGAAAAATTAAACTGGGTTGAAAAGATTAAACTGGGCTAAAACCCATGTTAACTGGACAACGGAACAATGGGACAGTGTAATTTGGAGTGATGAGACCAAAATCTCCCTGTTTGATAGTGATGGCGTAAAATACGTAAGGAGAAGAATCGGAGAAGATTTGCATCCTGATTGCATTACAACTACCGTAAAATACCCAGTTAGTGTTATGATCTGGGGTTGTATGACATCAAGAGGTGTGGGCAGAATTTGCGTGATCAATTGGATTATAAATGCCCAAAGATACATAAATGAAATACTTCAGCCCAAACTTCAGCATTTTGCACCTGATCTTTTCCAAGATAATGAAGCATTTAAATTTCAACAGGATTCAGCTCCATGTCATGTTGCTCATGTGTGCAAAAAGTGGCTTCAAGATCATCACATTCAACTGCTGGAATGGCCTGGGAATAGCCCAGACCTTAACCCCATCGAAAATGTATGGAGCCGTCTAAAGAAACTTGTTCACTCCATGTGAAAGCGCTGTAAAGCCGTAATTAATGCTAAAGGTTACCCAACTAGGTATTAACTGACATGGTGAGAATTTTTGTATATCTCATTTTTTCTATGTATTTCACTTTTCTTCTTTGTAAATGTTGTTATATTAAAAAATAATTCATACATATTATTGCACAACAATTTTGATTAAATTATCTTTCCATTGATATATAATTTTATGGTATTTGTACAAAAAAAGCGGTGTTATGAGCCATCAAACTTCAAAAATACACTTTTTTCCAAAAGGTTTCCACAATTTTGGCCACTACTGTAGATAAGAACTAATACGGAGTGAGTCAGCATTAAATTTCAACGGTGTTGAAGAACGCACTAAGAATTTATATTTCCTACTCTGGATCTGGCACTTCTGATTAAAAAAGTAACATTTTCCTTCAAAATACATTTTTCAGGATTGATAATAAATCAGAAAGCTTAGATGACAACTCAAATGGATTTGGTATCAATTTTCGAGGGATGGAGCAAAGGTGTGTATTTCCCACTTACTGATTAAAAAAAAATTTGAAACATACATTTCTTAGGATTGACTATAAATTGAGATTGTTTAATGACTGATATGGATTCAGCGTTAAATTTCAGAATGGGTAGATGGGTTCATAAGTAGTTCCATTCCATTTGATATTCTAATTCCGGTTCAACATTTTTCAGTGTCCTAGAAACATCCGTATCTCTGAATCGGCTATAGATAAGATAGGTCGTAGATAATGACCAATAGTGAAACGTGGAAGGAATCTATGGAGACAGTGTCTACAAAAACAACCGCTACCAAGTTACTTTCTTTCTATACGTCCACCAAACTTAATAAGTACATGAAATATTCCCTCTAATGTATAATTAAAGTTAGAGTCCTTTAGCAGCGCGTTGTTTAAGTAGTCGCTGTTTCCCCCAAATTCTTTCCACGCTTCGTCACTGATGATGACTGATATAGATTTAGCATCGTAAGGGTTTAATAAAGATTTTATCTTCCGGTTCAAAAATTTTCATTGAAATAACTATTCTTTTTATTTTCGGAAAATGTCACCTAAGCTCTATTTATAACTTATATGACTGATATTGATTTAACATCAAGTTCTGGTGGGAGTAGAGGTTTCCATTTCCTGTTCCAGAAATTTAACTTCTTTGATATGATTTAAATTTTTAATAATTTTGTCGAAAATGAAATGTACACCACTTGCTTGCGACCATATATACATAAAATTTTTGTTAATTTTAAATTACTGTGCGAAAATACATCTGAACTATGAACAACAGTAACAAAAATTTATTTTAAAGTTATTTATAGATGTTGTATGACAACAAAAAGTTTCAGACAAGGAAACTAGACTCCAACTTGTCCGGTGTTGCTTGGGGTAATCGAAAGAGCGGTCTGAAACTACTTGGTGAATCTGAAACAGTGACTTCTTCTGGCTCAGATTATTTTTTACTGATATAAAATCTGGGGTCTTTAACAACGCAGAATTTGTAAAAGAGAAACGTTAATGTACTACCTAAATAAATTATCAAATTATTTCAAATGTAACTGCAAATGAAATATAAAACAATAAATATTGGAATTAAAAATCCCTACACTTCTTATTAACTCCACTTCGTTCAACATATTTGTTCCCGGTCAGCACCCTGAAATTCAGCTCACAGTTTCATCTCGCGCAACATTTTCATCTATTGAATTTTAACATCATTATGTTACGTCATTTACGTACGTCATCTTTTAAGAATTCGTTCTTAGATCCAACGATACAGAGAGCTAAAATTCAGAGCATAATTTTATCTCGTAAAGCATTTTCATTTATCAAAATTTTCACGTTTTTGAGTCACATAGTTGCGGCATTTACGTACGTCAAGACTATTTTTTTGCATTTTCTTTGAAAATTACGGTCCACTTTCTTCAGATGAAATGTTCATTTGCAGGCAGTGCCTGGTTCTAACGCGTTGGTCCATGCGTCTACTACTACATAAGTTTGTACGTAACTTACTCCAAAAACAAAGGAAAACTAAAAAATAAAACATTGGCGGTGGTCCCAGTCCATTGGAGCGGAAATTGTTTTGCGTGATTAATACTCTAAAAACATAAAACTCCAGAAAAGTAATTCCATTAAGTTTATTCGATAATAAATAAGTTTATTCGATTAAAAAAAATCGGTGTAACTATACAGCCGGGAATGTGCCACCCAATTTAGAACAAAACCCACAGGGTCAGTACCATCTTTTAGCTCTCATCGTCTAAGTGGACTCTTTATTTTCCACCATGTCAAATTGATGTGCAGCTGATAATCTGACTGACCAACTGTTGCTATTTTTATCTTAGCTTAACCGCCTGCTGCTACTATTATCCTTTGTTAACTTCCTTCGTGGTCTTTGACCTCCTGATTTGAAATCGGCGCTCAATATACCAGAATTCACTAAATCCGTACTAATCGCACTGGAGTCAATTTCAGACCTCCGACATCTTTGCACTAACCTACAGGGTCAGTACCATCTTTTAGCTCTCATCGTCTAAGTGGACTCTTTATTTTCCACCATGTCAAATTGATGTGCAGCTGATAATCTGACTGACCAACTGTTGCTATTTTTATCTTAGCTTAACCGCCTGCTGCTACTATTATCCTTTGTTAACTTCCTTCGTGGTCTTTGACCTCCTGATTTGAAATCGGCGCTCAATATACCAGAATTCACTAAATCCGTACTAATCGCACTGGAGTCAATTTCAGACCTCCGACATCTTTGCACTAACCTACAAGGTCAGTACCATCTTTTAGCTCTCATCGTCTAAGTGGACTCTTTCTTTTCCACCATGTCAAATTGATGTGCAGCTGATAATCTGACTGACCAACTGTTGCTATTTTTATCTTAGCTTAACCGCCTGCTGCTACTATTATCCTTTGTTAACTTCCTTTGTGGTCTTTGACCTCCTGATTTGAAATCGGCGCTCAATATACCAGAATTCACTAAATCCGTACTAATCGCACTGGAGTCAATTTCAGACCTCCGACATCTTTGCACTAACCTACAGGGTCGATTTGTTCGGGCGTCATTGGGAAAATACCTTGTTGCCCCAACCAAGAATCGAACCACGGATTTTCGTACTGGCCAGCCGACGCTCTATCGTTGAGTTACTGGGATGAAATTTGCAAGCTCTTATAGTTGAAGTGAACCCTACATAGTAAATAATCAGAAGTGAACAATTTTAATTTACGTGGTGTTCATTGAATGCTAAATTATTAATATATGGATCTTGTACATGTACACAATTATTTCACTGTGAAAGAAGTCTTATGTAAGGAAAGCCACGTACTGCCTACGCCAGATTGTTTATTTGCTCTTATTGAAGGTCTTGATTTATTATATTTGAGAGCAAACTGCTATTTACAACCATAAAAATGGTTATTGTTAGAAGTACAATTTAATCTGCAAAAAGCAGACACCCTTTTAGTCGTGAACAATAATATGTTAAAAGGGAAAATAAATCAACTTCACTCTTTGATCGTAATACAGGACTTCCTAATGATCTTTCTGACTACGCTGGTAGTCAGAAATGAAAATAAATTATTCATTAGCTCCCAGGAATACACTGAGCAGCCAGCCGCCTTATTGAATGCAAATACAATGAAATTATCTGAATAACCTTAGCAAATTCACCTCTTCATCTTTCAACGTTCTGCTTATGCTGGAAACTGCTCAGACTTACGAAAATTAGATAGATATAAATATGAAATTAAATGAAGAATGTTATTTGTGGGAGTGGTTTTCTTTCTAATTTACTTTCTCACTGAAGAAAAGTATTGCTCTCATGCATCAGATAACTCTTCGGCCAATTTGAAAATTTGGAAGTTTTTGACAGTGTTGACTATGAAAAACCACCTTTTGACTTTCCATATTCGAAAATTAGTGTGTGTGTATGTTTATATAAGTATATAAGTTAATGTGTGCGTATGTAATGTTAGTGTGTGTGTTATCTAAAGAACAAATGCAGCGTTTCAATAAAAATGAGGAACAATTAATACAATCTGTGAATACTTGAACCCTATTGATTTGTAACGCGATCGGAAGGCCTCCCAATTTTCGAATATTTTTGAAATAATCATAATAAAAAATCTCGACATTCAATAATATTAAATAAATAATAATTTTATACGTAATTTTTTAATTGAAAACGAATAACAATTAAAACGCTAACTTGAACCGATCCCGATAAATTGCTAGTTTTACAAATAATTTTGTCAAAGAAAATTACACAAAATTCTGTCGGAAACACTTGGTGATAAGTTTGGAAACCATGACGACAAACTTGGGAAAATATGGCTAAGTTGGTTATTTTTTTTAATCCGCACCAAATTAACGAAGATTTCACAAATAAGCACAAATGGCACTACATTTATGAAAATGATGCCAAAATTGATGAATTAATTATGAACATATTTTAATACATAAACTGTACTGCTTTGCAGATACTAGCAATATTTCCAATTATTAAGTTATATTTGCTCGAAACATAACCTGATTTGGTACTTCGAAATAGTTTTGTTGTTATCATCCAGAAAAGCGCTGAAAGAAAAAACATGTGCTGGCCACATCAGATTTTTAAGCATCCCGTCCTTATGTCGGTTTATCTGTAAAAATCAGTACAGATAAATTAGACTAAATAACTAGACTAAATAATAAACTAACTAACAGATAAACAGATAGACTTTTTTTTTCCCGAAACTATACATCTGATTGAAACTAATGTAGCACGAAGATGCAAGAAAATTTGCAACTTTTATGAGTTGCGGACCGATTTTTATGCGTACTTTCTGTATGCTTGCCCACATCATGCGTAGTAAGTGCGGATGCGCATTTTTAAATTTGCCAAATTTATTTCTTTAACACCATAATTAGTTTTCTTATGTAACTTGTACTAAAGTAACTTTTTCAAAGTTACATATAAAACAAGCAATTTAACATATTTTACTGGCGATTTTGAAACAAAAGACAGATTTTATATGTCAATGTCATTCTTGTGGATGTAGTTTGCTCTATTCACAAGAGAAGTTACATTTTGTAATGATTTTGCACTTGTGCCAAAGAATTCGTCAATACTTAATTTATTTGACGGAAGTTACATTAAATGCCAATTGCATTTGGAAAAAGATTTTGCACGTATGAATAATTCATTCTATTTAGACTAATAAGTTATCAAAAATGCCCAATTTCAATTTACTTTGATTCAATATATTGACTATATTGATTTATTACATTGGTTCAATATCAAAAACATTGTTCTGTGAATCTTGTACACCATTATTTCGATGGAGTATAGTCATTGCATTATGTAAGGAAAGTCATGTGCTGGTTACACCAGAATTTTTTAATCAGTACTTGCTGCAGAAAGTTCATACATTCGGCAGAAAGATATATTTATATTTTTATGCTGAACTGATAATGGTTACAATCTACAGGGTTTCTAGGCAAGTTCTTAAGCATTTCAATAACATTGCAAGAAAAGGTCTATGCGTATACACACCGGATCTATCTACAGTAAAGTGACATACTTGATAAAAAAAAATGATTGCAATAAACCCTTGATAGAGAACTTAAAAGTTTGGGTAACGCACTAGACAATAAAGCGAGATAGACGAGAAATGCCATTTGCAAATTTGTAGATTATTATTTAATTAGTAGAAATCCACACTAAAATTGTTGCAGCAGGCCTTTATTTGACACAATATGGTAAATAGCGAGTTACTGTCATATTCAGAAATGCTAAAACAAACTGCCCTTATATGCGCAGAAATGTAATGTACATGCTGTGCAAAATGCTTTCTATCCTCAGCAATCCACGCCAAATCAAGAATATCGCCGCGTGCACAGTAAAACAACACTTTTACTTTCCCTACAATAAGGGGTAATGTATAGGGAAAATATTGGAATTGTGTTGAAAATCGTAACTCGAGTTTTTGACGGATCTACAGGTTTTGGGACCTCTAGAACACTAAAAAGTTATTTTTGCATGCTGCATGACGTGTGTGTGTGTACAATATATGTATCCACTCTAACTAAAAAAACTAATTGAGTAAATTTCATACAATTTTGTAGGTAAGTCACTGGCGAGTTATTCTGGTGCTGATTAGATTCTAGTATGATTCGGAATAAAAGAACCTGACCTTTTTTACGAAATGGGCCGCAAAAATTGTCAAAATTTAAAATAAAAGACTACGTATGCTCAAATGTATCAATTTAGTGCCCGTTTTATACGTAATTTTTGACAATAAAATGAATAAGACCAATCCCATTACTCTAGGACTAATCATTCACAAGATATTTTAGATTTTTCGTATTTTTGCTACACTGCCTTTGAAATTACGTCCAGATGCCAAATGAAAGCGAAAATGAAAAGTGCCAATTCAGTGTCATTTCAAATAATTATGCGTGTCATTTTGAACAATTAAACTCAATTTAATGAATTACTAAAAAAATAAAGAGAAAATGAATTTGAGTCTGTAGGGAAAGTCATGTGCTACCCACATCAGATTTTTTATTATATTAAAATTTGCTATCTTAACAAGTCATATAAGTATATATACGAGCGCTCAAAATGCCACTTGTTTAAAAAGATGCCAATCCAACTCTTTAATTGTTTATACGTTTTGCTCTTCAATATAGGAAAAAAGAGCAACTGCAGCTGATTCATTCTGTAGAGTATCCTAATTTCTTTGCAAGAGTCATGGCGCTAAATACATATTTGCTTATGTATATTTGATTACCTGCCTGCCTTCCTGTTGAGTTAATTTACGATTGACAGCGGTCTCTCAAGTTTAAAAAGATTCTTGTGCTTTCACTACCTGGCAATGCAATAACGAATGCTCCTAATTTTAATCCAATCTAAAAATGTATCCATATTTTAATAATATCGTCTGTCTCGTGTTGTCGTCGTGTTCGTTATCCAAACATTTTAAATTCGTCACTAAGGCGCTCTAATCACTTTTATTCGTTTGGGCATGGTCACTTTACTGTACACAGACGCGTGTACACTCATGGACCTTTCTGTACAAAGTTACTTTGGTGCTTAATAATTTTCCTAGGAACCCTGTATATGGACGTAATTAATGGATCAAATATCAATGAGAGAGAACGTTGCGTAGAGTCGTCCTTTTTAGATATCTTAAACGCAAAAATTTTACGAATTAAATTTTAGATAGCATGTTTCGTTAGATAGCATATACATACATGCACGTGACAGAAAATGTCATTTTGTCTTTTGAAAAAGACCACCCTATATTTATGAAGAGTGTAAAGCTGCGTATGCATATTTGTTATCAGTTTAAAACACTCGCGCTGGAGGAAAAACTAATCCTATAACAATGTTATAGAGATTTTTTTAATCTTTAATAACATATTCCCTTGATACAGAGCTTTTCTCGGCGATAACCCAGCTAAAACAGTAATTAGCTGATTAAAGCCTAAGTTATGTGTATATCGATGCACTTCTATTGGACCGGAAAATTTTAACAAAGTGCCATCGAGGAAATTTTTATCTCAATTATTAATCTCAAAGAAAGTATCCAGATATCAAGTCCTCTTTTAGCTAAATTCAACTCCCTGTAAGAAAAGCAAAATTAATAAGCAGGATGCAATGGGCTTTCAATGCATAATGATTAACGCGGCTTCAAAAGTCGATTTTATGGAATCTGATGTGAGTAGCAAATGACTTTCTTTATGCACTGAAATATATTTTCCATTACATTGAATGTAATTGCACAAAATGATATGAATACTTATTTAATATTATATCCAATTTTCAGTTTTAATACATTATTATATTTCCCTACAATACATACAGTACATAGTAATGTATAGTTAAGTATTGTAATCGTGTCGGAAATTGCAACTCTGGTTTTCGACGGATCTACACATTTCGAGCACTCAAGAAAGACTATATTTAGCGTGACGCCTGTGAGTGCGTCTGCCTGTGTGTCTGTCTGTGCGTCTATCTGTCTGTGTAATGTATGTATCTACTCTAGCTCAAAAAACTAACTGACATAATGGGATACATCACTTGTGGGTTACCCTGATGGTAATTATATTTTGGTACGATTCCGAAAAATAGAACCTGCCTTCTTTGTGAAATGACCAACAAAAGTCGTCAAAATCTAAAATAAAAGACTACGTATGCTCAAATGTATCAATTAAATGCTTGTTTTAGGCTTAATTTTTGACGGCGAAAATAATAAGACCAACACCATAATACTAGGGTTAACCGTTCTCGAGATTTTTTTTCCCTTGCAACGTCGGCTGTGACAATACGTAAAGTCGACAAATAAAAACGATAACTGAATTATAACTGGCCATTTAGTGTACTTTCAAATAATGATCCGTGTTATTTTGTGCAATTGAACTCAGTCTAATGAATTAGGAAAGAAATAAAGAAAAAATGAATTTGAGTCTGTAGGGAAAATCATGTGCTGGCCTCACCAGATTTTTACTTTTCCTACATTATATATGTTAATTTATAGGAGACATGTTCGAATAGAGTCTGTTTCTAAATAATCTCGTTTAGAGTGGTAATATTTCGAGAACGGTTCGTTGTAAAGTCTTATTCTCTTTGGAGTCAAAAATGACGTATAACAGAAGGATTTAATTAGTACATTTAAAAATGTTTAGTCATTTATTTCAGATTTTAGCAATTTCTGCAGGTCATTTCGTAGGTACCCATTTAAAATTTTATGAAAGAATAATTTTTGAGCCATATATAGGGCCGAAAGTGTTCAGTAGGCTACTTTATCCTTGACATCTAAACGGGGCGCTCTCAAAAATAGGATCGCAGAAAACAGCATCTATAGACCAATTTTGTTCGAGTTCTTTTTTATTATGTTGTTGTTGTTTCTAATGATCTCCTGTTTCGTTACAGCCGATACAGGACCAGTGACGCAGGAAAGAACGATGAAAGACACACAAGACAAGAGAACAAAGTTTATTACAAACAAGCATCACTGACGAAAGTCGGAAGGGTGCAGCTTCACATTTAGACGAGGACCCAGCAAACGGAAGACTGACTTGCCTCAATAAACATTCATGCCTTACTCGGGATTCGAGCCCGAGACCATCAGATAGCAGCCGAAGACTCTATCCACTTCACCGCCTGGGTGGCTTTTTGTTTATTATTCTGCGAAATGCTGGAAGTTACCTAGTTTCCACCTCAGGTATCGGCTATCCCACGCTATTACATGCAGTGATCTGCAATAAAACCGCGATACTAACTTTTTTATTTTCTGTGATGCCTCTTCAGCCACATAGATGTTCAAATTATAAAGCTAGAATTGAAAACTGTTGCGTAAACATTTCGAATACTTTAAGGTTGACAAAATTCGAATCGCGCGGGAATGTATGTCCGACGTGGCACCCAAAGAAACTGGGTGGTTTCAGCCCCATATTTACATGATATCTATAATGGTACACTAAACGTTTTGAGGAAGTAACTTCTGAGA
Source organism: Amaurobius ferox (assembly GCA_951213105.1). Classification (NCBI taxonomy): domain Eukaryota; kingdom Metazoa; phylum Arthropoda; class Arachnida; order Araneae; family Amaurobiidae; genus Amaurobius; species Amaurobius ferox. Next base: position 183,316,412 of record OX578133.1, on the reverse strand, counting down.
TTAAAAGCTTTTAGTTTCAGAGTGTGACGTTATAACAGTAGTTTATATGTGGCATTCACTCAGGAGACATTTTACGTTGAAATCAGGTGTACAACGATATCTTTGCTACGTGCAGTCACTCAAAAAGATGTACTCCAAGATCGTGAGTTCTGTGGGCCAGGTACTCTAGAAACTTCTTGTCTTGCAAGCTTTCGAACACAAATAGAATAACTTACGGGTATAAAAATACCCTAACAAATGCTGAAAAATAAGCTTGGCACACAAAATAACCTTTTAAAGCCGGCGAGCTGAATATGAATCCCTTGCGAGTGACGTTATATAATACTTGCTGATCCTGCCTATAGGGTACGTTTCCAAACGTATAATCGTGCGTCCGTTGCAGATCACCGCCTCTATGGAAGTGTTTCGCGTTAAGTGCAAAACCGGTCCATGGATGCCGTTAGTTGCAATAAGAGCGCAATTACAACTTTGGGAAGGTTCCTAGCGGGTTCTATGCGTATGAGCTTTCAGTCTCGTGTAGTGTCAGCTCAAACATTTTTAAGACGTTTAAAACCGACCTCGTGGTAGAAATGAATGGGTTGGGCTTCATAGAGGATTGCAAAATATTAGTGCGGCAATTTTTCTCGTTGCCGTTGAGGATATAGGGATTTCCGTGCCGAAGAGGGCGTGTTGATCGCCAATCTGATCCGTGGAAGCTGTTATCTTCAATCATAGTGCGATTGTCGAGTTCATAAAATATAAAGTAATGTATAAATTTATAAAATATGCTATATAAGCTTATAAAATATACGACATTTAATGGATGAACAATTTTAGAACAGTATAGGAAGATCGAAGGGAAGCTTATTTTATTGTAATATATGTAATGGTTTACGGAAAAAGGGTTTATGAAGCATTTAAGAAGGGTGGCGTATAACCTAAAACGGTGGTGTAGTTCAAGGGAAAGAATACAGTAGTACAACCTCACAATCAATAAAACCACTCATATACTTGATAGTTTGACTTCTGAGATAAACATTTTTTGTCCCGGAAGTGACTGGATAACTGTAACATAAATTGCGGGGACTTAATATGAGTTGATAAAATACATTAAAAGAAATCTATTTATTTTATGTATTTATCAATGAATGTATTGCTTTCAAATTAGAATTCAAAATCAGCCCATACGAATATTCATGCAATATAATTATTAAAGTGTTAATGACTTAAGTTCAATTTTTCAAGATGAGTCTCGTGAAACTAAATGGAAATTATTATTCGAATTTAACCCGTAAAATGATTTGTATGCACTAAATTGGTTATAAATCGGATAAATTCATTATTTCGCAAAAGACATGTGTACAGTTTTTCCGAAGCATCTATTAACACTAGTCATAACTTCATAGTTATATTCCCCAAATAAACTCACTTTCATACTATTAAAAGCGAAACTTTTTCTATAGACATGAGAGTAAAAATAGTTTAGGTAAGCAGGTATAATGATATTTTAATTGAGAGGTTATATTTTCCTGTGGGATCTACGATATTTTCTATACAGTTTTGGAAAACACCGCACACCCGATCTGAGCACAAATCGGATTAAAATCTTTAAGCTAGTAGCTGCTATCTCCCGGTGTTCATTCTTCTAAATGACTAATGGGAGGGTTTTAAATAGTGAAATTCAATATCAAAATGTAATACTGTGAAGTCCTCGAAGATGTTTCTGACCGTACTCCTCGACAAAATAAAATCATTTATCTTCTTGAGTGTATTTACGTTACCTTCAAGGAAATCACAGCACACCTGATTCAACCGCAGGCAATCAGCATTAGAATTCAAATCAGCTGTAGCTGGAATCTCCTGGCATTCACCATTATAAGTTCCTAATTCGGCGTTATTAAAAGTCCAGTTAGTGGAAATCAATAGCAAACCATACCGTGGAACCCTTAAAATTATTTTTGTCTGTACTCCTTGGCAAAGTATATGTCATTAACTTTTAACTCATCCATAAAATATCAGCTGTTAAAAGTAAAAAAAATTAAAATCGGTTCGATAGATCTTCAGAAATTGAATGCTAGAAAAATTGCTTTTGTTTTACAAATAGATGAATGATAGCCAAATCTAAAATTTTATTAATATTACTTGAAATAATGTAAATTTCCTTCCAGCGAGCTCCAAACCGGGGACCTTCTCTTACAACATTGATGCTTTTTCGACTGTGCAACAGAGACTATACCGATCTTTCATTCCATAAAGTTAAAATAATTTAAAGAGTGTACTTACCACCCCATTTTAAAATCTGGGGTTTTGGAGGTAATTCTAAACCTTCTGCTCATCCGGAAAATATCAGTTATCAAACAAAAATTAATTTTGGAAATCAGTTCGATAGGTTCTCAGAAATTGAATAAAGAAAAAAAATGATGTTTTAAATATATATCATCCATTAAACAAAAAAAATTAAATACTGTTCGATAGCTCCTAAAAAGACGGATTTTGTTTTAAAAAACTGTTTTGGCTTTAAAAATAGATTTAAGATGAACCAAATTAAAAGTATTTATTAATTTTACTTGAAAAAATGTAACTCAAGCGATCTCTGAACCGAGGACCTTATGATACAAAGTTTGCTTCTAGCGAACTTATATTACTAGCCTGATGCTTATCCGACTGCAGCACTTAGACCATATTGATAATTAATTCCATAACGATAAAATGATTTGAAGAATGTAACCACCCCATTTGAAAATCTGGGGTATGGAGGTAATTCTATATCTTCTGCTCATCAGAAAAGTATCAGCATCAAACAAAAAATTAATTTCGAAAACCGGTTCCATAAATTCGCAGAAATTGAATAACGAAAGCTTGTACTTTAAATATATAGACTTTAGTTTTGATTCAAATCAAATAATAATTGAGCTTTTCTCGTTCGGATATTGCTCATCATAATAAAATGAGCCAGGAAGTCTTTGAATGCTACATTTCACTTTAGAATTTTATATGTAAAAAAACAAAATCTGATGTAATATTTGCAATTTTCTCTTATAAAGTATAATGGAAATTGGATATAACATCTGATTTTATCCTTTTTATATAATCCTAATCTAAAATATAACATTCAAGGGCTTCCTGGTTCTTTTTTTTTTATTTTTTTCATAATAAAAACTTAAATGGAACCTATTTTCGATCGTTCTCGCGATTAAAAGGGTCTAATGGTTAAAGAGTTAGGGCGCGAACTCTAGGTCTGTGGATAGCGCGTGTTCTCACTTCAGAATCTGTATACTTTTTCGATTACAGTTTTAGATAATAAAAAAATTAACTGGCAGAAAAGGCTTGTCTTTTAAATATAGAGGTTTTGTTTTGGGTTCAAATCAGATAATAGTTGAGATTTTCCCGTGCTGATATTGCTAATCATTAAAAAAGGAGAAAAAATGAGCCAGAAAGTTCTTGAATGCTATATTTCAATTTAGAATTTTATATGTAAGAGGACAAAATCTGATGTTTTTCTATTTTAAAATATAATGGAAATTGGAAATAACATCTGATTTTATCTCTTTTATTTTATGCTAAACTAAAATATAGCATTCAAGGTCTTCCTGGCATTTTTTTTTTATTTTTCCATAGTGAAAACTTAAATAGTTTCTAGTTACATTCTTTCCCGTGGTTCATACTGTCTGGTGGTTAGAGCGTCGTGCAGCGAACGCGCGAGTCTGTTGGTTGCGAGTTCTGTCCTCTCCTCGAGCGTAATGTTTACGCGATTAAAGTTTTAAAATGCTACGGTAACAGCATCGTGAAGGAATGATTTCGTCGAAGATTCTATTCCAGCCAATTTTAACCGCATTTTTTCAAATTATTTTATCAGACATGTTAAAATGTTAAACTTAAATATACCAAAATGGAATCTTTGATCGTCGCCCTCTTGGCCGAGAGGCTTGGGGCGTCAAGTTGCGGGGCTTTAGGTTCTGGGTTCTATTCCCGCTTAAGTACAAAGGGTAAGATTCTAATGTTGGAGAGTAGCGGGTGTTAGTGCGTTGCGGTAGGCTGAGGGGCTGATTTTACTTTCTTTCCTTCCTCTCTTAACGTTCTTATATTTCTTACTAAATTATCTGCACGAGATAGAGGACGAGCGGTGTGTGTGCTCTACCGTTGCCGGTGGGGTTTCTCTTCGGGCCTGCTGGCTTCGGTGTCGAGCGCGCCACCCTTCCTCGTCCGAAGTTCGTGCAGGGCTTGTTTTGCACCACGTGACTCCCGTTAACTAGGTCACAAAATTTTATAAATTTTAGAAACTATGCATCTCTTTTTTCATATAGCATTCCACACTCATTACGCAAACAGGAAGTGACGTACCGGAAGTGACGTACTTCCGTGGACGTCATTTCCTGTGTCGTCACATCCGGTGCGTCATTTCCTGTGACGTCACTTCCGGCCAACAATATTAATGATGAAATACTTTTTTTAAGATTGAGTATAAAATGCATTTTTTAAGATTTAATATGAAATACATTTGCCAGATAGCAAAATAACGCGTTGCTGAAGCGTGTCCGTAGCCGGATTCGAACCCACAGCATCTAGACTTGAAAACAGACAACATAACCACTGTGCCAGCCAGCTCACAGACCGAAAATCCTAATTAATATATTTAAACTTAACGGAAAAACTGCTCAAAGAAAAGGATAGACACTAAAACGACTCAAACCAATATCCTTTGGATCTGGAAATATATAACATGACCACTGGACTAACCAGCTACATGCTGAAAATGCTAATTAATCTATTTAAATTAAACGTAGAAACTGATAAATAAAATCATAGATACTAAAACGCTTCAAGTGACTCGAACCCACAGCCTCCTGAGATGGGAACAGATAACATGACCACTGAGCCAGCCAACTTACACGCCAAAGCTCCTAATTAATATATTTAAATTTAATGGAGAGACTCATAAATAAAAGAACAGCCAGATATCCAGAAAAATCAACTCGCTATGCGAGCGGATTGACTCGAACCCACATCCTATGAAACTGGAAATAGACAACATGACCACTGGACTAACCAGCTACATGCTGAAAATGCTAATTAATCTATTTAAATTAAACGTAGAAACTGATAAATAAAATCACAGATACCAAAACGCCTCGCACCCACAGCCTCTGGATACAGACAACATGACCACTGAGCCAACCAGCTCACATAGTAAAGATCTTAATTAATCTATTTTAATTTAACGAAGAGACGGATAAATAAAAGAACAGACCTTGCCAAAAGGACTCAACTGTCTACGCGAGTGAACGGGTTCGAACCCACATCCTCTGGAACTGGAAAGAAGCAACATAACCACTGGACTAGCCAGGTACAAACCTAGGATGCTAATTAATTTATTTAAATTAAACGTAGAAACTGATAAATAAAATTATAAATACCAAAACGCCTCAATTGACTCGAAACCACAGCCTCTGGATTTGGAAACAGACAACATGACCACCGATCCAGTCAGATAACATACAAATGTTATTAATCTATTTAAATTCAACGAAGAGACTGATAAATAAAAGATATCGTTCTACGCGGTGAGGACAGAACTCGCTACTAACAAACTTGCACGTTCGCTGCTCAACACTTTAACCACTAGACCGTTGGAGCCACAAATAAAACTGAAATTAGGAACTATTTAGCTTTTTTTTATTAAAAATTAAAAAAAAAGAAACGATAAATCCTTGAGTGTTATATTTTAGTTTAGAATTATATATAAAAAAGATAAAATCAGATGCGATATATATTTTAAATTTTTGTTTTACATTATAACAGAAAATTGAAAATATTGCATTCGATTTTTTCCTCTTATATATGAAACTCTAAATTGAAATATAGCATTCAAGGATTTTCTTGTGTTCTTTTTTTATTGATGCGATGTACCGAAGATACTAATTAATCTATTTAAACTTAATAGTGAGACTGACCATAAAAAAACAGGAGGACAGATCTCGCCATTAAGAAATCTGCGTGTTCGCTTCCCAATACTTTAAAAACTACTTTGTTGGAGACACGAGTATAACAGAAATTAGAAACTATTTCACTTTTATTATCAAAAATTACAAAAAAGGAACCAAGACGTCCTTGAATGTTATATTTTAATTTAGATTTATATATAAAGAGAATAGTCGGATGTAATATATATTTCAAATGTTTGCTATAATATATAACGGAAAATTAAAAGTATTACATTCCATTTTTTCATTTTATATATACAATTCTGAATTGAAATGTAGGACTTCCTTGCTGCTACTTTCTCTTTTTAATGATGCATAGTAACGAATATCCTAATTAATCTTTTTAAACTTAATTGCGACATTGATCAGAAAAAGCACACCAATTAGAAACTATTTAACTTTCAAATATATTTCAAATTTTTGTTATAAATTATATCAAAAAATCAAAAATATTACATTCCATCTTTTCCTCTTACATATGAAACTCTAAATTGAAATGTAGCATTTAAGGACTTCTTTGCTGTTTCTTTTTCTTTTTAATGATGAGGCTGGAAAATATTGAAAAATATCAATTTTCACCCGATATGCATCCAAATAAAAATACGCGAGTCATTTTATGTAGGATATGAATATGAAATTGGTGCTAGTGTTACTAGATGTTTTAGAAAAACTGCGCATGCGCATTTGCCTCAATATCTAATTTTTATGATTTGAATTCAGTTTAGTAGATAGAGGTAATTTTTCTAGAAGAATTCAAATATGAAGTTCGATTTAGTTTCTTCGCGTGACTACAGTTTGAACAAAATGGAATTCAAGTCAAATCATTTTTATCAATTTTGTTTAATCTATCTTCACACCAATATCAACGCCCGCACAAACACACTTAAATTATATAATATTTTTGAGCATATTTTAATGGACTTACTAGAATACTTTGCCCTCTAGCGATCACTAAACATAGCAACCAATTCTTTCAGCAATCAGTTAGTCCTTTAGCAAGTTTTACGCCCCGCAAAGCGTCTCAAAACTTGCTAAATATATGTTATTAACATTTTATTTAGAAAATATCGGCTGTTAAACAAAAAATAATTAAACACGGTTCGAAAGATCAAAAAAAAAAACGGCTTTTATTTTTAAAAATTGATTTTGCTATAAAAATAGATGGAAGATGAACCAAATCGAAAACCTTTATTAATTTTACTTGATAAAATGTAAATGTACTTCAAGCGATCTACGAATCGTGAACCTTCTGATACAAAGTTTGTGCCTAGAGATCTTATATTACTAGGCTGATGCTTTTCCGTCTCTGCCATTTAGACCACGTTGATCATCCAATCCATAATGATAAAATAATTTGAAGAATGTATTTACCACCACATTTCAAAATCTGGGGTTCTAAATCTTCTGCTCATCCAAAAAGTATTAGCTATCAAACAAAAAATTAATATTGAAAATCGGTTCAACAGATTCTTAGAAAGTGTTTAACAAAAAAAAGTTTGTGCTTCGAATAAATACATAGATTTTAATTTTGGTTCAAATCAGACGATAATTGAGCTTTCCCTTGCGGATATTGCTCATCATTAGAAAAGGGAAAAAATGAACCAAGAAGTTCTTGAATGCTACATTAAAATTTAGAATTTTATATGTAAGAAAACAAAATCTGGTGTAATCTTTGCAATTTTCTATTATAAAAAATGGAAATTGGATATAACATCTGATTTATCCTTTCTATATAATTCCAAATTTAAATATAGCATTCAAGGGTTTCCTGGCTCTTTTTTTTTATTTTTTCATAATAAAAACTTAAATAAATCCTAATTTTGGTCGTTCTCGTGATTCAAACGGTCTAGTGGTTAAAGAGTTAGGAAGTGAATGCGCAGGTCTGTCGATTAGCGAGTTCTGCCCTCTCCTCAAACACTATGCTTCTCCAATTACAGTTTTGCATAATAAAGAACAATATTATCATGCAGTAGATATTGTGAGTTCTGCCCCAGAGTTATTGTAATCGCCAATCCCGTGTGAATTCTAAAGTATCATGGAATTTTCATTCAGAATTGGGGAAAAGGTACATAAAAATATACTTTATATTCATCAAAGATAATTTTGATAATAATTACAATGTAATCCTCCCGTTTCGATTTCATGAAGAAACACTTGGATATTTTAGATTCTAATAAAGGGGTTCTAAACTCACAACTGTTGAAATCAACCAAGTCAGGGAAAATCAATGCAGAAGAAAATAATCAAATACACAATGAGCCAAAAAATAAAATAAAATAAGAGAACAGGTTAAAAAATATATTTTCATCTAGTAAAATAAATTACAAAGCAATTAAAAATTGAAGTTGTAATAGGCAGTACGAATTTTAATGTAGAGGCCAAATAAGTTGTTCATAATAGCTCAGCAATAGCAATAGCTGTAGAAGATTAATTAAATAAAGATTCATCGCAATACTTCTTAAATATAAATACAGAAACAATGAAAGATACTTTATTTCGGAATTACCATTCACTTTAGGGAACCGTACCAAGGAACGTATTCATGAATATAACTAATCTTACACTAACCAACTAACATTTTTAAATGAACTAATGGAAATGTTTTGACCTCAGAAATAAAAAATTAATAACAAAATAATGCTAAATATAGTTAGACAATATAGTGAGCCTCCATTTGATTCAAGTTTACATAATACTTCAGGGAATAAAAAAATCTGCAAGATAAGGAAGCTGCTATGGTACATACCGCCATCTGTGAAGGGCAAGTGAATAATAATGAGACTGATGAATGTGAAAATAGCGAAAAGATATTCGATATGAGTCTTCCCAAACTTATGCCTCATGAGTTCCAGAATGACAAACATTTTGAAAATCAATAAAATGAAATTTTAAATGTTCGGGAAGTTAACAGTGGAAAAATAAATTATAAATCTGAAAATAAAAGAATTAAATAATATGGCACAGCTCTGCTGCAAAAGAAAATCTCTCTACATCCAGCGGAGTCACAAGTGGTACCAATCACAGTTGATACAACTCGAAGCAGTTGAAGGAAAACACCACAGTATTAATCAATCCAAAAAAATAGCACGGACGGTGCTACCCAATTCTGCAGCTCAATCTGTAATAGACAAACACAAAATTAATATCTTACTCATTAATTGAAAAAGGGTACCAATAACACTAAATAAGGAAATGAAAATGGGTGTAGTTTTTGAAAAAATGAACTTTTCAAATAGAGAGACAAAACCATAAATAATAAACAGATCATAAATAGCAAGCAAAATTAAAACAAAAAACACAACAAAAAAAATGAATTCGTTAATGTATAATTGTACAGTATTATTTACATCATATAAGACATTAAGTCTAGCGAATGCTATTGTGCAGTTGCCTTTCATAGGATTTCCCTATAAGCTGTAAACCGTACCTCTCCCAATAAATTTGCAACATATTGCGAAAATGAAAATATATAAGAATTATTAGAAAAAAATATTATTCGTCCTAGTACTAGTTTTTAAAGCGGAAAATAATTGAAAATGCAAATAAAAATATAGACTAGCATTGGATTTTTGGTGTTTAAACAGCATTTGCTCCTCATTGCCCGTTCCTTTCCTCAATATTAAACAACTGTTGCAGGAAGTCGCAGGGATGATTTTTATACATTGATGGAGTTGAAGTCTGCATTTTTCTAAATTGTTCTTAGGGTAACGGACAAGAATAAATGCAGAATCACAGGCGAGTTCGGGATTTATGAATGCAATCGATTGCCCTTACGAAAGCGACAACATCCATGGATGAGATTTCAAAGCAGATGCAACTTGTACGCGACACGTTGACACGTCAAAATCTCAGGTTCAACCCAACGAAATTACAAATATTTTATGATGAAATTTACTTTCTAGGGTAAGAATCAGTGAGGAAAACATCGTCCTTTCTGACAAAAATATCTTGCATAAATAAGTTTCCCGTTCCAAAGAACATCGAACAGGTAAAATCATTTTGGGCATAGTGAAATATTTTAGGCAGCTAATTAATAAATACACAGAAGTAATAGATCCACTGGTAGAATTGACAAATAATAGAGTTTTTAATGGAATGGGGAGTGTCAAAATAATTTTAAGATAATACAGAAAGCAATGCTGTTTAAACCTACTGTGGCAAGGCCAGACCTAAGTGCCCAATTTAAACTCGAAACCGGTGCAAGTTCAAGAAATCATTTAAAAATGAGGGTGCGCAGGGCGGGGTTTTTTTCGAACATTCGATTACGTTTAAAATCAACAGTATTCCAGTATTCCTTGATTCTAATAATTATACCAAATTATGTTAGAAACGCTTCTAAAGATATAGCATACATACACACATACTAAGATACACAGCAACATACATACTAACATATATAGACACAACTACATAAACATACACTAACATATTCACACGAAAACATACATAGACACACAATAATATACATACACTCACAACATACACACACACAAACATACATATACGCACTAACATACCTCTACACACATATACATCACCACAAAAACGTTCGATTCAAATTTATATATGGTTAACTCGTACTCCGCTCTCGAAAACTGGAATTCGAATTTTTGACATCGTTACAATACTATACCTATACATTATTTTATATAAGTAAAGAAAGTAATATGAGTCTTCAAATGGAATCCTGAACCAATATTGGGTTGCATAGTTTTGGTGTTTGGCTGATCAAATCATCCAAATAGCTGCTCTAGTCCTCGGGTGAGTCGGACGGTCTGGGTCTCCAAAACAAATTAATCAAAAGGATCAAAATTTACATTTTAAATAAAATATGACACAAAAGCTTACGGAACAATAAATATTTTTTATGAATATCAGTTATTTTACAGAAAATATTAACCCTTTATTTATTTAGAAGCTTAGTACTCAATCATTTTTTTATTGTACTGTAATATATATTTAGAAGGTTCCTAGGGAAGTTAAGCACATGAACTAACTTTGTAAAGAAATGTCCATGACAGAACAAGTTAATTAAATTGCCCATGCCTAATCGAATAAAAGTAATTGCAGTGCCATTAGTGGATAATTAAAAAAGTTAGGATAGTGAACTCGCAACAAAGTGAGATAGAAGAAAAAAGTCAATAACAAAGTGATAGATCATTTTATAATTAGCAGGAATCGACAATAAAACTGTTGCAGAAAGCATTTATTTGACACATTACGTTTATTGATGAATTTCTGTTCTATTCAGGAATTATGCAATAAAAGACACTTACATGCGCAGAAATCTAGTGTGAAGCCTACCTTCTACCTCACAGTTGGCTTTTGCACCACTGTCTTTATTTCCATACGCTCGTGAGTCGTCCTACAACATTTAACTGTATTGTGGCGTGACAATGCATCTAACTGCCAATTAAGTGTGTCTGGTATGTATTTCCATTCGTTTGATCCTGACATCGATAATTACTAATTTGACAATACTCTGCAACTTTTTAATTGGCATTTTCTGTCTATGTCATTCGTTCTCAAGTTCGTTATTCTTACTTTTTTGGCTCTTCAATAAGGGTGCTGCAATCACATTTCGAGCATGGTCAATTTCCAATACATAGGCCTATCGTATACACTCGTGGATCTTTCCTTACAAAGTTATTGGGTTTTTAAGGACCCTTGGAAGCATGTATATATATATAATTTAAACCACACTACCGTTTCTGCTAAAAATTTAATATCATAACATGAAAGGAATCTTTATGTGATAGCGGTAGTCGAAATATTAAATTCTTCTTGAACGTCTTTTGTGGTTTATGCGATAAATGATCGTTAATAAAAGCAATGCTGTTTTACGGTCAGGAACATTTTTTAAATATCATCTATTATTGATTTTCTCAAGAACTTTATTTAATATACATCCTGCTTTATAGCTATCAAACTAGCCATTGCCGTCTTTTAATTTCAACATATATATGTTGAAATTAAATATACCGGGTGGTCAGAATTAAAACACCCCTACTCTGAGCTCTCTGTACATCGAGCTACTCAGTGTAAAGGCTCCAAAATTGTTGAATCTACTATTCAAGACATGGGGAAAGGGATTACGCGAAAAAAAAATTAGTTCCAGAAACACCGATAGGTGGCGCTGTACAACAGAAAATATGGTGAAAAGACATAAAATAATCACAAAAAAAAAAAAAAAAAAAAGCATGCTATATGGAATTTTTCCTTTTTGATTTCTTTTGCTGATATGAAAAAAAAGAAGATAAAAAAGTGAAGGAACTTAAACTGTCATTGTAACTGCAATTTCGCAATGTAAGCACAAAAATTTGCATAAACCCTTGGTTTGCAGCTACTATGTTCTGGGCATAAAAGGGGATAAAACTGGGAAATTTTCATTCTTATCAGCGATGGCTGTCACACTGCCAGAACGCGCTTTGTTTGTTGTTGTTGAGACCCAAACCGTCCGACCTACCAGAAAGGTGTAAGGTAACTGTATGGACGGCCGGGAAGTGCCACCCAATTTAGACCGGAACCCAGTGGGGGAGGCATCCACAGGGATCGTACCCTCCTTCCCCTACCACCAACCTCTCGGAAGGACTTACGGACCCACATGTTTAACGTGATCGTACTCCGCATGAACACGGCGGCATTTGTGGCAGCGTGCAAATCTTAGCGCGCAAACCACGGGGATACCGCACCCGAGATGGCCAACAGCACGCGGTGTTCCGAGGTGGTCACCCACCAAGTACTAACCGCGCCCGATGCTGCTTGACTTCGGTGATCTAACGAGAACCGGTGTTTTCAGCACGGTACGGCCGTTGGCCTCGCGCTTTGTTTGTGAAACTGTTTTATGAAAACAAAGGACATGCTGCAGCTACACTTCGAGAGTTTCGTCGACTTAAGAATTTGCACCAAGAACCATTACTTCCGCAAGCTCTCAGGAGAATGATCGCTCGATTCGAGAAAACTGGACATCTTGGAGTTCAGCCGGGTCGAGGACGCAAATCGACTCGTTCAGATGTCGTTGACGATGTTGTCACCGCTATTGTTGAACAATCAATGGATAACGTTATAGGCTGTAGTAGTGCAAGTGGAGTGTCACGACACTTGGGTGTTCCCTAAAGCACAGTGTGGAACGTGCTGAGAAACATAGTGCATTTTTTCCTGTACAAAATTAGTCACAATCACCACTTGCTGACCATCGACAGGGAGAAGCGACTGACCTTTGTATTGACATTTCTGGCTAGAGTTGAAGTGGATGCATCGTGGCCAATGCAGATTCTATGGAGCGATGAAGCGCATTTCCATCTAAGTGGAACAGTAAATACCCAAACTGTCGCATTTGGGACACGGAAAACCCTCGTACCTTTCAAGAGATTCCACTTCACTCACCGAAAGTTACAGTCTGGTGTGGATTCACAGCCACATTCATTCTTGGACCTTTCTTTGTCGAAGAGGCTACTCCCACTGGCCCTGTGACATGCACCGTGACGGCCAGGAAGTACAAAAACATACTCGAAAATTTTGTTGTACCCCAACTGCAACAGCACCAATGTCTTGATTCAATTACCTTTATACAAGATGGCGCACCTCCACACATTGGACTCTGTCTAAAGCAGTTTCTTCGGCAACATTTTACTAATGGTAGAGTAATTAGTCGTGCGTTTCCGACAATCTGGCCATCTCGTTCTCCAGATCTTAATCCCTGTGATTTTTGGCTGTGGGGATACTTAAAAAATCTTGTTTATCGAGGGCATCTGGTAACCTTGGCAGATATGAAATACAGTATCACTCTGCGTGTGAGAAGCATCTCAATCAACCAATTACGATCCGCATTTGAACAAGCTGTCCACAGACTGCAGATTTTACATCTTGAAGAAGGGAACCATATTGAGCAGCGTTCTCTGCATCGATAAGGTCCTTGTGATATGAATGTTTGGTACGTTTGAATAAAATGTGTTACAAATGTGTATTTTGTGTCGTTTCAGCATATTTTCTGTTGTACAGCGCCACCTATCGGTGTTTCTGGAACACATTTTTTTTTTCGCGTAATCCCTTTCCCCATGTCTTGAATAGTATGTTCAACAATTTTGGAGCCATTACACTGAGTAGTTCGATCTATAGAGAGCTCAGAGTAGGGATGTTTTAATTCTGACCAGCAGACCCGGCTCTAGGTTTTTTGTCGCCCCAAGCAGAAAGCAATGCGGCCGCCCCTTTCCTGAAATTCATGTTTCTGTTAACCTTTATAAATGCAATAAAATAGAGAAACACTGCTAAATCGCCACTTTTTAGTCAATTTTGTTCCAAATGTTTCTCAAGTGAATGGATCTGTCGTGGGATTAAATAGTTTGATTTTTTCCGTTTTAAATTTAAAAAAATGTGCAATATCTGAAGAATGAAATATGTTAGCATCATATAAATGATGTTATTCAATTTTAGATTTAAAAAAATATGTTGTCTAATACATGCCTTTCCCTTTCCATATATATTAATAAATTTTATTATTAAACGCTTTTATTTAATTCATCATGAATGATGTGTGTGCGTCTGTTCCAACTTCTTTGATGACATTTCAACATACTTTCCTACGTCCTAGAGAGCTGAAATTTAGTACACAGCGTAGTCTAGTAGAACATTTTAATCTTTTAAAGTTTGTTACATCCTCAAAAAATAGAACCGGAATTTTTTTTTACGAAATTGTCTGCAGAATCTCATTGTTGTAAGATAGTTAAAAAAAGACTAGAGGGGCTCTATGGAAGATACGTTCGCAACGTAGAATACTTCTTATCGCACGGTTGTTTGTAAATGAAGTAAATGTTTATATAAACATTTCATTTATTTCTACAAACTGTCAACAGTGGTCTAATAAGTTAATTATTACGAAATGTTAATTAAGTACCAGAATTAAAGAAATAAAACGTAGCAATTTGATTATTGCTGGATAATCTTTATTTTATCTCGCATTCCTCTCTTGAGTGCGTCACCCCCTCACAACACGCATACATCCTCAGCCTAACACTTGGTACCACTGCCGTTCCTCTCCGACTATTACACGCCAAGCTATAATCTTTCAAAATCTCACTCTTTTTCGTCAAACCCGATTTGCCAACATAGACCCCATACCAGGTGGCGACAAAGACGTTATCCTGCATCCATCAAAAGAGTGCAATATTCAGCATATATATATATATATCCAATATGATATTAAAGCGGAGATTAAAAGTATGCATCAACAATTCAATAACACATATCAATGGAAATTTATTAAATCATGGGTATTTGCAGTTAAGAAAAAACAATTAAACACAGTTTATGCTATTTTCTTAAAGTTAAATCTTACTAATGAACATTTTAATCATATTTTCTATGATTTGCTCATTACTAGATCAAAATATTTAAAAATAAAACTTAATCAATTTCATAATAATAACTGTTCTAATTCTTATTGTGTAATATCATTTAAGCATCCTATTTATAATTCCATAAACTTTAAGAATTTATTTAATCAATTTCATCATTTATTGCCTGTAAAGGATTTGAATGTTACTAAAACTTTTAAATATAACAAGCCTATTGGAAGAACCATTTTTAATTACAATGCAATTTCAAAATCTCTCTCAATCGACATAGATTCCTCAACAAATTTAGATGGTGAATGTATTTGTAGTGTTGATAATTATGCTGAATTTATAAATCCACACTTGGGTCATATAGTTACTGGAGACTTAGCCATTGTAAAAGATAAATTTTTAAGAACTATAATGTCATTTGGCACTAAATTCAGGTTACCTTCATGTAATAATTCTAAACAAGTGTTAAAGTCAATCAATCTGGACCTTGATAAATTTATTTATGGATTAGCTTCTAAATATGCTCAGCCTTTAGAGGCATTTAATATGTGGAAATTTACTATTTTAAGATCTATTAAAAATACCATTTGTAGTATTAATTTATCTAGATCTATATATAATATGGATAATATAAAGCATTCTGTTAATGATTTACATAGATCTTTTGTTATTACTTATGTAGATAAAGCCTCTAATAATTATGCTATTATTTGTAAAAAATTCTATATTCAATATCTGCTAGATTATTTAAAAAATAATAGTCTATTTAAAATTTATTCACACTCTCTTAATAGTATCAAATTGAAAATTATCAATATGTATAGTGATTTAGATATTAATAATAAATTTTTGACATTTCCATATATTGTGCTTATACCTAAATTTCATAAAAATCCTATTAAATTTAGAACTGTTACTAGTGGTCATAATTCATACTCTACTACTGCTAGTAAATTATTACTAAATTATTTAAATGTACTAAATAGCAATTTACGAGATTCTGGTGATAGCTACATTATTCTAAATAACAGTAAGGAATTAAAAAATAAATTAAAAACGCTTGGTAAAATAATAGGATTTCAAACTTTTGATTTTAAAGATCTATTTAATAATATTAAGATCACTGATCTATATGATGTCATTTTAGCTTTATATAATGCTTATATTACTAAACATTCTAATCTTACAAAATTTACCAATTTTCCTAAGCTTCTCCATTTTGTTCTTTTCAATAATTATATCTTTCAAGGTAATAAATTATACTTACAAGTCTCAGGTGTTCCACAAGGTGGCTGTAGTAGCAGTATGTTAGCTAATTTATACCTATATCATTATGAAAAATTCTTTACTTCAACTGATTATAAAATTTATAGATATGTAGATGATCTGATTTGTCTTGTATTTACTGATAACTATGTCATAGATATAGATTTCTATCCGGATAATTTGGAATTAATACCTAATGAAACTTCTATTAGTAATAATGTTTATTATTTGGATTTAAATCTAATTATAGAACCTGCTCATGGGATAGTTACTAAATTATATGATAAAAAAGATTTTTTTAAATTTAATATTAATAAATTATTACCTTTTAATTCCTGCAACTCGATTCAATTGTTTAGAAATATTATACTTAATCAACTTTTTAGAATTTATAGATTATCAGATAAAAAATTTCATGCTTTGCACATTAATAACCTCAAAATTACCAGTAAAATGTATCAATATCCTGCATATTTAGTCAATAGTATAGTTAATAAGTTTCGATTAGCCTAAAATTCTCATATTCTCCCCTTATTATCTTATTTTAGCCGTACTTCTTCATTCTCCTGCAATTATATTTTCATCTTTTTATCTCGAAGCTTTAACAGTTGAATAACTCATTTTATTTCATTTTATTGCTTTTGCGCAGTACAGTTTTTATTACTCTCTTTGGCAACAGCAAATCACATTTTTTCATTTTGGCATATGGCAACATTGATCCAGTCATATTTTGCTCGTCATGGTTGCGCTGAAGAGGTGTGTTTTGAGGTATTTATGTTTCCTTTATTGTTCCAATCTATATGCTTGTCGTCCATATAACACAGTTTATAGATCAAATCTATCTTGTGTTTCAGAAACAAGCATTTTTGTGTTCATTTCGAAAGGATATATGGACCCGACGAGAATTCTTTCGAAATGAACTTTTCGTAAGCCTAATCTCGTAAGCCTAAATCTCCTCCATGTGCAAGCTTTTTTGCTTGATTTTTTTGTTTTCTTATTTGCATTCCTCATTTTTGAAATTTGTTGATTGTCTTTGTCCTTATGACTTGCATTATGCTTTATTATTTCCTCTTTTTGTCTTAATTTCTTTTATTTCTTTGTATTTGTAGAAAATTTTGGAATAGTGTATTATGAGTTACTACATACATTCTAACTTTGGATTTAATAATTTATATTTATATATATATATATATATATATATATATATATAACACTGCCAAGTTTAACTGTTTATATTAAGTTCAATGTTTTTTGTATTTTGCCGTAGAAGTAAAATGAGTTTTATTTATTTAAAATTCTTATTTTTCAGGTATTTCTTATGATTTGCCTCCATTGTAACTGTTATGAATAAAATATTTTAGCCAAAAATCAAAGTTTCTATATTTATTCGTCTTTGGAAAACAATTATGTAAATTAAAGTTTTCTTATAACTAGATATGGCTGAAAGTCAATAGGATTTTATTAATTCCGATTTGGTATGCTTCTATTATGTAATTCGCTTCATTATTTCGACATATGTACTTCTTCCTGTAGGAAAGTAAAATTTTCTAATATCTCTAGAACTACTAGTGATAACTACTAAACGATGTTGTCCATTTCTTTCTGGTTAGAAATACCTACAAATCATTTACTCCTTTAACAATAGTGAGTAGTATATATAATGTAATAAAAAAGTCTATTTTAAATCAAAAACGTGCAATAACCTCAAAACACACATTTTATCGTTCTGTAAATGGTGTAATTTAAGAAATGAAATATTACATATAAAATTAATATTTTTGTAACAAATTTTAATATAATCATTTAAAAAAATTTTTTTTAATTATCGAAATAAGAAAATTTGAAGATCCTGGCCTTCGAGAAAATTAAGAAGCTGACAATTATTGATTGTATACCAAATATATTTTGATTTGTTTAATTTGTTTGATATATATACCGCTGTATGTGGAAAAGTAAAAATTTCAATGAGAACTTCTAAACCATGGTATTCATTTATTTCCTGTCTAAAGTAATTATAAAATGTGTAATAACTTAATAATATTAAGTGCATTTCTTTTTTTTTTTTTCCTGTTTCAAATAAAACTTGCAAAATATCTCGAAAACGGTGCATATTAGCGTTCTATATAAATGATGATATTCGCTTTAAAGTGAAAATTCAATTAAAATATATATTTTTATAACATTTTTAAACATTTTACTTTTCACGCTCATCTTATTTTTTATTTTAAATATTCGAAAAATTAATGGCTTTCTTCTGTCCCATTCACCCGAAAATTAATGAATCTCTGATATTTATTGATTGAAGAAGTATTACCGAATTGTATTCTATTTTATTGATTTGTTATAGAGATATCATTGCCAAAAATTCGGTGTTTCTCTCAGAAATACATCGGAGGGGGGGCTAAGCCCTTTCGGAAACATCCTCCACCCCCCACTCCCAGATACATTTTATATTACCGGACCAACTGCTGATACATTCAAGCACTCAATACTTTTGTGAATTTTAACCTAGTTTCCACTTCTTATGTGGCAGCATTTAGATTATTATTATAATTTTATTTCGCTATTGACTATTTTCAGAATGAAATTGTGTAGCTATAATTCAATTTACATTGTTTTAAAATTTTTTCATCCTCTTGTTTAGCCGGAGCAAGTTTTTCTTGCAATTTTAGAATAAGTATTTGCTATATATATAGTCATTACTTCCATATATGTATATATATAGTAATTACTTTTATATAGTAGTTAGTTAAAATTATATTAGATAATTTGCCCCCTTTGAGGTTCTATGTTCTCCCCCCCCCCCCTCCAGACAAAAAGTCCAGAAAGAAACACTGCACAGATAGACAGGCATCATTGAAAATAGGGTTGATTATTATTCAAGGATGCTCAACACTGGTACATTTATCAAAATCCAAGCGTCCGGTTTTTGTGACCCCCATCACAATACTTGTCCTTTCCTATGTGTTGCAGGAAAAGAGATTAGATATAAAAAGGATATTTTTGTAACTCTTGTTCTGATATTTATTATACTTCCCTCGCTAAATAGAAGTAAGTATTCGCACACATCTTTTTTAAAAATTAATACGTTTTCGAAGAGACTGATTAACACAAAATAAATATTTAGTTTTTTGTTGTCGATCGGTCTGTCGGTTATGTCGTTAAATCGAGGTACCCTGCTGTTCTCCGAAACTACTGAATTGAGATGAATTCAGATTTTAAACAGTTACTCGATCTTGTTACTCGATCTTGTTACTCGATCCAGTAAATAACGGCACAATTTATTATTATTATTATTTTTATTTTTCAGTGATTCGCAATTTGAGAAAATGTCGTTTCCGCAATATTACAATACTACTACTCAACCGACTGAAATAAAACGAATATGGCTTTAGTTATATGCTTGAAAAAATATTCTAAGAGGTCATTTCTGAGCACCACACTTCAAACATAATATAAAACAATATATAAGGAAATTACATGTACTTTCCTTATGCTTAAAATGCAAAATTTTAAAGTTCCAATTAAATAGTAACATAATTTCAATTATACTCAAAAGTTGAAATAATTCAGAAAGTTTAAGAAATTTACAGTATTTTTTTTCTTTTTACTTTTTATTTACCAGAAAGAACAAAAATTCTTTGAGGTTCAACATATTTTTTCTGATGACTTAAAATAAAAAATAAAAATAAGAAAGTTTGGAGGTCTATATGTGAGACAGTTGGTTTAGAAAAAAATTTGATGGATTTCCAATTAATTTTAAAAACTAAATTCTTTCCTATTAACTTTCGTTATAAATACTCAAATGCCAAAGAATGTTATATTCTATTGAATTCTTACTCCATAACTTAAACGCAGAATATAATATATGAAAATGACATTTTTATGATCCGATATAATTCGTTTAAAGAATTCAAGATTATAAAATAACTGGGGTTTTAAAGCGGCGGCGTGATGTGAATATGTTGAATATTGTCTTCATTTTAAAATTACCTCATTCATATTACACAGTAGTTACTTTTCAAATTAAACGCAGCTTTAGCTGAAATCCTGATAACCAAAAATTTAAATAATTCGAAAAAGTAGAAATTGCCCGTAAGTAATATTAATACATACTTTTAATTTAAGAAAAAATAAATACAGTATAAAAAATAAATACAGAAGAAAAAACGCACACAGAAAAGAAATCTAAAAATTGAGCAAAACGAAAAACAATTTTCAAGAACTTTCAAGGAGCTAAATTTAATATAACATCCTAAGAGCAAACAAACACTGATCCGTGAGTAAAATTTAAAATATTTTTTAGCTAAAAAGTGACTCAACAGATGCTGTATATATATAAGTCGTTATAACGAAAACTATCATTGTCTTTAAATTAAAGAATATACCGATTTTACACCTGGAATTTAAAATAATCTGAATCCTCTTGATGGGATGGGGGGGGGGGGGGATCTAATATGTTATATGTTAATAGAAACAGTTTTAAACAATCATAAAATAATTATATCTTGCTTACCTTAAATTTTATGCAAAATGCTAGATGAATATTTTAGATAATATAAAGTTCAACTGTATAATATTTAGAAAGAAAAACGATGAACTATTATTTGCGGCAAGAAAAAGGATGTTTTACATTTCTCACTAAAACACACTGGACTGATTCACCCCAGAACAATTCTCGCGCTTAACAAAATGACTGATAAACACATGCTTCACAGCCGATGGGGTTGTGTATGACTCTTCGAGGAGCAATCAAGATTGATTGATCAAGTGATTCTAGCTTTTTGGTATGACCATAAATTCTACAATGGTCCACCGATGTCTTTTGAGACCTGTCCTCGTCCAGTTTTCTAATTACTTTCAATGCGGACACCTGTTTCGGTATAGATGTGAAGGAAGTCCTTTATTTATGAGTTTAAGTGACTGGGGGAGATGATTTCCGAGTTTAGAGCGTAGGAGAATAATTAACAAAGGATGGGTATCCTGGTACGACAATTCTGAGTGGAACCCCGTCGTTTTAAGCAAAGTGCCCTCTCTCATCGGATTTTTTCATGGAATAGTTAACAAAAACCAGTTTCATATTAAAGCTTTTGCAGTTCACAGATAATGGTCAATGTGCCGCCCTAGACGTACTGTTGATGGCTGTACTGGACGCCCGGTGCCCTAAAGTAATTAGTTGTTGCAAGATACAAACTGGGGCGACATACTGGAAGCAATCACACTTAGCCCTCTGGTCCTCTTTTTCTAAGGGGAGAATGAATAATAGCCGTTTTCACTCTTTTATCTGGGACCAAATGTTTAACATTTATTCAGTGTATTTGTTTTACTTTTTAACGCATACAACTGCCCTTGTAAATTCGGTTGCTTGCGTCCCAGAACATTTTAAGACATAGAACTTTTTTTTTATTTAAGAGATTTTTTTTTATTAGGATTTTTTTTAATTTAAGATTTTTTTAATTTAAGTTGACTGAAATGCCGCCCTTAAAATATGCCGCCCCAAGCAAGTGCTGGTTTTGCTGGTGCCTTAAGCCGGTCCTGCTGACCACCCGGTATGTATATATATATATTAATTATATATATATATATATATGTGTGTGTGTGTGTGTGTGTGTATACAGGGGTTTCAAAGCTGATGGAACACTCTTTAAGAGGTGATAGAACACCCCGAAACAAACACTGTTCATCAAAGTCATCAAAGAATACATGGCCGCAAGTTAAGTGGTCAGGCGGTTAAGCGCTAGAGAGCGCATTCCATTTTCCCCAGATGCACCTCCTTTCGCAACACAAAAACATATAAAAGCAGTAGTTTTCGCATGGACCGTCACTGGCGACTTGGAATGGATCTGTGGCGGTTAACTATTGCCAGTTATGCCACTTGCACCAAAACGAACTAGAAGCGGCTTTTCTCAGTGTATCTGATAACTGAGGAAACCGCATACCATTTCCTGTTTTGGGACGTCTGACTTTCAAAGATTCCCGATGGGGATTTACACATAACTTTAACGCCGGTGACAGTATGTTGGCATGTGAAAGCCATAATTTTCGTCACCGGCATGTGTGAAAAACAAGACGATGGTGCACACCGAAAACACGTGGCGTGCATGGGGAGCACCCCCATTAATGAGCCCCAGACCGACGACGACCAATAACATGGTCGGTCACTCCTTCTGGGGCGTTTACAAAATTCAGTTTGGAAAAGAACTTTCATCTTTTCGGACAGAGACTCGCTCCTAAAATCTCGACCTAATCGGTCGACTCTCGGTCTACTTGTTTTCGAACTTTGGAACTACGCAGTCGAAACCTCCTTCCGACTGCTTCGAACTTAACGTTCCAACAATCAGGATTTATCCGCTTGTCGCAGAATCTCTCTGCAAAGTGTTAGTATGCTGTATATATATTTGTAAAATTTAATGTAAATAAATGTTATTTTACGCAAGTTAACGTTCTGCCTAGAGAACAAAACAGCAACAAAATATCGGGGGATTGTGCTGGGCATTAATACCGCATGTCAGGTTCAGCCCACACAAACAAACCAACAATAAACCCCGCAATGGTGACCCTATGGACTTGAACGCCCGAGCATATGGAACAATTCTCTACGGATGCCAACAATGGAGCAATACTCTACTTGTCAACAGCAATAAATTACGGCTCATATAAGACTGCTCTCTCAAAGACAAGCATGCTCGCAGACGCAAACAGTGCTACCCAACAGCTGATGACGACTTCGCAAAGCAACTGAGTTCCTTCCTGACACAATGAATGACCGCTTCCGATTACAAGCAATGAACGGAAAGTTAACCCAGGAGAACCCCCGTGGAGCAACTTCACCTTCCCCGGACCCCGGCTATTCATCTCCGGACTTTTAAAAGATATCCTTTCCGGCGGCTAAGAGCTCTCCCCTTCCATGCCAACACAGACGTCGCTGAAAGGCAGGATCCTCCGAAACAACTGCAGTTCATTAAGGTCAGCACAGGTCAGTTCCTTTTTTCCCTTCCCACAAAATTATTTTTATTTCGGGACAGTGTGTATTCGCGTTATTACCGCTAATTCGCAAAATTACGCGTGCTAGGGAATCCTGTGTAAAAATTGTTTATATTCTATTAATTTGTATTTTAATTATATATATTTCTATATCTTAAGCATGGATGGAAACGACGAGCAACCCCAAATTAACAGGGTTACATGCAAAATCCCTCCTTTTTGGAAAAAGAATGTAACCCTATGGCTAGCTCAGGTTGAGAATGCGTTCCAAATTTCGCATATCACGAAGGATGAGACGAAATATGCATATCTCGTAGCGGCGATAGACTCGGAAGCATTATCCCATGTAAGTGATGTAATCTTGAATCCACCGCAGGAAAACAAATTCAGGACCTTAAAAGATAGGCTAATTACAGAATTTGCAGATTCGGAATTAACGCAAACGAGAAAACTTTTATCAGAATTGCAACTAGGGGACCTCAAACCATCCGCATTATTGAGGCAGATGAGAGAATTAGCTCTCGATAAAGTGAACGAGGATTTTTTAAAATCTCTATGGCTAGATCGCTTACCGCCAAACGTCCGCGCAATTTTATCGGCAAGCTCGGAAAATTTAAGCCAACTGGCAAATTTGGCAGATAAAATATACGAAGTTACAGCAAGCTCGGAAAATATTTGCGCAGTAGCATCGCGTAATGAAAATCCTGCATTAACGGATCTATCGAACATGCAGAAGCAGATAGCTGACTTAGCCACCCAGATCGAGCGCTTATCTAGATCAAGATCATACTCAAGAAATCAAATTCGAGATAATAGACCACGCTCAAAATCGCGTAACAACGCCCGATCTTTCAGAAATCATGACAAGGGAAACAACGTAGGAAGGAATAGCGATTTTTGCTTCTACCATAAACGTTTCGGTAAAGAAGCATATAAATGCCGTACCCCTTGCAAATTTGCCGACCAAAAAAACTTGTAAAGCCTGTCATTCCAAACATAGGAATGACAGCGGAAATTAAAATAGATCCTGCTAGTAGACTCCATGTATATGACCGCAAAACAAATTGCAAATTTTTAATTGACACTGGTAGCGACATTTCAATTATACCAAAACCTCTAAATAATAAACTTCAACCATCTTCGTTGGAACTTTTCGCGGCAAATAACTCGAAAATCCAAACTTTCGGAACAAAATTAGTAGATATAGATTTAGGTCTAAGACGCGCATTTCGCTGGGAATTTGTCATCGCATCTGTATCCCAAGCCATTATCGGGGCAGATTTTTTGAAAGAATTTGGACTTCTTGTGGATCTAAAGCAAAAGAAACTAATAGATTCCAATACAAAGTTGCACATACCAGGCAAATTAACGAAAGGTAGCGTTACTGAAATCAAATTGATTTCAGGCGACACGCGTTTCCACCAAATTCTCCGACAATACCCAGATATTGCTAACCCAACTCCTAAATTCAAAAATGTAAAACATAAGACGGTCCATTATATCGAAACTTCAGGACCACCAGTTTATGCACGACCCAGACGATTACATCCGAAGCTGTACGAATCTACAAAGAAGGAATTTGAATTCATGCTAGAGCGCGGGATCTGCCGGCAGTCTAAATCAAATTGGTCGTCGCCCCTCCACGTAGTGCCTAAAGGTTCCGGCGAAATTCGCTGCGTGGGAGATTATCGTCGTTTAAATCAGGTGTCTTTACCTGACCGTTATCCGATAAGGAACATTTTAGATTTTTCGAACGCTCTAAATGGTAAGCGAGTATTTTCTAAACTAGATATTTTTCGCGCATATCACGCCATTCCAGTTTACGAACCTGACATTCCTAAAACGGCAATAACGACGCCATTTGGCCTATACGAGTTTCCCTATCTTAATTTTGGATTATGTAACGCAGCTCAAACTTTCCAACGTTTCATAGATGAAATTCTAGGGGATCTAAATTTCTGTTTTGCTTATTTAGATGACATTTTGGTTTTTTCTGAGAGTGAAGAAGAGCACGAGCTCCATCTAAAACAGATATTCCAACGTCTAGATAACTACGGAATTAACCTTAACATTTCTAAATGCGTTCTGGGAGTATCCGAGGTATCATTTTTAGGCCATCTCATAAATTCTAAAGGCACTAAACCCTTGCCCGATAAATTACAAGCGATATTGAATGTCAAGCAACCTGAAACAATTAAGGATTTACGCGCATTTCTCGGCATGATGAATTTTTATCGGAGACACCTACCACATGCAGCGCATACGCAAAAGCCCCTCAATGAGTATCTAAAGGGGGCACGAAAGAACGATAAGAGAAAAGTTAATTGGACTAATGAGGCTACGGACGCATTTTTAGCATGTAAAAATCAATTAGCTGAGGCAACGCTACTCGCGCACCCTGCTAAAGATGCGAATTTAATTTTATTCGTCGATGCATCAAATTTTGCGATAGGTGGTTCTTTGAATCACGTTCTGGATACGGGTATCGAACCCCTGGCCTTCTTCTCGCGGAAATTATCCCCGGCAGAGACAAGATACAGTACTTACGACAGAGAACTTTTAGCTGCGTATTCAGCTATCAAGTATTTTAGGCATATGCTGGAAGCGCGAAATTTTACCCTGTTTACCGACCACAAGCCGCTAACGTTCGCATTTCAACAAAAATTGGACAAATGCTCGCCTCGCCAAAATCGGCAACTCGCATTTATTTCGGAATTCACTACGGATATACGTCATATCGAAGGTACTAATAACATCCCTGCCGACGTAATGTCTCGCATAAATATGATTACGGTACCTGGTCCAATTGATTATGAAGAACTCGCAGATTTACAAAGCAACGATTCGGAGCTTCAAGATATTTTAAAAGGAACATCCTCGATCGACTTAAAGCAAATCGCTATTCCAAATGCTTCAGCCAAATTATTTTGCGACGTATCCACGGGTACGGCGCGTCCTTATGTACCGCAGCTTATGAGATTCAACGTTTTTTCAAATTTACATAATTTATCTCATCCAAGTATAAGAAAAACTTCGAAGTTAGTCCGCGATCGTTTTGTCTGGCCAAATATGAATAAAGATATTAATGATTGGGCGAAAAAATGCATCCCTTGTCAAAAGAGTAAAATTCAACGACACACTGTCCCACCCATGGTTTTTTCCCCAAAACTTCTCAGAGGTTCGAACACATACATATCGACCTCGTGGGCCCCTTGCCCCCATCTGAAGGAATGACCTATGTACTGTCTATGATTGACCGGTTCACAAGATGGCCGGAGGCAATCCCAATTCCAGACATCACGGCTTCTACAGTGGCACAAGCTCTGATCGACCATTGGATTTCTCGTTTCGGTGTTCCTTCCAGAATCACCAGTGATCAAGGGCGGCAATTTGAATCTAGACTTTTTCAGTCTTTAGCACAGTGCTTGGGAGTCCAGCGAATACGCACAACTGCTTACCATCCTTCTAGCAATGGAATTATAGAAAATTTCCACCGGCCGCTGAAAGCAGCCTTAAAAGCACACGGTAATAAACAGTGGACTAAGACACTGACAATAGTTTTGCTGGGGCTTCGATCTACAATCAAACCGGACATAAGTGCAACGCCAGCTGAGCTTCTCTATGGAGAAACACTGCGCCTGCCAGGCGATTTTTTTCCCAATAGCTCACAAGTCACTGACCCCTCAGACTTCATAGTGCAGCTAAGAGAGTCAATGCGGGACCTTCGTCCCCCCAACACCTCTCACCATCGGAAACCGAGAATTTTTCTCCCACCCGCTCTTCACACAGCGTCGCATGTATTTGTGCGTAATGATGCGGTTAAAGCTCCACTACAAGCTCCATACGATGGACCATATCAGGTTTTAAAGAGAAACGATAAATATTTTAAAATCGATATCAAAGGTAGGAAAGTGAACATTGCACTTGATCGTATTAAACCAGCATTTTATGTGAATAATGATGAAGTACATACACCGGCAACAACCGGCCAACCGGTTTCGACCACTCAAGCTTCATCAGTGCCAAATATGCCTCCGAATATTACGACACGATCAGGCCGTCGTGTTCGTTTCACGGATCGTTATGGTTTCACTGGAAACCTTTAAGGAGGGGAGTGTGTGGCGGTTAACTATTGCCAGTTATGCCACCTGCACCAAAACGAACTAGAAGCGGCTTTTCTCAGTGTATCTGATAACTGAGGAAACCGCATACCATTTCCTGTTTTGGGACGTCTGACTTTCAAAGATTCCCGATGGGGATTTACACATAACTTTAACGCCGGTGACAGTATGTTGGCATGTGAAAGCCATAATTTTCGTCACCGGCATGTGTGAAAAACAAGACGATGGTGCACACCGAAAACACGTGGCGTGCATGGGGAGCACCCCCATTAATGAGCCCCAGACCGACGACGACCAATAAGATGGTCGGTCACTCCTTCTGGGGCGTTTACAAAATTCAGTTTGGAAAAGAACTTTCATCTTTTCGGACAGAGACTCGCTCCTAAAATCTCGACCTAATCGGTCGACTCTCGGTCTACTTGTTTTCGAACTTTGGAACTACGCAGTCGAAACCTCCTTCCGACTGCTTCGAACTTAACGTTCCAACAATCAGGATTTATCCGCTTGTCGCAGAATCTCTCTGCAAAGTGTTAGTATGCTGTATATATATTTGTAAAATTTAATGTAAATAAATGTTATTTTACGCAAGTTAACGTTCTGCCTAGAGAACAAAACAGCAACAAAATGTCGGGGGATTGTGCTGGGCATTAATACCGCATGTCAGGTTCAGCCCACACAAACAAACCAACAATAAACCCCGCAGATCAGTATACGACCGAGGAATGCATTTATTCTACGGTCTCGTCAATGGTAATGGAAGGGAAGCCCAAAAAAGGCTTTGTCGCAGCGCTTCCCCAGCAGACCTGTGCCAGATTACAGTATGTTTTATCACCTGTACCGCGACGATGTATTCTTTGACGAATAGTGTTTGTTTCGGTTTGTTCTATCCCCCCCCCCCCTAAATTTTGTTCCATTAGTTTTGAAACACCCTAAATATATACTCTCATGTTTATGAAAATTGCGATACCACAAAGGAATGGTCAGATTAGAATGACATTTTTATCACATATTACTAATGGTGATACAAGTAAATGATTACCGTTTCAGACCAATACAAACACATTGCTGGCATAAAATCTATGTTTTGTGATGTATATATATATACAATAGAAAGAAGTAATAATAAAAATAATTTATATATATATATATATATATATATATATATGCAGGATGATAAAAAAAAGATGGGCTGAACTTTAGAAGGTGGTAGTACACACCAAACCAAGCAGTTTTCGTCATAATTTACCAGATCGAAAATGAAACGTAAAGATGCCAGAGGGTGCTTAATGGTGAAACCGATAAGGTGGGGCGAAAACAGAAGAATGACTTAGAAGTTATAATATGACATTTAATAAACAGAAATTACAATAATGGTACAAAATAGCGACCGCCAACCTGAATGCACGTCTCATAGCGTGATGGAGGGATTGGCGAAATCTATCAAACACATCAGGCATGTCGAGCACTTTGGCAGCGACCAAAATTCTGGCTACGAATTCCTCTTCAGATTCAAGGGGAGTGTCATAGACGAGACTCTTGAGATTTCCCCATAAAAAATGGCAAGACACGACAGATCGGGCCGTCGGCCTCTCAAAAGTTGGAGCTGCGAATAACTACTGCAAACTGATAAGGTCGTACATTCGGTGTTCCGAAAATTTGCATAAGGATTCTTCTTCTTCCCCAGATGAAATTTGCATACGTGATTTTCTTCTTCGAATAGAAAATAAAAACTAAAATGACGCTTTTAAGTTTGCGGAGCGGTCACTTTTCACTAAGTAAGCACCCTGTAATGCCTAATTTCCGACCAGGTAAACTATGACGAAAAATTCTTAGTTTGGTGTGTACTACCACCTTGTAAGGTTTGGCCCATCTTTTTTTAATCACCCTGTATATATACAGGGTGTCCCAAAAAGGACACCCGAATTTTAAAAACGAAAATCTCGAAAATAACTACAGATAAAAGGATGAAATAAAGTGTATGTTTATTGGACAGCCAGTAAAATTTACATACGGTGATTTTCAAAAGTTAGTTCAAATTATTGCTGATAGATAGCGCTTCAGGCGGAGTTTAAATTTTCTTTAAATTGTGGTGTGTCCTACAGTTCATTTAGTCATCTTTGTTTTACGCTATCTAGACATGAAAGAATATTTTATGCAGTGAACGAGATGGAGAGAAACATTGAAAGAGAGTTGTATTCGTTGGAGCAAGGGATTTTTATTGTGCTCGAATACCATCGGTTGAATCGCAGCCTTACGGAGACCAGGCATGGCTTTTAATATAGATTTCAAGTATCGAAAGGTCCGTATCGGAAAGAAATTCAATATTTGCTCACAAAATTTGTAAAGACAGGAAGCGTTGAAGCTGGTTTGATAATATATACCTATTATTATTACCTACTACTATTTTTTTAAACCACAGTATGTAAATTTTACTGGGTGTCCAACAAACATACACTTTATTTCACTCTTTTATTTGTAACCATTTCCGATATATTCATTTTGAAAGTTCGGAAGTCCTTTTTGGGACACCCTGTATATATATACACTGCTGGACAATTGATAAGGACGGATCACAAATTGCAATGTAGCACAACATTAAGCGGGGATGGACGCCCAGAAGGATAAAATATTTTTGCCACACTGTTTGGACATTAGAATAAAGATCATTTATTGTTCTAGAAAATACAGAAGGTTTTGAAACATCTGAAAGGAAAAAAGTGTTCATTTAATGCTGTGCACGGAGAAATGAAAAAATGCATATGAACGACAGCAGGCACCTTTGAGAAAGGTATCAGTACGAGATATAACCACCGTCGAGTGCTATGCAACATTCCCCACGTCATGTCATGCTTTGCACAACATTATCCAGCAGCTGTTCAGGCATGTTATCCTACTCCTTTGTCAGTACACGGATGAGGGTGTTCTTGTTTGCTGGAGGATATTTTCGACCAACAAGTCGCCTCCACAAAGCAACTTTTAAAAACAACTTCAATGGTGTTTAGATCTAGAGAACGTGCTAGTCATACGAGGCATTGAATACCCTCGCTGACTATACAATCCTGAACAGCGAGTGTTCCATGACATGGTGCGTTGTCGTCCATGAAAACAAATTTATCACCGACAGCACCACGGAAAAGGCGAATATGAGGCAGTAGAACTTCATCAATGTATCGTTGGCCGGTCATAGTCCCAGTTGCAACCACATGTAGGGGCGTGCGGCCATTGATCATGATGCCGGCCCATACCATGATACTGCATGTCGAGTATCGGTCCCTTTCCTAAATATTTTCTGGATGATAAGCAGTACCACTCTCACTCTAGATCAGTTTGCGTCTACAATCCGATGACAAACTGAACCTACTCTCATCTCAGAATAGAACGCAAGCCCAGTCCTGCTTGGTCCAATTGGGATGCTCAGGACACCATTGCAAACCGGCGGTACAGTCTGGACAATGGGACA
The DNA here is from genome assembly GCA_951213105.1 of Amaurobius ferox. Classification (NCBI taxonomy): domain Eukaryota; kingdom Metazoa; phylum Arthropoda; class Arachnida; order Araneae; family Amaurobiidae; genus Amaurobius; species Amaurobius ferox. The sequence continues at coordinate 183,285,277 of OX578133.1, read as the reverse complement.
CACACAGCAGGTCTGCAGGCATATAGTCCTCCTACTCCCAAACGTCTAGCTACATTTTTTTTGGGCGATCCGCTGTCCTGTGGTAGCAAGAAACTGATTTGCCACCTGCTGAGTTGTGGTGCGTCGATCCCTTTTTGCCAATAAGACAAGGTATCTGTCTCCTGCAGGCGTCATACTTCTAACACGACCTCCCCCGTGACTCTTGATACACATTAAAGTTGTTTTAAATGCTTGCCACAGCCGTGAAACAACGCTGTGAGTGATGTCGAACTCCTTGGCAACATCTGTTATTTTTCGTCCTTTTTCAATCTTTCCAATAATACAGCCAAGCATTAAATCATCTAAGTGATATCAGAAAGATATACATAAAATTTCAAGTTCGTCAATTAAGTCTTTCCCGTAAAACTTTCACTTGGAAAAGCAACTGTCCACATGCTTCAAATCCTTTAAATCTGTTATCAGCGCTATCACGTGACGAACAGGCGCGGAAATGAAAAATTTGCATATGCACACCTCTTCTTGCTGCAAATCGCACTATTCTAATTTTCCACATTTTGTTTCCTTTCATTTTGTGGTTGTTATGTGTGATAGTTTCCTCCTTCCTTAACAATTGTCCAGCAGTGTATATATATATAATATATATATATATATATATATATATATATATATTGTACACCGACACAGAATCATTCGATTTGTATTCAGCCGCCCCATAACATATTTTCCACACATATATTTTGCATATATGAAAATTTATTGCTTACTAGAAAGTCTTTTTAGAAAATATATTAACCCGCTCCGACACTTTGAAAAGATATCATATTTTATAAAACAGACAGTTTCGTACAATCTGTTGTTTTAAAACTCTAAAATTTTATATAAAATCTCTACTGAATATTAAAGAATTATTTAATTAACAAATTAATTTAACTTCAAAAATCTGTGAAAACGCAAATACGGCTTTAAAAATAGTTTTCCGAACCGTGAATACAAGAGTATTTTTCAAAGAGCATTTTGTTTCCCATACTTCAAAGTTCAATAACGCATGTGCACTTAATTTCTCCTCACTAAAAATTTAAAACCATTTAATTAACTAATGAATTAAATTATAAACATGTAAGAAAACGCAATCAGTGCTTTAAAAATAATTCTGAGATTTTTTGGAGAAAATGCCAGACCAATACCTTTACCGGATAGCTCCTTTAATTATGATAGATGGAAAAACACGCTTTCGAGATTAAGAGACAGTCTAAGAGATAAAGTCTTTCCTATTCCCATTTGGCATTTTCGAAAGAATGCGCTTTCCCTTTTATCACTTTCAGCGTTTAACCCGGCTCTCAAAATCGATCTTCTGGGAAGACCTATGCTTTCCAATCTTCGCGGATACAGCAACTGGGCAAAATGTATCCTCTACAGACAATGTTCAATATATTTGGCATGTATTTCTTTGCAGCTTCCCAGATTGAAAAGAGCAAATATGTGTCTTAAAGCGGATTATTCAGAGCGTAATCCCTTCAATTCATTATTTTGCTTCTTTATGTGGTAAAGTTTTCCCTGAGGACTCCAAACATTACTGTGAGCGACAGTGTTGTTAAACGGTAATGTATGGAACACTTTTATTTTGCTTTCCATACAATTTTGCCTTTTATAGACTCTATCAGGGTTTGGTTTGTTTTCGTAGGGTAGGTTCAATCTCTATTTTAACAATATCGTCTTCACTCCAAATTAGGAGTTGAATAGGCTGTGAGTAAAAATAGAAAAAGTTTAACTATTTTTACTTTCCCTACATATATAGTATAATGTATAGGGAAAGTATTGTGATGGGGTCGAAAATTCGAATTTGAGTTTTTGACGTAAGGGTAGGAATACGTTTTAAGCAACCTTGAACTTGAATCAAACATTTTTGAGGTGATATCTTTGTATGTGCGCGCGTGTGTGTTAGTGTTTTTGTCTGTGATTCTGTGTATGTATGCATGTAAGTGTGTGTGTTAGTGTTTGCGTCTTTGATTCTGTGTATGTATGCATATTAGTGTGTGTGGTAGTGTTTGTGTCTATGATTCTGTGTATGTATGCATGTTAGTGTATGTGTTAGTGCTTGTGTCTGTAATTCAGTGTATAGTTGCATGCTAATGTGTCTAAAACCCAGACCACACGACTCACCCTGAGACATGAGCAGCAGTTTGAGTGGTCGGGAACGGTATGCTAATGTGTCTAAAACCCAGACCACACGACTCACCCTAAGACATGAGCAGCAGTTTGAGTGGTCGGGAACGGCATGCTAATGTGTAGAAAGCCCAGACCACACGACCAACCCGAAGGCTTATGGCAGCTGTTTGTGTGGCTGGGCATGCTAATATGTGTATTAGTGTCTGTGTATGAATGCATGTCAGTCTGCGTGTGTTAGTGTTTGTGTCTGTGATTCAATGGACGTGTTATCTCGTGAACGAATATGTTTAAAAAAAATTTCTTACGGTTATTACAAACAGTGAATACAGAAACCATATTGATTTTAAACACGATCGAATACTCAAAAGACCCTTCCAATTTCTAAATTAATTTTGAAAAAATAAAAAATAATCATGACCTTCAGTAATGATAAATAAATAATCATTTCTGACATACTTTTTCCTTAGAAAACGAACGACACCAATTTTAGAACGTTAGCATCCACTTTTCTCAAATTTTTACACGTTTCCCAACTAATTCTATCAAAGAATTGTATAAAATTAAAAAAGTAGTAAGTATTATCAATTACGTTCACTTTCCGCATGCAATAGTATGCAACAAATCTGCTAACATCATTCTCGTGGATCTTCTTCATTCCATTCATGAAAGAAGATACATTATTTGCTAGTTTTGCATTTTAACGCCAAGGAATTCGCCCATAGTCATTTAATTTTGGATATACATTAACGGTTATTTGCATCTGAGAAGGATTTTTGTTAAGAGGGAGCTGGAATTTTATTTGGACATGGAGACCGGTTTATAGTCAAACTCTCAACCAAATCGAGAAAATCTAATAAAGTATGATGCGAGTTTACCAATAAATAAATCTTAGGACAGATGTCTAGCAGGGTGGGGGTGGGGGGGTAGGAGAACTCAAACCAGGGGAACATCTTTTAGAACATTCCTTTTCAAAAACCGAGAAAAAATCACAGAAATAAAATTATTTTAAAATTCGCTACAAAAATAACCACTTTATATTATTCATAATCGATTGACTTTTTTTTATAGAAAGACAATCTCCGTTCTTGAAATATTGCGCGTCTCTGACCTAAAATGGAGAAAATGATAAAAAATCCTTTCACTATTATTAAATTATAATTTAATATTTACTAAGTAATTTTAACCAAAACGCAATGGACACTATTAATAGTAATAAGTAAAATACACTTGTGCGAAGGATAAGGAAAATTTGAGCAACGTATATATGCACAAATAAAGCTTGCACTTGCAAAGGGGTTCTAGCAATCCTCGAAACAGCTGTATGCTACTTTATTGTTTTATTTGTGCTTATATACGTTTGTCAAGTTTTGCATTTATTAATAGTGAAGTGATTGGACTATTTTAAACGGCAGTTTGAGCAAAACTTTATATATAGCTTCTTCATTTCAAATTATAGAAGCTAAATTGGTTATAAGTCAAAATAGAAAAGTTCCTCAATAAATCAAACAGTGAGAATAACTTTTTCAAAGGTTGAGCGATAAATTACATTTGGAAATTTTTATCTGAATAATTTTATTTATTCAGAATTATATCCTCTAGCAACTAATTTTATTTCTTTAATCAAATATGTTTTCTGACTTGAATAATTGTATTCATTCGAACTCGTATAAGCAATTAAATTTGTTGCTCTTTTATGAAAAATGTTTTTTATCCGAACAATATCATTCAAAACGCAAGAAACTACTCTATTTTTTTTTTATTTTTTTGCTACTTAACAATTTTCATATGAATGACTTTTTTATATACAGGATGTATACCGAAAATCAGCTATTATTTACGCATCTTAATCAAATATATTTTGACTTAATTGATTTCATTCATCGGGAAATGTACGCGCATGCAATTAAACATTTTTTGATTGCACCAAATTGGATTTTATCTGTGTACGTTTGTCTGTTTCTGTTTGCCCGTTATGGTGCCTTTGTATTTTATGTTTGGATTTTGGATTTTTTTATTTGTGTATATTTTGTGTCTTTTTATTGATTTATTTTTATATTTTATGTCTATCTGTGTACAATAATTGGTATTTTTAATATAACGTATTCTGTACCCTTTTTTATTTTAAATGAAAGACTTAAATAAAATAATTTTATTCATCTGAAAATGTACCTGCAATCAATTGCTTTTTTTCCTCTTGTTCCAAAATTGGGTTTCATATGTATTAATTTATTCATCCCGAAATCTACCGCCAGCAATTGATTTTTCCTTTTGCACCATAAATGTTTTTTTATATATAATTTTATCCATATGTACCCAACACAATTTATTCTTCCTCTTGTACCAAAATAATTTTTTAACTATTAATCTGATTCATCCGAAAATTTATCCATAAGAAATTAAATTATTCCACTTGTACCAAGATGGATTTTATCTCTATAATTTTATTCATTCGTAAATGTACCAGCAATTTTTTTCCCTCTTGTACCAAAATTAGTTTTTATTTGCAAGATTTTATGCATTCGAAAATTTAACCGTAAGCAATTGAATTTTTCCGCTTGCACCAAAATTAATTTTATCTCTATGACTTTTATTCATTCAGAACTGTACCTACAAGCGAAAGATTTTCTTCTTCTTGTCCCAAAATTGGTTTTTATCCCTATATTTTTATTTATTTCTAAATATATATATTTTTATCTGAATGATTTTATTCATCCGGAAATGTACTGCAAATAATTATTTTTTCTTTTTTAAAGATTTTGTTCCGATGAGAATAAGAAGTTTAAGCATGAAATAAAATACATTAATTATTCCCAATGAAATTCTTAGTAAATTAGAATGTGTAAATATAGTTGACTACTTATGCTATGCTACATAGTTTTTGACCTGAAATAAAATTAAAAACAGAAATTCTGAAGCATTTTTCTGTACGTCTCGATACACTCTGTTTTGCTTCTAAATCTCCGCATTCCTCGCGCATGATGTAAAAACGTTGCAAAAGAGTAAGTAAAGAAAATCAAACGAAAAATCCATGAGAATTGCTACTAAGAAAACACAATCAGAAGGGTACTTCTTTTACATTATCATTATTTTGCAGTTCGTACACTTTGTTTCGTTTTTAAGGTGTTTATCGTTTAATTTCACTAGCTTAAAGTTTGGCAACATTCTAATGTATAGCTCTATTTTGCTTCTAAATCTCTACATTCCTCGCTCATGATATAAAAGCGTTGCAAAAGAGTAAGTTAAAATAATGAAACGAAAATTCCATAAGAATTACTTATAAGTAAATACAATCAGGAGGATACCTCTTTTGCATTATCATTCTTTTGCAGTTTCTTTCTTAAGGTGTTTATAATTTAATTTGACTAGCTTAAAGTTTGACAACATTCGAATATATATGGTGTATGAGTAGGTTTGACAGTCGATTCCTCTTTCCTAGTGAAATTGAAATACATTTTTCCTTTTATGCCCACAGGGGATAAGCTTCTTTTACTTCTGAAACCGGCTAATACCATCATATTTCTATCATAACACACATAGACTTTTTCATATATATAAAAAAGTATTTAAATGAAATCAAAAATAAGATGCTTATATTTTGACAGATCCACAAGTTTCGAGCATTGCTGAATGCGAATTAATCACTTTGTAATGATTTCTAACCGTCTGCAGGAGTGTCTGGCGTGTCTGACTGCTAACACAATATCTCAGGAACAATCTGTGTAAATCAAATGCAATTTGGTACATTTTTTCTATCAATAAGTGCCACAGATATTGATTGGAATAGTTCAGACTAGGAAAACGCCATCAAATTTTCAAGCAATCTTTCGAAACACGAAAATTATGTCTAAATAAATAATTATATTAACATTTGTTACAGAAATAATCGCTTTATTTTGACATTTTTCGTAAAAATCACATAACATTGTTTGTAGAAAAAAATTTAGGGAGGGGAAACATTATAGGAAAAAATTATAACGATAAGCAGCTAGCCTTATTTTCAATCCATCTGAAATCAGCATGTGAATAAATATTGGCTACTCAGCTTTACCCCCTCTCCCCTAATGTGACAATGTCAAAATTTGTACATTAAAGTAATAGATATTATTAAAGTAATAGATATTTTATATGTAGTTTGTTATTTAAAAGCAAAAGACATCATTTATAGGAAACTAACATGCATCATTACAGTCATGCGAATTTTCGAAAAACCTGAAATAACATCTCAAGAAGCGGAAATGGAAATCCCATGTGAACACGCTAACCCCTCTGGAATTCGATACTGAATCCATATCAGTCATCGTTTAAGCTATATTTATAGCTAATACTGATAAATATATGTTTCAGGGAAATTTTGGGACCGAAAGTGGTGATCCTTAGTGCACCCCAACCTCCTCCAGAATTTGATGTGAGAAATAGATATTTCAAGGAAAACATTTTAGTAAAAACAATAGCATGGAAACATTTTTGCTGCCGATAGATGTTTATAATTATTCAGTGATTGAAAGCTATGTAAGTACTTTAACAAGAAGTAAATGGATCCTATTGTTTAAGACTTATTATAAGCCCATCTCGGTTAATTAAATATTTTACTTTTACACAGAAAGTGTGATTTCTGAAAAGAACCAAGTTTGAAAAAATATATATGTTGTTAGCATTTTTTACGTTGAGATTTTATGAGTTACAACATCTCTCTTTTCTATCATTGGAACTTCACACATACACACACACACACACACACACACACATATATATATATATATATATATATATATATATATATATATATATATATATATATATATATATTCTTTTTTCAATCGATATCAACCTTATCGGTATTCTATTATAGTTTTGTATCAGATAATTTAGATCTATACTGCTAACAAAGTTTTATATCACTTCAGCTACTTTCAGACTATACTTTCGTTACTTTCAAACAATGCTTTAGCTGCTATTGGTTAATTTTTGAATCCCTTTTTAAATTACATTTAGTAATGAAATGCGCCCTAATAACAATGCATCATTCTACGAAAGTTTCTTGTGACTTTTAGTACGTATTCTAAGATGACCTTTACTTGCTTCACACAGATATATTTTCTAGAAATATCAAGTTCCCAGGGGGAAACTTTTACAAAAAATAGCCTTCGTAAAACTGATTGAAAAGCTGCGTGCATCATAAAATATGTGCAGCAAAAACTGAATTCCCATGTACTGGACTTCTCTTTTAGGTTCATCTCTTTTCTGGTCTGCTCCACAGCAGGAAGTAAATTGGAAAGAAAAGTGCACGCCATACAGAAACAATCGGAAATGAGTTTTCACAATGCTCGACTGCAAGTAAATTGTTTCAATAAAATGCGCAGATGTAAAAATCCGTGATATATGTTCTATCATAAAATTGAATGACACATAAAAGAACTATAGAAATGCTTTCTTGGCACATACAGATAAGATAAAAGACATTATAAAAGAGTTGGAGAGTATTGCAAAGAAACTATTGTTGAGACGAGTTAACTTACATGGCCTTATAAATTAGAAGTACTGGAAGAAAGATACAATCAAGTTTCTCATACATATAAGCTTAGTTGTGTTAAGGAATGGGTATTATGGAATTGTTTCTTCATAATATACAGATAAGATAGTCAAAATATTGTTGAGTATTCTACGTATAAGGTTTTATAAGTATAAAATATCTGGAAAGGGGGGTTTGTCGTACATTAGTTTTGAAGAGTTAAGGAACGAGTATTATGGTAGTGCTCCTTCAAAACATACCTGTATATTCGGAAGATATGCTTTGTTAAGTTCTTAACGTACAACACTTTATAAGTAGGAAATATTTGGAGAGAACTCCAGTCAAGTTTTCTGTACATTAGTTTGGATGTGTTAAGGAATGAATACGATAGAAGTGCTTCTTTAGAACGTTAAGATAAAACAGTCAAAATATTGTTAAGTACTCTACGTAAAACGCTGTATCACGGTTACTTATATATAGACATAACGTGTCCACTCATGGACATCTACTTTGAAAGTTATTGGGGATACTTAATGACTTTCCTAGGAACCCTGTATAATAAACTATTTTACTCTACAACATTAGCATTAGCATTTTTCGTCTTCTAGCTTTATTGCTGAATATATTATCCAATTTTTCTAATTTTTGCACTAGAACACAAAAATCATTTCATTAGATCGATCATGGTTACTTATAGATAGACATAACGTGTCTACTCATGGATATCTCCTTTGAAAGTTATTGGGGGTACTTAAAGACTTTCTTAGGAACCCTGTATAATAAACTGTTTCAATAAAAATGATTTTATGTAAATAAACAAGGCTCTCTACAACATTGACATTAGCATTTTTCGTCTTTTAACTTTGTTGCCGGGTTTATTTTTCTAACTTTTTAATTTTTGCGCTCGAGCGTTGAAATCACTTTCATTCGATCGATCATGGTTATTTATAGATAGATATAACGGTGTTGTTGTTGAGACCCAGACCGTCCGACCTACCAGAAAGGTGTAAGGTAACCGTTTGGACGGCCGAGAACTGCCACCCAATTTAGACCGGAACCCAGTGGGGGAGGCATCCACAGGGACCATACCCTTCTTCCCCTACCACCAAAGATAGATATAACGTGTCCACTCATGGCCATCTCCTTTGAAATTTATTGGTGGTGCTTAAGGACTTTCCTAGGAACCCTGTATAATAAACTATTTCAATAAAAATGATTTTATGTAAATAAACAAGGCTTTCTACAACATTGACATTAGCATTTTTCGTCTTTTAGCTTTGTTGCCGGATTTATTATTCTAACTTTTTAATTTTTGCCCTCGAGTGTTGAAATTACTTTCATTCGATCGATCATGGTTCTTTATAGACAGATATAACATGTCCACTCATAGCCATCTCCTTTGAAAGTTATTGGTGGTGCTTAAGGACTTTCCTAGGAATCTTGTATAATCAACTATTTAATAAAAACAATTTTATGTAAATAAACAAGGTTCTACAACATTGACATTAGCAATTTTCGTCTTCTATGTTGATGAGTTTATTATCCTAATTTTTTAATTTTTGCACTAGAGCGCTGAAATTACTTTCATTCGATCGATCATGGTTACTTATATATGGACATAAAGTGTTCTCTCATGGCCTATTCCTTTGAAAGTTATTAGGGGTGCTTAAATGCTTTCCTAGGAACCCTATATAATAAACTATTTCAAGAAAAATGCTTTTATGTAAAGCATTCTATGTGAAAATGATTGAAAATCACAACTTTATAATATATGGCAACTAAATTCAGATTACCCTGCATGGTTCTAGTCTTTGAGAATCAATTGTTCCCGCATCAAGAAATAAATTAAGAGCAAAAAGGACATGTCATACAGAACCAATCGGAAATGAGTTTTCTCAACGGTCCTCCGCAAGCAAATTGTTTCAACTAAATGCTCAAATGTCAAAACCCGCGATCCATTTTCCTTCATAAAAGTGAATGACAAAAGTGCTTCAACAGAACATACAGATAAGAGAGGGAGGAAAATGCCTTGAATATTCTGCAGTATATAAATAGAAATATGCTAAGTAAAGTCTTCAATTAACGTTCTCAACTATTATATTTGCTGAGAGGTACTTCTGTGGTAATAGATTTTATAGAGGTTGCTAAATTGTTAAATTTGTAAAGCATGGGAGGCTTGGGGTTAAAAGTAATGTAAATTATATTTTACATTTTGAAAATGAATCCCACCATCTTAAGATACAGTTTGAGAAACTTAAAGATTATCATAAATTTTTCTAGCATCTAACATAGATCTTTCGCAATATATATAATAATTTTCTAACATGGTTTTACCTTTTATGATCCTCCAGAAATCCCTCAGCGACCTTGTAGACTGAATCTTTCAACACATAACAAGAGTACGTCACCGCAAATCCAACACCCGCTAGCATTCAAGGACATCAAAATTTTCTGGCGAACACTTGATGAAGAATATATTATATACTATGCAGACTAACATAGGAATACATATATGCAAGCAGGTTAATGCCAATTACACATGGGATATGCGGAAAATCGCACGAAAACCACTCATTCCAAATTACAATATAGGTCTGATGTATATGCATGAGATACAGCGTTAATTCGGAAAGAGGCGGGGTCTGTTCTATGGCCGATTCGAAACACGGGGAAGCTTTATAAAACGGTGAAGCAGTTTTTGCAGCTGAGGGTAAATTATGCCAAGGATATTCATAATCAGGCTTTTACCACGGTAGTTTGCAAAAGAGTCCCCAAACGCTGAAAAAAACATATGAATTAGAATATTTTTCAATGAACTTAAGAATTAGGAAACATCATAGAGACTAACTAGACTCCTAAAATGGCGTTAGCGTGTAATGTGTAAGAACTATTTGTGTTTAATGGCTCGTGGTCTGAAATTGGGATTTTAAATATAAAGTTAAGGAGGGGTAGATTTTATAGGGGCGGATAAAATTTGCATCATATATATTTTATAAATTATTCTAATTGCAGTCTGTGAGGTTTAAGCAGTCTTTGTTAATAGTTTAAACATTATTTATGCCCAAAATAAAGGAGCAGTCTTCTTCCTCTTGATACCACATCTAAGCCATTTTTTAACCTGGATAGAGAAATTTTAATAAAGAAATCCATAGTACATGATACATCAATTTACTAAATAATCATTATCGGTCGGAACCAGGAAACAAACTCGGGTTTCCTGAGCTCTCAGATATGCTAACATCAACACCATCCCGGTCATGTCACATAATACCTTTCGATTCTTACTTATGTTGTTTCTATTTACACTGTAAAGCAATTCAAGAAATTCCTTACATGGTCAGAATGATAGAGCTGGTAAAACGTCTGAGCGCTGTCTCGGAGGCTCAAGTTAGATAAGCACTTTCAGAAAATTGTTATTTTGATCTCATGTTAATTCTACTCTAATATTGGCACCACAGTTAAAATATAAGGTACTTGTGTAATATAACAATCTCAGCTGGCGTACTTGAAAAATTGTCGCCACTATTGCTCTATCTCTTTCAATAATAGGAAAGTACATAGTTGCCATATAAACATGAACATACAATAATCTACACGATAACAAAACACAAAAAATCGTGGAAATAACATCATTTTAAGAATATTATGTGATTATAAAAAATACTTGAAATTTAAAAATTATCTAGTTACTCTTTATTAATTTATGTTTTTTTAACACTTTACAACAAAGTTGAAAAGTGTTTATTATGACTTTGTTCATTCTGTCTGTCTGTCTGTCTGTCAGCACGATAACTGCCGTAAAAATGACTTAATCAAAATGAAATTTTAGTATGTTGTTCAGACGGTCTATAGGACCTATGGGAATATAAATGAATAATATCACCCAATTAGTTTTGGATTGAACCCGGGTTGAAAAAATGGAATACATTGAGCCCTATGGGACCTAATTTTTCAAGTATTTTTTAAGCGGATTTAAAATTCACAAATTGCTTCGAAAATTTTAGGCAATATTCAAATGGTTCCGTAAAATATATAAAAAAAAATTCAACGAAATATATTCAGTAGTTTTTTAAATAAAAATTAAAATAATAATAACACCTCTTATATGAAGCGATCACGTGTCCATGATATGAAACGATCACATGACCCACTTCAAAATGATATATGGCATCCATCTTGTGTCAAAATCGTGATTTTTAAAGTTCTTTTTAATTCATATTGAGTGTTGTATCCGTCCTAAAACTACTTTATTTTTGCCTAAATTCTGTGCATCTACATACGGAAACAACGCAATGACAATATATTCCAGTTTAAATGCTCATCTAAATTTGATTATTTCTACTATTAAGCCTATTTTTCACCTATGTAAAATGTAAACAACAAAATATGTTGAATGAGTTGTATTAGAATCGCTGTAATTCTTTAACACAAAATCAAATAGTCCATGGAGTCTGCTTAGCTGATATGAATGAAATATTCATTGATTTTGGAAAGAGAAGGACGATATTTTTCGATGAAGTTTAACGAATAGAGCTTACTTACTTGTAGCTCAATGGTCTTAATTTTTAAATAAAATAAATTATTATAGTATTGTGATGAAAGACATGAATGGGGGAATTATTTATGAATGAAATGTTGCTTTTATAGAGAGAGCCAGGCGTGTTATTTTTTTATGACGTCATTTGAATGAATTTCAGTTGTTTTCGATGAAGTTTTCAAATATAATAAATTATCGTAGTATTATGATAATTCTAAAATTATTACCAAGGAATGTATTACATTTTAGAGATGTTTAAACCAGGCAATTTATACTTTAATGCCGTAATTTGAATGAAGTTAATTTTTTTCGATGAAGGTTTAAGGTTTCAAATATAATAAATCAATGTAGTATTGTGATAAGTTTTAAAATATTTCCGAGGAATATATTGCATTTTCGACTTTTTTAAATAAAATTGCATTGAAGTTGGAAAGTGTTTCATAATCAATGCTTTAAGCATGATTGATCTTTCTTGTTTACTTTTCAATAATTAAAAATTTAACAATATTTTGCTTACTCTTCATTATTGAATATTTAAAAAATTATTTGTGTTCCGTTACTTAAAATATAAAAAAATGTGCTTACTTTTCAGTTGTATGGATTCTGAAAAAACTTATTTTTGCTTTTAAATAGTTTAGATTTGGAAAATTATATTAGTTTTTCAATAATTTAAACATTAAAAAGTTTTTTTTATTACAGAAAATTGTTCTCGTATGGGCAAACCATGACTCCACATGCCAAAAAATCAACGTAATTAGCTAGGTATTCTCTGTCTAAAAATGTCTAAAAATCGGTTCAATTTACAAATAAAATAATGAAGCAACTGTAAGGAAATGGGGCCGCCCCCGATTTTGTTTCGAAGAGAAGTTGCCTAATGGCCAAGCGATTAATTCACCGAGTTCGAATCCCATGTACAAGGAGAGAGCTCTGAGTATGCATTCAAATTCCAAAGGGTTCAGAACCTGCTTTAAACTACAGGTCCGAAAGTGTGTAATGTAAAAAGCCTCCTTTGATACACCAGGACATATTGTTTCACGTCAAAATGGCTGTCTCATTATCCCTTTATAATGGCAAATTATTTGTGTCAAGTACCTAGCGTAAAAATAAAAAAAAGAAGTATCGGAAAGAAAGATTGCAAGGCAATTTAAATAATTTCTTACATAGCCTGAGTGATGTAGCTTGTAGCACTCTTAGGCGCAATCCAGGAAGCCCGGTTTCGATCTAAAGCTGTTTTTTCTCAAATTTCTGTGTAGCTTAATATTAACCATTATAAAATAAATATTATAGCACCTAAACCGCTATAAGATTGATGTAATTTTAATTCATTGTTTTTAGCTTTTAAATATTGAAGTTTATAATGAAAGTTTTAATAAAGTTTTGTTTTAAACCTGACCAATTTTCCTCTCCCGCTATTTTTGGCTTAATTATTAATTTAATAAGATATCTTATACTTATTTTGTCTTATGCGTCTTTCTTTACTAATACTAGTGCATAGTTAATATAATCCTTTTGCTCAACTAATTTTTAACTTACATTCAAAATAATTTAGCCCATTACTTCTATTTTACTGCTTAAAGTACTTGTCGCAGCAAATGTTAAATCAGAAAATGCCAGTTGAGATTAGTTTAAGTGAAAAGTTCTCATTGTGTTTCAATTTATTTGAAAGAAATAAGAACAATGTAAAAGGATTTATTTAAGAGAAATGTTAAAACTTACCTTTTAAACACATCCCACTGAGTAATGAATGAATTTATCTCAGAAATTAATGCCCTGTTTGGTATTTTGTTTAATTATTTTGCGAAATAGATTTCCTACATATTTCATTAAATGTATAATATTTAAAGGAAATATTTAAAGCTCTCATGGCTGTGAATCAACACTAATCATTTTATCATTCACTGCGTGACGAGAACGCAAAATCAACAACGGCAGTGCCGGAGTTTCATCTCGGGGCCAAAACGCTGTAGGTCGGTATCATATTGTTAAGTTAACGTCTGCAGCTCAGGGCATTTAACACTGCCTTGTGAGCACTTGCTACAGCACTCTCCCTGCCCTTGAGTTGCCGATTGCCGAACAAAGTTGTTGGGTTGCAGATAAGACGTGAGATCTATAAGTTGAATGAAAGGAGTGGCCATGAGGCCGTGAAAAGGCATGCTGCAGTAATTTTGTTGTCAAACACACAGCCGATGAAAAATATCCGGCAGAATTTGAAGTCTTCGTTTAATTGTCTCTTGGCACCTCATGCAGATTTCATGGAGAGTACAGAAAGTACATTTTCACATCACATATATACTTTTCAGAAAGCTTGAATAACGGAAAATAAATGAGAGAAGATACTTTGTGCTCGCACTAGGTCTTCAATGTAGCGAGAAGACATAATCGCCAACTTGGGAGTCCCGAAGTTCGATCTCGGGACCAGAGCGGAACAGCATTCTAAGGTCGAGCTAAAAGACGTCTCCATCTCAAGGCATTTAATACTGCCTTATGAGCGTTCGCTACAAGAATTCAGTTAAAATCTCTCTCCTTTCATTTTGAACCATAATTCTCCTGTACTGAGTTCATGTCTTAGTGGTCATCTCAACCAATTTCTGCCTGACCAGAAAACACCATCCATTTAGCCGCGAAGACGATTTTTCCTTTCTATTTTTGAACTAGACACTATATTCTCTTCCTTTGTTCCTTTACATTTTAGATGGAAGTGTAATCTTCTGATCTGTGCGACATTCTCATTCATCTGCTTCTTTTATGCAAAATTTCAAAAGTCATTGGATTCTGGGATATTCCAGTTTTGTTATTATTCAGATTACAGACATTCAATGCATCTAATCTGCAGAGTTGAGTAGCTTAGGTACCGTTTGTAGAATATTGGGCTTACTTTTTGACTCAAATTAAGAATCAGCCGAACACGGCTCTCTGAATTGCGTAGTTATATTACCATCTACGCTACTGATAGTCATGTAAGGATTCTTTTTAATTGTCCTGTATTTTCTGCTTGAAACAACGAATTATTATTTCCTCCAACCAATTTGAAAAATTAGAAACTACATCAAGGAAAAGAAGTAATTACAAATAAAGGATACATTCATTGCTATAGTTTACTTCATTATTTTTCATCATGTAGTTTTTTCTCTATTGTTTAATCCTCTGTTTTCATTTCTTATAATGCAGTTAACCAATTTTATTTCAAAACCAGTCATTTTCTTTAATTTGTCACTTTAATTCGTTTGTTTTCTCTTAGTGGCTTATGTTAACTCATTTAGTTTCTAAAACTGATTGTTTTCCCTATTTGTATATACTATATTGTTTCCTTTTCTGATATGAGTATCTATTTTACTTTCCGAAACCGATAGTTTTATTCAATTTTATACCTCTAAATTTGTAGTCTTGCATATTCATTATAAATTTATATGTTGTGATGGAATGTTAAGCAAGATTTTATTGTTCGTATCACTTTTTGTTTCCCACCTTGTTTTATCCCGTTAAATTATTGTCTTAGGATTGACAAATCGTATTTCGAATTCAAAACTAGATTAGAGAATCTAGTTGGACGTGATTGACAACAATTATCCTCCTATGACACGTTATCATTATCTGATATTCAGAAATCCCCTTACCTTCGCCGTAGAGTGACGTGGCAAAGAGTGAAGAAAGTTTGGGAAGAGAGTGGCTACTTAAACAACCCTCTAATAATCAACTCTCGCTTTAATTATACATCAAAAGGAACTCTATTTTATGCACTTCTTAAATTGGGTGGACGAATAGGAAAAAATAACTTGATAGCGAATTGTTTTAATAGACCTGTCTCTCTAGATTTCCTTCGGGCTTTACTACGTACTGTCTCATTTATTCTGACGTTTATGCTCTTACTAACAACGTGTTCATATTTTTGAATTATATAAATGTGAGCGACATTTTTATAACACTAACTAATCATTTAATATACAAGGTTTCCAGGAGAGTCCTTAAGTACCCCCAATAACTATATAAGGAACGATACATGAATATACACGTTAGGTCTTTCTATAGTAAAGATACCATGTTCTATCGAATAAAACGCTAACAGCACCCTAGTGGAGAACTTGAAAAACTAAAATAGAGACCTCAGTAGCAATACGAATACGAGAAAAGCTAATTACAGAGTTGAAAGACATTGTCTAATTAGTTGGCATCGTTGATAGCACTGTTACAAGAGGCATTTACTTACACAGTATAATTAATGGCGAATGACTGTACAAGTGAGGAATGATTCAATAAACAACACTTATATAAACAAAAATATGGTGTAGAGCCTATTTATAGGCCCTCCTTCAGAGACAATGTACATTTGAATTCCAGAAAGAATTTTACCTTGAAAAAGGCATTTTTCTGACAAGCATTGCAGGTATCACCGTGTAAAAGGTCCTGATGATACTACTTTCCCGCATACAAAATCTATAAGATGGCATATTTTACTCATTATTTCTTGAACAATTCACATGTAAAGCCACTTTGCTAATGCTCTACCATTTCTTCGTGTACCTACGATTATTCAACGCTCTAAGTTGGTCAGATAGAGTCTTTTAGTCATTATTGTGATTTATTGCCTTCCGTTTACGCGTTTCAGTCGGTTTTGGTGTTGGTTACTACTGATTAGATAATGTGCTACAACATTATAATTGGCTTTTGTCGGCTTTGCTATCTTAGCCTTTTAAATTCCTCTCCACGAACGCTACAATCACTTTTATTCGATCAGTCATGGGCCTTTTACTATCAACAGACCTATCGTGTACACTCAGGAACCTTTTTTAACAAAATCATTGGGGTACTTATGCACTTACACCCAGTAGCCACATCTTTATTTATCACTAGGATACGTTATGTAAGGTTGCTATCTTAGCCTTTTAAATTCCTCTCCACGAACGCTACAATCACTTTTATTCGATCAGTCATGGGCCTTTTACTATCAACAGACCTATCGTGTACACTCAGGAACCTTTTTTAACAAAATCATTGGGGTTCTTATGCACTTACACCCAGTAGCCACATCTTTATTTATCACTAGGATACGTTATGTAAGGTTGCTATCTTAGCCTTTTAAATTCCTCTCCACGAACGCTACAATCACTTTTATTCGATCAGTCATGGGCCTTTTACTATCAACAGACCTATCGTGTACACTCAGGAACCTTTTTTAACAAAATCATTGGGGTTCTTATGCACTTACACCCAGTAGCCACATCTTTATTTATCACTAGGATACGTTATGTAAGGTTGCTATCTTAGCCTTTTAAATTCCTCTCCACGAACGCTACAATCACTTTTATTCGATCAGTCATGGGCCTTTTACTATCAACAGACCTATCGTGTACACTCAGGAACCTTTTTTAACAAAATCATTGGGGTTCTTATGCACTTACACCCAGTAGCCACATCTTTATTTATCACTAGGATACGTTATGTAAGGTTGCTATCTTAGCCTTTTAAATTCCTCTCCACGAACGCTACAATCACTTTTATTCGATCAGTCATGGGCCTTTTACTATCAACAGACCTATCGTGTACACTCAGGAACCTTTTTTAACAAAATCATTGGGGTACTTATGCACTTACACCCAGTAGCCACATCTTTATTTATCACTAGGATACGTTATGTAAGGTTGCTATCTTAGCCTTTTAAATTCCTCTCCACGAACGCTACAATCACTTTTATTCGATCAGTCATGGGCCTTTTACTATCAACAGACCTATCGTGTACACTCAGGAACCTTTTTTAACAAAATCATTGGGGTTCTTATGCACTTACACCCAGTAGCCACATCTTTATTTATCACTAGGATACGTTATGTAAGGTTGCTATCTTAGCCTTTTAAATTCCTCTCCACGAACGCTACAATCACTTTTATTCGATCAGTCATGGGCCTTTTACTATCAACAGACCTATCGTGTACACTCAGGAACCTTTTTTAACAAAATCATTGGGGTACTTATGCACTTACACCCAGTAGCCACATCTTTATTTATCACTAGGATACGTTATGTAAGGTTGCTATCTTAGCCTTTTAAATTCCTCTCCACGAACGCTACAATCACTTTTATTCGATCAGTCATGGGCCTTTTACTATCAACAGACCTATCGTGTACACTCAGGAACCTTTTTTAACAAAATCATTGGGGTACTTATGCACTTACACCCAGTAGCCACATCTTTATTTATCACTAGGATACGTTATGTAAGGTTGCTATCTTAGCCTTTTAAATTCCTCTCCACGAACGCTACAATCACTTTTATTCGATCAGTCATGGGCCTTTTACTATCAACAGACCTATCGTGTACACTCAGGAACCTTTTTTAACAAAATCATTGGGGTACTTATGCACTTACACCCAGTAGCCACATCTTTATTTATCACTAGGATACGTTATGTAAGGTTGCTATCTTAGCCTTTTAAATTCCTCTCCACGAACGCTACAATCACTTTTATTCGATCAGTCATGGGCCTTTTACTATCAACAGACCTATCGTGTACACTCAGGAACCTTTTTTAACAAAATCATTGGGGTTCTTATGCACTTACACCCAGTAGCCACATCTTTATTTATCACTAGGATACGTTATGTAAGGTTGCTATCTTAGCCTTTTAAATTCCTCTCCACGAACGCTACAATCACTTTTATTCGATCAGTCATGGGCCTTTTACTATCAACAGACCTATCGTGTACACTCAGGAACCTTTTTTAACAAAATCATTGGGGTTCTTATGCACTTACACCCAGTAGCCACATCTTTATTTATCACTAGGATACGTTATGTAAGGTTGCTATCTTAGCCTTTTAAATTCCTCTCCACGAACGCTACAATCACTTTTATTCGATCAGTCATGGGCCTTTTACTATCAACAGACCTATCGTGTACACTCAGGAACCTTTTTTAACAAAATCATTGGGGTTCTTATGCACTTACACCCAGTAGCCACATCTTTATTTATCACTAGGATACGTTATGTAAGGTTGCTATCTTAGCCTTTTAAATTCCTCTCCACGAACGCTACAATCACTTTTATTCGATCAGTCATGGGCCTTTTACTATCAACAGACCTATCGTGTACACTCAGGAACCTTTTTTAACAAAATCATTGGGGTTCTTATGCACTTACACCCAGTAGCCACATCTTTATTTATCACTAGGATACGTTATGTAAGGTTGCTATCTTAGCCTTTTAAATTCCTCTCCACGAACGCTACAATCACTTTTATTCGATCAGTCATGGGCCTTTTACTATCAACAGACCTATCGTGTACACTCAGGAACCTTTTTTAACAAAATCATTGGGGTTCTTATGCACTTACACCCAGTAGCCACATCTTTATTTATCACTAGGATACGTTATGTAAGGTTGCTATCTTAGCCTTTTAAATTCCTCTCCACGAACGCTACAATCACTTTTATTCGATCAGTCATGGGCCTTTTACTATCAACAGACCTATCGTGTACACTCAGGAACCTTTTTTAACAAAATCATTGGGGTACTTATGCACTTACACCCAGTAGCCACATCTTTATTTATCACTAGGATACGTTATGTAAGGTTGCTATCTTAGCCTTTTAAATTCCTCTCCACGAACGCTACAATCACTTTTATTCGATCAGTCATGGGCCTTTTACTATCAACAGACCTATCGTGTACACTCAGGAACCTTTTTTAACAAAATCATTGGGGTACTTATGCACTTACACCCAGTAGCCACATCTTTATTTATCACTAGGATACGTTATGTAAGGTTGCTATCTTAGCCTTTTAAATTCCTCTCCACGAACGCTACAATCACTTTTATTCGATCAGTCATGGGCCTTTTACTATCAACAGACCTATCGTGTACACTCAGGAACCTTTTTTAACAAAATCATTGGGGTACTTATGCACTTACACCCAGTAGCCACATCTTTATTTATCACTAGGATACGTTATGTAAGGTTGCTATCTTAGCCTTTTAAATTCCTCTCCACGAACGCTACAATCACTTTTATTCGATCAGTCATGGGCCTTTTACTATCAACAGACCTATCGTGTACACTCAGGAACCTTTTTTAACAAAATCATTGGGGTTCTTATGCACTTACACCCAGTAGCCACATCTTTATTTATCACTAGGATACGTTATGTAAGGTTGCTATCTTAGCCTTTTAAATTCCTCTCCACGAACGCTACAATCACTTTTATTCGATCAGTCATGGGCCTTTTACTATCAACAGACCTATCGTGTACACTCAGGAACCTTTTTTAACAAAATCATTGGGGTACTTATGCACTTACACCCAGTAGCCACATCTTTATTTATCACTAGGATACGTTATGTAAGGTTGCTATCTTAGCCTTTTAAATTCCTCTCCACGAACGCTACAATCACTTTTATTCGATCAGTCATGGGCCTTTTACTATCAACAGACCTATCGTGTACACTCAGGAACCTTTTTTAACAAAATCATTGGGGTACTTATGCACTTACACCCAGTAGCCACATCTTTATTTATCACTAGGATACGTTATGTAAGGTTGCTATCTTAGCCTTTTAAATTCCTCTCCACGAACGCTACAATCACTTTTATTCGATCAGTCATGGGCCTTTTACTATCAACAGACCTATCGTGTACACTCAGGAACCTTTTTTAACAAAATCATTGGGGTACTTATGCACTTACACCCAGTAGCCACATCTTTATTTATCACTAGGATACGTTATGTAAGGTTGCTATCTTAGCCTTTTAAATTCCTCTCCACGAACGCTACAATCACTTTTATTCGATCAGTCATGGGCCTTTTACTATCAACAGACCTATCGTGTACACTCAGGAACCTTTTTTAACAAAATCATTGGGGTACTTATGCACTTACACCCAGTAGCCACATCTTTATTTATCACTAGGATACGTTATGTAAGGTTGCTATCTTAGCCTTTTAAATTCCTCTCCACGAACGCTACAATCACTTTTATTCGATCAGTCATGGGCCTTTTACTATCAACAGACCTATCGTGTACACTCAGGAACCTTTTTTAACAAAATCATTGGGGTACTTATGCACTTACACCCAGTAGCCACATCTTTATTTATCACTAGGATACGTTATGTAAGGTTGCTATCTTAGCCTTTTAAATTCCTCTCCACGAACGCTACAATCACTTTTATTCGATCAGTCATGGGCCTTTTACTATCAACAGACCTATCGTGTACACTCAGGAACCTTTTTTAACAAAATCATTGGGGTACTTATGCACTTACACCCAGTAGCCACATCTTTATTTATCACTAGGATACGTTATGTAAGGTTGCTATCTTAGCCTTTTAAATTCCTCTCCACGAACGCTACAATCACTTTTATTCGATCAGTCATGGGCCTTTTACTATCAACAGACCTATCGTGTACACTCAGGAACCTTTTTTAACAAAATCATTGGGGTACTTATGCACTTACACCCAGTAGCCACATCTTTATTTATCACTAGGATACGTTATGTAAGGTTGCTATCTTAGCCTTTTAAATTCCTCTCCACGAACGCTACAATCACTTTTATTCGATCAGTCATGGGCCTTTTACTATCAACAGACCTATCGTGTACACTCAGGAACCTTTTTTAACAAAATCATTGGGGTACTTATGCACTTACACCCAGTAGCCACATCTTTATTTATCACTAGGATACGTTATGTAAGGTTGCTATCTTAGCCTTTTAAATTCCTCTCCACGAACGCTACAATCACTTTTATTCGATCAGTCATGGGCCTTTTACTATCAACAGACCTATCGTGTACACTCAGGAACCTTTTTTAACAAAATCATTGGGGTACTTATGCACTTACACCCAGTAGCCACATCTTTATTTATCACTAGGATACGTTATGTAAGGTTGCTATCTTAGCCTTTTAAATTCCTCTCCACGAACGCTACAATCACTTTTATTCGATCAGTCATGGGCCTTTTACTATCAACAGACCTATCGTGTACACTCAGGAACCTTTTTTAACAAAATCATTGGGGTACTTATGCACTTACACCCAGTAGCCACATCTTTATTTATCACTAGGATACGTTATGTAAGGTTGCTATCTTAGCCTTTTAAATTCCTCTCCACGAACGCTACAATCACTTTTATTCGATCAGTCATGGGCCTTTTACTATCAACAGACCTATCGTGTACACTCAGGAACCTTTTTTAACAAAATCATTGGGGTACTTATGCACTTACACCCAGTAGCCACATCTTTATTTATCACTAGGATACGTTATGTAAGGTTGCTATCTTAGCCTTTTAAATTCCTCTCCACGAACGCTACAATCACTTTTATTCGATCAGTCATGGGCCTTTTACTATCAACAGACCTATCGTGTACACTCAGGAACCTTTTTTAACAAAATCATTGGGGTACTTATGCACTTACACCCAGTAGCCACATCTTTATTTATCACTAGGATACGTTATGTAAGGTTGCTATCTTAGCCTTTTAAATTCCTCTCCACGAACGCTACAATCACTTTTATTCGATCAGTCATGGGCCTTTTACTATCAACAGACCTATCGTGTACACTCAGGAACCTTTTTTAACAAAATCATTGGGGTACTTATGCACTTACACCCAGTAGCCACATCTTTATTTATCACTAGGATACGTTATGTAAGGTTGCTATCTTAGCCTTTTAAATTCCTCTCCACGAACGCTACAATCACTTTTATTCGATCAGTCATGGGCCTTTTACTATCAACAGACCTATCGTGTACACTCAGGAACCTTTTTTAACAAAATCATTGGGGTACTTATGCACTTACACCCAGTAGCCACATCTTTATTTATCACTAGGATACGTTATGTAAGGTTGCTATCTTAGCCTTTTAAATTCCTCTCCACGAACGCTACAATCACTTTTATTCGATCAGTCATGGGCCTTTTACTATCAACAGACCTATCGTGTACACTCAGGAACCTTTTTTAACAAAATCATTGGGGTTCTTATGCACTTACACCCAGTAGCCACATCTTTATTTATCACTAGGATACGTTATGTAAGGTTGCTATCTTAGCCTTTTAAATTCCTCTCCACGAACGCTACAATCACTTTTATTCGATCAGTCATGGGCCTTTTACTATCAACAGACCTATCGTGTACACTCAGGAACCTTTTTTAACAAAATCATTGGGGTTCTTATGCACTTACACCCAGTAGCCACATCTTTATTTATCACTAGGATACGTTATGTAAGGTTGCTATCTTAGCCTTTTAAATTCCTCTCCACGAACGCTACAATCACTTTTATTCGATCAGTCATGGGCCTTTTACTATCAACAGACCTATCGTGTACACTCAGGAACCTTTTTTAACAAAATCATTGGGGTTCTTATGCACTTACACCCAGTAGCCACATCTTTATTTATCACTAGGATACGTTATGTAAGGTTGCTATCTTAGCCTTTTAAATTCCTCTCCACGAACGCTACAATCACTTTTATTCGATCAGTCATGGGCCTTTTACTATCAACAGACCTATCGTGTACACTCAGGAACCTTTTTTAACAAAATCATTGGGGTACTTATGCACTTACACCCAGTAGCCACATCTTTATTTATCACTAGGATACGTTATGTAAGGTTGCTATCCCGTGCATTTGCTGACGGGATAATGTTACATTTGCTACGGGATGTGCTGACGGAATTATTAGTCTTTGCCGGTTTAAGATTTCCCCTCTTAATCTCTAAAGTGGTATAAGAGGGAAAATCATAAACATGCAAAGACTAGCAAAGTACATTTCCCAATAAATAATGATTAAAGGTACGGACTTTGAAATGATTTTGATTTGTACGGACTTTGAAAGTGTGGTACTCCTAGGCACTCTACGCGGCGGTACAACATTAGCAAAGCGGCTTGTTCAAAAAATAATAAGCAAAAAACTCGATCTAACGAACTTAGAATCGGTTATTATCGTGGGTACACGAAGCAATACTACAGTATTAGCAAAATAGCTTAATATGTTAAAGATTCAAGAAATAATGTGTAAAAGATGCCATCTGATAAACTTTGGACGCAAAATAACCTTGGTAATCGAAACAGTCATAGGGCATTGGCAAAACGGCTTTATAAGTGAACTAACTATAGCAAAATATTTGTATACGATCACCCAAACAATTCACAATTTGTATACAATCCCCAAACAATTCACAATTTGTATACGACTGCCTCCAAACAATTTATAATGTGTATACGATTTATTTATTTTTACTATTAACAATCGGTAAACACAATTTCCTTGGACATTTTTCGGAATTGTGAGTAAATAAATTGTATTATTAGTTTCAGCATGTGAGATCAAAAACCAGAGATATCAAAAAATTAAAACGCTAAAACGACAGTGGTGAACAGAGCTGAATTATATGCCAGGCAAAATGGCGCCAGCATTATTGGTTTATAAGACATTGCTTTATAACTAATAACTATAATATTTAATATTGAAATGCAATCACAAACAGGGTCAGGAGTAGAATGACGAGATCCAGCTTTGAATTTGAAGAAGGCAAACCAACACCCAATCAAAGACTATCTCACTAATGGGGGCGATGCATTAACCAATAAGAAGCACACAAATTCAAGACGACGGGCTCCTACCACTGACATTGATATTATTAATAACACTGCAATTAATAACTTAGGGGCTCTATATAATTTCAGGAACTTTTCCCCCAAGCTACTATGCTAAAAAATATTAAGCACTTTTAAGTATTGAATGGTATTTTTTTAAACCTCTAACAGCATATTCTTCCCCGTCTATTTTGCGTCTTACGTTTTCAACTTTTAATTAAATTATATATATTGTACATACTGCGTGCACCTTTTTAAGTACTTTTTACGCCTAAATTAATAAATCCCTTCAAACCATTTTAACTTCCATGAAATATTAAGTTTCTCATTTCTTTAGTTCTGCTTCGATAAGTCTTTGCTGCATCAAATGTTAAAACAAAAAACGGCTTAGAAAATTAGTAGTAATTTAACTGAAGAGCTCTTGTTATTTTCCCATTGATTCAGGTAAAATCAAGAATAATTTTAAACTCACATCTTAAATCTCACCGAATAACAGCATTACACGTTAGTGTCTTGCTTCGATGTTTAAGTAATTATTTACGATACTGTTTTTTCTTCCACATTTCCCTCTAATGCAATTTAATTGCAGAGAAAATTTGAGAGATGGTTCAAGAATAAAATGTTAGGGAAGGAAGAGAGTAAAATTCAAAATACGTCCAAATTGCAGCTATAAAGTAAAATGGTTAAAATCTTTGTGTACAATAGCACAACTCTTAAAAATAATGCCAATCGGTTTCGAGAGTGAATTATAGCCTTCTTCTCTAGAATTAAAAACAGCACAATCGACACTCACCACAAGAAGATTGCTTTCTCCTGTGAGCATAGGTCCTGCTGTCTTTAGTCCTGAAGAAAAAGATTGTTTTTCCTTCAAAGCCAGTTGATGCCTTTATTTTGTGTGCTTTATACGAATCTTTCTAACTGTAGTAAGACTGCAGCCATTTTACAAAGTATGTAGTAAAGAGAAGTAGCGTAGTTTTGCAAAGAACGGGCAACATTAGTCAATCATTACATCAACAATCTCCAATTGCCTTAAGATATTTTGATGGTCGTCACAAGGTAAGACCAATCATTTGCATGAGATATAAGAATTCTATTTCTATAAGGCATAATATTTTTGGGGGGTTCCAAACTATATGGAATTTCTGCAATTCAAGGACCGTGAAACATGATAAAACTTGATATTATTATTACAAATTATTGTTTACAAATTTGCTTATTGTTTACAAATTTTTGGGATGATATGAATTTAAAAAAATTTTTAAATCTGTGCAAAATGTTTTGTATTTTTTTATTCTCCTTAGATAAACGTATGTTTATTGATAATTGTATTTATGCAAATTTGTCACCTTTTCTGGTCTATATATGAACGATCATTTCTATTTCCATGTAGCCACTGATGAAGAGGGTACTTACACTCGAAAGCGCTCTGGCCTTTTTAAATTTTGTACGTCTCATAAGAAGTGAAATAAAGACCTTCTATTATAGTTGTGTGCTTGTTGTTTATAAAGAATAGGCTTAACTAAATGCAATAATTATGCAAATGTCTCGTTTTAATGAATTACTTCCTTCTGAAGGAAATAGCGCTAAATATGCATGACAAAATAATAATTCCTGAAATAAGTTAATTTTATTTAGAATTATTTTTTCAGTAAATAATAAATGTACAAAAGGGACAGGCAAATGATGCAGTACGATAATTATTCAACGCAATAATTGCAATACAGTAAAATTATACAATACAATAATTACAGTAATGTTGCACTGCAATAATTATTGACATCATTTTCATCGTCTGTGTACATATCATGTATAAACAGCACGTCTTTTCATTGTTTCTATTTCCACTTCCGGTCCAAACATTTTTATTGAAACATCTATATCTCAAGATGATGACTGATATGAATTCAACATCGAATTCTAGAAGTGGTAGAGGTAGAGGCGCCACTAAAAATTTCCATTTTTGGTTCTGGTTTCCAAAAATTCGTATGACTGTACAAAAAATCTGTGAATAAGAGAATAAAAATTCTTAATAGTGGCATCAAAAGACCATTTATCAACATAAGAAGACATTTCCATAATTGTTTTGTCCATTTCTATGTTAAGATTCGACATCTTAGGCTAATCAATGTTTAGAAAATTTGGCGTTTTAAGGGTTTTTAATAATATTTCACACAAAATCTTTAATTCAATATACCTGTCTTTCTGGTTTCATTACTCAGATCATTAGACCATCTGCACTTATTTTGTCTCACTTCTTTCTCCATTAATCTATATTTACATATTTTAGTACACAATCAATGAACTCATCCTTTGAAATAATTTCAACCACCATGAAAAATTAATTTTCTTTATTAATTCAATTGTACTACATAAATACTCGTTACAACAAATGTTAAAACAGTTAATGGATAAATACAACAAATGTTAAAACAGTAAATGTTAAATCGTCTAATGGAAAGAATTATCGCTCTATTCTTATTTATTTAGAAGAAAGCAAAAACAATTTAAGAGAGAGTAATTTGAGAGATATTTTAAAAAATTGGTTTCATCTTAAAACTGGTTTTTTCATTGGTTTTAAACACGTTTCATCAAATAATGAAATTATCAGAAAATTTAATGAACTCTGTCAAAACTCTGCACAGTTATGTCATGGATTTCTTTATATTTTGTAATACTGCATAGTATAAGCAATAAAGTACAGTGAACCTTGGTTATAACGATCACGGTTATACCACGGATTCGGATATAATGCTGGTGCAAGCATGTCTCCAATTTAACTCCGTCCCGTGTCTTTTTCGCGTCGATGGTCAAACAAGACAACAGTGTATTTAATGATGAATAATAATTACAAAGGAAATTGTAAATCATTGGATTGATATTGACGCACAGAAATGAATCTGCCAAGTTATTACAGATGAACAAACAGTTGCTGCAACATCCAATGAAAATATTGGATCGTAAGTTTCTGGAGTGATTCAGGGGTCAAACCGGTAATGATGTTACTACTACAACAAAAGAAGTTCTGAAGGGTATTGATACTTTTCTGCGATAGTTTGATAGGCTGAAAGATGTCACTTCGTCACTAAGATTAATCAACTTACATAAAAAGAGGAATTATGAATGGCGGACTTTTTGGCTTCCATAGCACCTTAATGACTGAAACGCATGAAGTACTCCTGTTTGCTTGCATAGTAAGGCATATGCTGTAGTTGCAGTTTTTATACAAAAATATTGATTAAAATCTGGAATACTGACTTTCGCACTCTATGAACGTCTTTCTTTAACAGACAACTTAATATGGAATTGATCAATTTCCACTGGCAGGGACGTTCTAATAGATATATAGAACATGAATATGCATTTAAAACACAGTAAAACAAAAAACTATCTTTTAGCACTGAAAGTTGAACATTAAAATAACACTTATCGTTTGTAGGGCAGCTGCCCTTATGACGCGGATGGTTTGATGTCACCGAACACCCGCATCATAATTGGGGTTCATTGTACTTTGATTAGGGAAGACCATTGCAACAATTAGCAATTACATCAACACCCTTCAATCAGTTTCAAGATTTTTGCTGTTTATCAGAAAGAATAGTGTTGTTGAATTCCTGATCTTTTTTTTTTCTAGAGGAATCACTTCCACCATTAAGAACACTTGATCTTATTAAATTTGCTGAAAGTAAGACGCAACCCAGCAATTCTAAAGAAATCACAAGGGTATCGAACAAACGGTATATTTAACTTTGGCATAAGACAACTACCCTTCGTTACACATATAAAATGACAAATCAATATAGTATAAGGGGGAACCCCAAAGTTCCCGGAATCGAATCGTAGCATGCGAACAGTCATAGATTAGGTTTGAGGCGCTAGGCAGCGTTAGTCTAAAATAAATTCTTGCAGTATACCTAGTCTGCGACACTGATTAAAACTGGTAGATGGTTACAACCTTCTTGGCGAGTGCCTGCTATCGAATTTGGCGTTATTCAATTTCTTCTTTGAAATCAAAATCAAGAGGTTTTCCTTAAGGATCGTCGTCACACTACTACCAAGATTTCAGAAATCTTCCGAGACCACCTATTGTACCATTACAATACACCCGTGCTCACAGCATCGTCGTCAAACATTTTTTCGGCTAATTACAAAATTACAGTCATTAAACGTCCCAATATAAAGGTTTACGCTTCAAATCTGGCAACGTATGACTTCTACTTATTCCGCATGCATGACTCATACATATTCTATTATTGAGATTTAATTAAACGCCTGCTCTTGAATATCGTAAGTGTCGGCGAAGAACTAATAGATTAAATTTGACAAAATGACGGGAAATGGTGATTTTAAACTTTCAAAATTCATAACTTTTAAACTAATTTGAATTTAAACAAAATATCACCCAGGTGTGCATTACGGGAACGGGAAGCATCTCTGCCTACAAATTTTATCGCTGTCCAACGCTTCGATTTTCCCCTACAGACGACTACGTCAGACAGAAACACATACAAACATCTTCTTACGCATACAGAAACATACACACATACACACATCAATAATATATTTTGAACAAAAGCATATTTACCAGATTATTTTTTATGTTATCTTATTTTCTAACTTGATAAAGAAATTTCTCCAAACTGCTAATTATTTTTATCTGTTAATCAATAATTTTTACATACTGAAATTTTTGACCTGCATGCTATACATTTTACTCCTTTTTAAGTGTTTAACGAAATTTAGTTCCAAACTATTGATTGC
This sequence comes from Amaurobius ferox, assembly GCA_951213105.1. Lineage (NCBI taxonomy): Eukaryota > Metazoa > Arthropoda > Arachnida > Araneae > Amaurobiidae > Amaurobius > Amaurobius ferox. Next base: position 183,255,704 of record OX578133.1, on the reverse strand, counting down.
AGCTTCCTGTGCTTCTATTCTTCGGTTTAATTACTTAGTTAATTAAATATCGAGTACGTGTCTTATGTGTTAGACATCTTTGTCTACCAACTTTATAATAAACAGTTAATTAATACTTCCCTTAAAACTATTCTCAACTTCCATTAAAAAGTAATTTTCATAATTACTTCGTATTTATTACTTAAGTATTCCTTACACTAAATTTTAAAACAGGAAACTTCTCCAAAGATTATTTTGATGGAGGAAGCCCCATCTCATTTATTCATGCAAAGAAAAAAGAACAATTCAAGCAAAATTAAGTTAAAATTAAAATTTTACTGAGTAACGAAATAATTGCCGAAACTTAATGGCATGTAGCTTTACAAGTATTTTACATATCATTTTTTTAATAACGTAACATCGTTACATATCCCTTATTATGCGCAATATGTGGGACTTTTTTTCAAAAGTATTATAATGGTTAAGATCGCTGCAACCATTCGAAAACACATAATTACATCACTTACACATAATTTATCTGCATTTTGTAAAGAACTCCTGTCAAAGTAGAAAAGTCCCAACGATATCCATTCAGACTCTGCTTAAATCGTTGAGTTATTTAATCGACTTATTTCCTGTATAAGAAGTGGGCTCTTATTTTATCCTTCTATATAAGAAGTGAACTATATTTTCTACTTCTATATCAGAAGTGGACTATATTTTCTCCTTCTATATAAGAAATAGACTATATTTTTTCCTTTAATATAAGAAATGTTTTTCTATTTTTTCTATAAGAATTCCACTTTTATAATAATAATTTTTATAATAATATAACTAATTTCTATTTTTATATAAAAGAAGTGAATGCTATTCCCTCCTTCTACATAAAAGTGGATACTATTTTCCCTTGCAAATTTCAGATCAAAGCATCACTTCAGATCCACACAATATGCTCATCCCTATTTTATTTTATACATCATTCTCTTCATTGAAACTTTCCATGAATGGAAACCGCTGTTATAAATCGAAAGATTCTGGTAACATTCTTTGAAATTATTCAGATCTCAAGTAATCACGGCATCTAACATTCATGGTTAAGAAGTGTTATTAATTTGACTCTTCAAACCACACCTACTGTTCGAAGGTTAGTTATGAAACTACTGATATCTATCTTTTCAAATTTTAACTCCAATTTCAGCGCAAAATTGCTCGTACTATACAATTTTCATACATTTTCAGAATCACTGTACGAAAATGAGCAGTTGTTATATGCTATTGTAAGTTTGGAATATACACTAAGTGGCCAAATTACACTAGCTTCCAAAAGTTTTGCACGGATGGTAAAATCAACATAAATGGAAAAGTAAAGCTTTGATTAACTCAAAATTGTACATGAAGGTAGCAAATGAATTCATGCATTAAAGAAAACAAGAATTATGTACAAAAATGAAAATAATATTTACTTTTCGTAAGTTATATGATGACGTAACATTTGGGTCATTAACAAAATGATGTTTAAAGGCAAACAAGCCAAACCAAATTTAAATTAATATGGTATGTGACCACTGCGGACCTTCACGCAATCTTTACAACGATTTTTCATACTTTTAGTGAGGTGATCAACCATCGCAGATGCGAGTAATGGCCATTCCTCCAATAGGGCTGCTTCTAACTCCCTGGGACTGGCTGTAGGATGTAAACCTGCAGAGACAGCACACCCGAGGGCATCCCAATGGTTTTCAGTGGAATTAAGGTAGGGGAATACGCCGGCCACTCCATACGAGAAATGCCCTCACTTTCCAGGTATTCGTCAACGATGTTAGCTTGATGGAGACGGGCATTATCGTCCATAAGGAGGATATCACGACCAACTGCTGCAACATAGAGTCTCACAGTGGGGTCTAGAACTTCATCCCGATATCTCGCAGCCGTCACAGAACCGCCTTTAAAGATGTGCAGTTCTGTGCGATATCCCATTGAAATTCCAGTCCCCACCATGACGCTGCCACCTCGGAATGCGTGGTGTTCGATTATGTTATTGGCCTGATTATGTGTACTTCTTTCTCTCCAGACCCTTACACGCTTATCATCTCATTCCAGGGCAAATCTGGACTCGTCCGTGAATAAGACGTTGCACCAATCTGAGACAATCCAATTGACATGTTGACGACACCACTTTAATCTTGCTCTTCTAGCTTGGACGTTTAGTGGAAGACAAAAACATGGTACTCGGGCGTACAGTCCCTTTACGTGTAGCCTTCGGCGCACAGTACTGGCAGATATTGTCTTACCATGTGCCGCTGAAATCATGGATGTAACAGTTCTGGAGGTCACTCGTCGATTCCGCTTGGCTACTATGGCAATATGTCGATCATCAGAGGGGGTGATAACCCTTGGAAGACCGGGCACAGGTCTTAAGACAACTGTCTGACTTGTTTGGAATTGTTTTCATAATCGAAAAATTACCGAATGATCAACGCCAAAAAAATAGCGACATCTTTGATTGACTGCCGTGCTTCAATGCAGCCGACAACACGTCAGTGCTCACCATCTGTCATTCGTCTTCCTTCAGCCATAGAAATACGAATATCATCAAAAATAATCCTACAAAAGCTATAAACACTTCGTATCAGCATTTAAACGCACCTCCTCAAACCCTTCATAATGATGGAGTCTTCAACGACTGCTTAATTAGCATATATCCGGACAGTCAATCGTGATTGGCTGTATTTGCATACTGCCATCTACATCCGTCGCTATTTTCAACCACAAAAATTCAAATACGCTTTCGAAAATTGAAAATTTGCATTGCGTGCTTAACTTTTGGAAGTTAATGTATTACAACCAATAGGCCATTTTGTGGAAAGTACCGATTCCGTATATATTATTAACGTTAGACAGAATCGGTTTAGAAACTGTTTCGTAAAGGGAAACTGAAAGCATGTAAAGACCATTGAAGTACAGAAATAAAAAATAACTCAAGACATAAAAGGTAAAAAATGCGATCTGGTTGACTTTGAATGTAGAATAAACTTGAGCAGGCCGATCGCACGGCATTTTGCGAATGCGCCTATGAATTATTCTAGAGCAGCAGGTACTGTAGTTTACAGAAAATGTACCAACAGACAAAAAACTCTGGTCTCAGCTTAGTAGACGGGAAATTATTCGTTAAATTAAAAATAATCTTAATCGGAGATCAAGTCAAATCGCCTCTCAATCTATAATTCGTCGTGCATTATATCCTATGGGATGCAGATAGGGCCGTTTAAGACCTTGGCCAATATATGAAAATGCTGGGGTACTGGAAAGCTCTATATGCCCATCTCCTGTGTTCAATGTATTTTTACTGTACAAGTTTTATAGGGGGCCTAAGAATTTACTTTTGCCTTGAGTCCTCGTCAAGGGTAAAAGCGGCCCTGGCTACGGAAGCAGAAACACTATTCAAGTGGTCATAATAATTTGATCTCCCAATGTATATATTACACTGTAAAGGATGTCCTTAAGATTACTTTGTTACAAATAAATCTGTTTCGATTTAATCATTTTTTATGTTAAAAAACAGAAAGCATTCCTTGCCAAAAAATTTCTAACAAAAGAGTCCCCATCATGCGCTTTCCGGGAAGTGGAAGTCACCTGTAAATAAACAATTATCTCGAAATAGTAGGCTCCAGGCCTTGGGCTTGAGACCTAACTAGACGAGACCTATTTTCGAAAGTTATGATCAGCTAACGCAAATGACAAATTGTTAATTTCAGTAATGTGGAGAAAAAATGTTCAAAACACCTTTATGCAATAGTATGTCCAAGATGGTGGTTCTTACCTAATATTATAAATATATTTGAAAACTATAAAAGTACGGTTCAGGTCGAACCGACTCAAAAATTTTCCAGCTTGGTCAGGGGTAAATTATAAATATATAACAATATTCGAACTCTATCACTGCCAAACCGATCTTGGTGAAAACCTAGTATTTTGGACCTCTAATGAGCAGCTGTGCATGTTCACGCTTTTACAGGCAGGGTCGCCAATAGGGGAAAGGACGTAACAGAAGTGGGGCAACTCAAGTGGGGGTTCCAGTTGGGGTCCGGGTTCCAATCATGAGTTTTTTACACTAAACACCATATATTGTTAAATAAAATAAAACTCATTAAAACAAGAATATTCAACAAGAATATTAAAGCAAATGCATATTCTCAAAAACAAGAATAAAGTATTTAACATTATCAGAAACAGACATAAGATCAAAATGTACTATTATAAGACCAAGTTCTTCACTTATTTTTGACATCCATTACATGCGAGGAAAATAAATACTAGGTAAGTTTGTCTCTTATTACATTATGAACTATTTATTGTATTTGTAGCATCAAGTGCCAGATACAAAAGTACAGCGTATTTAATGAAATAATTGATTGAGATGAATGATATCCAGACAAATGACAGAGGGATATTTTGTTAATGATTGCGACCTCAATTTCCCTTTCCTCCTCTAAAGAAAAGGATTACCTATAGCAGACGTAGTGGAACCAACGGAATGCGATGTATATCCATGAGCAATTTAATGTGTCTTGTTATCTAAAACAATTAATTCGCCGTCAGATCAAGAAATTGGGGATACAATACGATGAGTGAGCTACGTTGTTTAGAAATGAGCTTCTGGAATTGTCTTTGAATATCAGAGGTGTCTAATAATTAACTGTCTAGCAGTATTTTGAATATTTTTTATTTCGAATATAGTATTATTCTATTTTTCTTTATTAAGCATTAACTTTCTTTAGGATTTAGGAACTTTTTTATGATTTGATTTTATTTACTCGTTATCTCACAAAAGTACTAATAAAATAATAATGCAGCATACAACTGTTTTGAAATGACGCTGAAGTCAGTGCAAGAGAACAAACAAACCCAACGTCATAAAGACGAAATTTGGTTTATATACCCAAGTCCGGGATTAAGAGTCCACCTGAGAGAGTCAACTAGAAAGCAGAAGGAAAAACAGTCCAGCCAATCCGAAACAAAAAGTAACACACAAGATTGGCGTGCGCCCAAACACAATAGAAATATCCCAACAAGATGAGTAAAATTCCAACAAGATTAAACCAGGTAAAAGAAAGCGAAAAATGTATCATGAAAGCCCCAAAGACTAAGAAATTAAATAAATATAAAGCAAAGGTGAAAAATTATCCACGCCATCAGACAGTGTGTTACTTTTTGTTTCAGATTTGCTAGGCTATTCTTCCTTCTGCTTTCTGGTTGACTCTCTCAAGTGGACTCTTATTCCAGGACGTTGGTATATATGAACCCTCTGTTTCTGATCTGTATATTAAGTTTATTATACAATATTGCTTGTTACATATTTAAAAAGATTTTCCATTTTATCAAAAATATTAAATTCCCAGAAAGTGGCCATGTTAGCGTCTTGTAAATGAGGGAATTCGCTTTTAAAGTAAAAAATCAAACATTAATCAGCTATTTTCTGTAACATATAAGATAAAGCCATTATGATTTTATAACTCCTATTCGTAAATAATAATGTAAGCATTGAGTTTTACCTATAGACTAACATTTTAGGCATTGAATGCAATGGCTAAGGGCGGAAGCCATGTGGGCCTGCGCAATCCCGAAAATGTCCAAGTTCTAAAAACTTCGCAAAACATACTTCTTGCAGCAAAGGAAGTAAAAAAAATGTTCTAAAGTGCTTGCTATCGAACTTAATGATATGTGACATATATAACAATGTGTTAAATGTGATCCGAAGTGCAGAAGATATGGCTAACGTGAAACGAAAATTTCTCAGATCAAATGAGCTATATCTCTAAAAATTGAAGACATTTAAAGATGATACGTATATGCATTTAATTAGATATATTACTTATAATGGGAATTCTGTTGAAACAATTCTCAGTAGTATTTAAAAGACTGATGTTACGAAATGCTGGTGATCATACGAAATGAATAGTCACCGCAATTCTTCCGTAGATCATAAAAAAACTATAACATATAAGAACTAATATACAACTTCTAAAATATAAAATATTATAGAACTTCTTAAATGGTTTTGTTAAATTAATGATTTAATTGATTATTTAATGAATGACTTGAATTACTCCCTCCAGCAGCTTGTTTCATTTTCCTCATATTGACCTAAGGAAAAGAGACCCTTTGATCTAGTTCAGTCAGTTTTTAGAATTATTTCCGATTGCACTGTGTTTAGGTGCATAGATACTAAGAATAAAAAGATTTGGGGTTTTAAAAAAATCGATAAAATAATTAAAAGTATGTCTAATATTTATTCAAAATGCATTGTTTTTCGAAAAATACAATATAATACTTCTATTTAACCGATTAAAAAAAAGTGTTTGTCTTTTTAATACAAAAACATTTATCTTTTAAATATATATGTTTGGTACAAGACAGAGGGAAAAAAATAAATGTGCTAGATGACCCTAAATAAATGGCCCTAAAAATAAATGAGGCTATAGACTATTTTCCCATAGGTTAACATAAGGAAAAATGAAACAAAAGGCTGAAGGGAGAACATCCTCTTAAGCATATTACTAGACATGCTGTTGTTTGAATTTAGTACTTAAAAATGCTGGATAAATGCTGGAAAATTCTTTTAAATGTTAAATTATTAAAAAAAAATATTACAGTTTTAAAATAGGTAGTTACAAGTAACTTTTTTCGTTTTGAGTAAAAGGCTGAAATTTTATTTTCTTAATTTTCAAATAGAATTGTAGAGGATTCTTTTCAGTTCAGAACAATTTGACAGTTTCTGCAGACCAACACATAACGCAATGTCAGTTCTAACTGGGGCTAAATTTATTTACTTTATTTACAAGGCTTCTTAAATTCATGGATAGATATAATATTACCAAAATACATTCAATATATTCAGTTTGTTCGAAGATTATTATGGCCATAGATACAAATACAAACACATCATTCGAAGTCATCATTCGAAGAATGACTTATTCGTATTAAGGTATGCCAAAAACGAAAGCCAGTCTAGAATAAAATTTTTGACACAGTCGTTATTTTGTTTTTACATATACAGTGTATTATAAGGAAAGTAAAAATACAACCTCCCTTAATGGAAGAACTGAATGGGATGAATGAATATCCTGACAAGAGACAAAGGGGGCTTTTACCAATGATTGCAATCGCAATTTCCTTTTCCTTCTAACAAGAACAACAAATACCTATAACAGAAACGTAATGGAGACAAGAGAGGGAACGTACTGAGCCAGGACATTTCGTTCTTTCTATCATTGACAACTAACTGTCTGATATAAAAACATCGGGGAAATTATAGGATAATTGAGTCGTGTATTAAAAATGTCCGTCGTGTTTAACACGACTTTCCATGCAGATTAACAAAACCCGACATTATGGGTAGAAAATAACAAACATTATAGTTTAGCTTTAACTTGATGCCCTCAAAATCAATAGACTTGTTGATTTTACTAAATAGAATAGACAAAGAAAATTTTGTGTAATACGCTTAATTATGTTGCGAAATATCACAATTATTGTGGAAAAGAAAAATTTCTAATATCTAGCTAGGGAAAGTTAATGGATAATGGCGTCCGTTTATTTCTGCTTAAAAGTACTTACAGACCAAATTCATTTTATAACATTTAATTTGCTTTATAATTTTTTCCATTTTAGATCAAAAATGTGCAAAAACTCAAATTCAAATTTCCAACCCTGTCACAATACTTTCCGTATAAAATACTCTAATATGTACGGAAAGTAAAACTAATAGGAACTAATATTATGCTTCCACGCGTATTTTATTTAACCAAATGCAACAGATCAAGTTTCAGAAAATCCCAAAAGAATTCATTCGAGAATTATCGCTAAGTCGAGTTTGGCGAAAGAAATTCACGCTGTTTAAGAAAGCGAAGCCTTCACTTAAACTTCACTTTATTATGTAAATAAATGAATATATAGCTTTTACTTTTCGTTCTGTAATAAGCAGCTTAAGTCAGCGGCAATGGCTTCCTACAATGTAATCTTTTAAATCGGAGATTTTTATAAAGAGGATTAGGTGTGATAAGCAGGATTTTTAACAGCAATAAACATAATTCTTTCAGTCTCGATTCCAATTAAAGCATTATAATCACATTATGGATTATTTCCTGCATAAATAACTTGTCTTAAATATTAAAGCATTAGACATAATTTAAGTTGGAAATAACAATCGTCCGATACTAAGACTAGAACCTTGTGTAATATGTTGTTGTTGTTGAGACCACCTACCAGAAAGGTGTCTTGTGTAATATGTGTAATATGCCCATGCATGCTACCAGTTATATTACTCCTTCCATGTATGGAATTCACTTGAATAATCTAACAAAATGTTGTAGTAAATTCTTATTTCTTTTTTTAAATACAGGCTTTATTTTTGTATTAAATCCACTACTTCATTGATTTCTAACTACATAAAACATTAGGCTATAAATTCACTATTTCGCTTACAGAAAATATGTACAAATAAACAAGAAAGATCAATCATTCATAAAGTATTGATTATGAAACACTCTCTAACTGCAATGCAATTTTATTTAAACATCTCAAAAATGCGATTCATTCAACGCTAAAATTTTTGAAATTATCACAATACTACATTAATTTATTATATTTGAAAACTTAAAACTTCAAAAAAATGAGCTTTATTCAAATGACGTCATTGAAATATAAGTAGCCTGGTTTAAACATCTCTAAAATACGATACATTCAGCGGTAATACTTCTAAAATTATCACAATACTGCAATAATTTATTACATTTGAAAACTTAAAACTTGAATGACCACATTGAAATATAAATCGCCTGGCTCTCTATGTAAAAACTGTGAATATTTCATTCATACACTTTTATTCCATTCCTTTTATTCATCACAATACTACAATAATTTATTTTATTTAAAGACTTAAAATCATGGCGGTAAACGTAATTTAACTCTATGTTTAAAACTTCATCGAAAAAGTCTGCTACAAAATCGTCGGCTTCTCTATGTAAAATCAATGAATGTTTCATTCATATCAGCTATATTTCAGACTCAAAGCTAAATTTTGCATTTAAAAAATTCAGCAATTCTTATACAACTCATCCTACATCTTTATGTATTTACATTCTCCATAAATGAAAATTAGGCTCCGTTGTAGAAATAATCAAAGTTTGATGATCATTTAAACTCAAATATATTATAATTGCGTTGCTGCAGAATGTAAATGCACAGAAATTAAGCAAAAATAAAGCGAATTTAGGACGGATACAACACTAAATATGAATTAAAAAGAACTTTAAAAATCACGATTTTGACACAAGATGGATGCCATATATCATTTTGAAGTGGGTCACGTGATCTTTTCATAGCATGGTCACGTGATTGCTTCATATAAAGGGTGTAATCATTATTTTTATTTTTATTTAAAATCTACTGAATATATTTTGCTGAAATTTTTTTATATATTTTATGTGATAATTTGAATATTTCCTAAAACTTTCGAAGCAATTTGTGAATTTTAAATTCGCTTAAAAAATGTTTGAAAAATTAGGTCCCATAGAGTTCAATGCATTTCATTTCTTCAACTCGCGTTCAATCCAAAACTAATTAGATGATATTTTTCATTTATATTCCCATAGTTCCCTCCGTAAGACCGTCTGAACAACATACTGAAATTTCATTTTGATAAAGTCATTTTTACGGCAGTTATCCTGCTAACAGAGAGACAGACAGACAGAATGAATAAAGACATAAACACTTTTCAACAATGTTGTAAAGTGTTAAAATCTAAACTTTATTATTCATAAGGGGTTTATACGACACAAGTTGTATATAATTTCTAGAACATATGTAAATAAAAAGTATTTATTCTGTAAAAATTGTAATATCTGTTTATTCTCTGGACACTTAATTCTTTAATTTTATAAATTTCATATTTTGTTTCAGTACAGCCTAACACATAAATGAACTCATTTTTAACACATTACAATATAGTTGAAAGTGTTTATGACTTTGTTCATTCTGCACGTCTGTCTGTCTGTCTGTCTGTCCGTCCGTTCGCACGATAACTGCCGTAAAAATGACTTTATCAAAATGACATTTTGGTACTTTGTTGAGACTGTCTGTGGGACCTATGGGGACGCAAATGAATAATATCACCCAATTAGTTTTGGATTGAACCCGGGTTGAAAAAATGAAATGCATTGACCCCTATGGGACCTAATTTTTCAAACATTTTTTAAGCGCATTTAAAATTCACAAATTGCTTCGAAATTTTTAGGAAATATTCAAAGTATCCCATAAAACATACAAAAAAAAATTTCAGCAAAATATGTTCAATAGTTTTTTAAATAAAAATTAAAATAATAATTGCACTCATATTATATGAAGAGACCACGTAACCCACTTCAAAATAAAATAAGGCATCCATCTTGTGTCAAAATCGTGATTTTTAAAGTTCATTTTACTTTATATTTAGTGTTGCATTAGTCCTAAAACCGCTTTATTTTTTTTCTGTGCATTTATATACTGTGCCAATGCAATTACAATATTTTTTAGTTTAAATGATCATCAAACTTTGATTATTTCTACAACGAAGCCTAATTTTCATTTTGGAGAATGTAAACACATAAATCTGTAAGATGAGTTGTATAAGAATTGCTCAATTTCTTTAACGCAAAATTATTTAGCTCTGGAGTCTGCAATATAGTTCATATGAATGGAACATCCATTGATTTTACATAGAAAAGCAGACGATATAATAGCAGACTTTTTCTGTGAAGTTTTAAGAATAGCGTTAAATTACCTCTACCTCAATGATTTTAAGTTTTTAAGTAAAATAAATTATTGTAGTATTGTGATGAATAAAAGAGATTGAATAAAAGTGTATGAATGAAATATTTACTGCTTTTTCATAGCGAGCCAGGCGATTTATATTTCAATGAAGTCATTTGAATAAAGTTCATTTTTTCAATGAAGTTTTAAGTTTTCAAATATAAAAATTATTGTAGTATTGTGATAATTTTAAAAATATCCCCGCTGAATGTATCGCATTTTAAAGATGTTTAAATAAAATTGCATTGCAGTTGGAAAGTATTTCATAATCAATGTTTTATGCGTGATTGATCTTTCTTGTTCTGTTATGCAACAATGTGTGATTATTTGGGTCACTTTCTAACACTTTACAACAAAGTTGAAAAGTGTTTATGACTTTGTTCATTCTGTCTGTCTGTCTGTCTATCTGTCTATCCGTCCGTTAGCACGATAACTTAAAAATTACTTAATCAGAATGAAATTTTAGTATGTTGCTCAGAAGGTCTGTAGAACCTATGGGAATATAAATGAATAATATCACCCAATTAGTTTTGGATTGAACACGGGTTGAAAACATGAAATACATTGAACCCTATGGGCCCTAATTTTTAAAAAAAATCTTTTTTTAAGCAAAGTTAAAATTCACAAATTGCTTCAAAAATTGTAGGGAATATTCAAATTATCTCATAGAACATACAAAAAAAAATTAAGGAAAAATATGTTTGGTAGTTTCTTAAGTAAAAATTAAAAAGAGAATGACACCCATATAATATGAAGAGATCACGTGACCCACTTCAAAATAAAATGTGCCATCCAATGTGCGGATTTCAAATTCGAAATGTGCGGATTTCAAATTCACAAATTGCTTCGAAAATTTTAGGTAATATTCAAATTGTTCCATAAAATATATAAAAAAAATTCATCGAAATATATTCAGTACTTTTTTAAATAAAAATTAAAACAATAATAACACCTCTTATATGAAGCGATCACGTGACCATGATATGAAAATATCACGTGACCCACTTCAAAATGATATATGGCATCCATCTTGTCTCAAAATCGTGATTTTAAAAGTTCTTTTTAATTCATATTGAGTATTGTATCCGTCCTAAAACTACTTTATTTTTGCTTAAATTATGTGCCTTTATATACTGAAACAACGCAATTACAATATATTTGAGTTTAAATGCTCATCTAAATTTGATTATTTCTACAACGAAGCCTATTTTTCACCTATGTAAAATGCAAACAGCAAAATATGTAGAATGAGTTGTATTTGAATTGCTGTATTTCTTTATCACAAAATCATTTAGTTCATGGAGTCTGCGTAGCTGATATGAATGAAATATTCATTGATTTTATAAAGAGAAGGACGATTTTTTTTCGATGAAGTTTTACGAATAGAGTTTAATTACTTGTAGCTCCATGGTCTTAACTTTTAAATAAAATAAATTATTATAATATTGTGATGAATGACATGAATGGGAAATTATTTATGAATGAGATGCTGCTTTTATAGAGAGAGCCAGGCGTGCTATTTTTCTATGACGTCATTTGAATGAATTTCAGTTGTTTTCGATGAAGTTTTCAAATATAATAAATTATCGTAGCATTGTGATAATTTTAAAATTATTACCGAGGAATGTATTGCGTTTTAGAGATGTTTAAACCAGGCAATTTATATTTCAATGCAGTCATTCAAATGAAGTTCATTTTTTTCGACGAAGGTTTAAGTTTTCAAATATAATAAATTAATGTAGTATTGTGATAAGTTTTAAAATATTACCGAGGAATGTATTGCATTTTAGACATGTTTAAATAAAATTGCGTTGAAGTTGGAAAGTGTTTCATAATCTATGCTTTAAGCATGATTGATCTTTCCTGTTAACACTTTACAACATAGTTGAAAAGTGTTTATGACTTTGTTCATTCCGTCTGTCTGTCTGTCTGTCCGTTAGCACGATAACTGCCGTAAAAATGACTTTATCAAAATGAAATTTTAGTATGTTTTTCAGACGATCTGTGGTACCTATGGGAATATAAATTAATAATATCACCCAATTAGTTTTTTATTGAACCCGGGTTGAAAAAATGAAATACTTTGAATCCTATGGGACCTAATTTTTCAAGCATTTTTTAAGCAAATTTAAAATTCACAAATTGCTTCAAAATATTTAGAAAATATTCACATTATTCCATAAAATATATAAAAAAAATTTCAGTAAAATATGTTAAGTAGTTTTTTAATTAAAAATTATTTAATATAGGGAAAAAAACGAATTCAATTAAATTCTGACTTTTGAAATATCCTCCAGAAAGAAATAAGAGATATATTATATAATAAATACCTTTCCAAGAGTTTAATCATTTTGTATATGAGAGAGGCTTCACATTTTAAAATAAATTTGGTAGATAACAATTCTTCAAATTTTTTTTTAATTTTATGTAACTCTTCATGATATAGTTATTTGATGGCATTTTTAATGCACTTTCCTACGTCCTAGAGAGTTAAAATTTGGTATACGGCTTAAATTTGTTGAACATTTTATTCTACAAAAATTTGGTGGATCTTTAAATATAGATCATACATTTTTTTCGAAATGGCCTGCAAATAATCCCCGTTCACTGCTATAAATCATTGTTGTAATATTGTTAAAAATTCTGATGTGGGCAGCTCATGTCTTTCCCTGCAGACTCATATTCACGTTCTCTTTATTTCTTCCATAATAATTGGAGTTTATCTGCACAAAATAACAGCCATAAGTGTTTTAAATGACATTGAATTTGCACGTTAAACTTAAATTTGTTTCTCATTTGATAGCTGGACTTATTGTCAAAGGTGGCGTAGCAAAATGCGAATAAACTAGAATATCTCAAGAACGGCTAGTCCTAGAGTAATGGGGTTAGTCTTATTCTTTCCGTTGTCAAAAATCACGTATAAAATAGAAATTTAATTGATATAATTGAGCACACGTAGTCCTTTATTTTTATATTTAACGATTTTTGCGGGCTATTTCGCAAAAATAGCCCGTTCCTTTTTCCCGAATCGTACTAGAATAACCTACAAATGATTTATATACCACATTTTGTTAAATTTGGTATATAAATCACTTGTAGGTTATTGAAATATTATACACCAAATTTTGTTATATTTGCTCCATTAGTTTTTAGCTAGAGTGGATAAAGGCAAATTCTGCCGACCATTTCGCAAAGAAGGCAGATTCTTTTCTTTTTTCTCTCTGTTGGGAACCCACTTGGGCCCCAACTTCTTTCAGTTTTCTGAAGACCTGGGGAAGGGCACGACCTTGGTTGCGCCCCCCCCCCCAGGCGTATCTTAGATGTTAAATTCTATCAGTTGTTTAAAAGCTTTTTATTACTCTCTCTTTATGCCTATTTTTCTCTTCTGCTTGGAGTTTAAAGGGAGGAGTCTTCCTCTCCTGGGTACTCCACTAACCCCCGTCCTTGAGTCCTTGAGTCCTTGAATCGTACTATAATCTATTGAACATCAGGATTTCCCACAAAAAACATACCTACCAAATTTTATGAAATTCGGTCCATTAGTTTTTCAATTAGAGTGGATGTAATATCCTCACAGACACACAGAAACATACACAGATACACCCTTACACACACAGACGTCTTCCTAAAAATAGTTTTTTCGTGTTCTAGAAGTCCCAAAACGTGTAGATCCTTCGAAAATTCGAGTTCCGATCTTCGGCACAATTCCAATACTTTGAATACATACACACACATATATTATCTGTGTATTATCTGGATATCTAAATTCCGTGCCTATGCAATTACAATAGTTGTGATTTTACATGATCCCTAAACTTTTATTATTTCTTCAACGAAGCCTAATTTTAACATATGCAGAATGCAAATATCTCAAGCTATTGTAAGGTGAGTTACATAAGATTTGCTGAATTTTTTTCACACAAAATTATTTAGCTCTGGAGTCAAGTTATATGAATGAAATATTCATTGATTTTGCAATAAGAAATCTATAATTGGTGTTATTGTTTTTCACAATAGCAAAGTTTATTAATATATAACGAAAGTCCTGTGTTGGACACATTACTATTATTAAGCAATTTGTTATGAAACGTATCATTCCTCTAATTGGTAATAATTTGCTCATTGGTTGTCAGCGAGATCGAATAACAAGAAAACTATAATTGATGTTATTGTGTTCACAATATCAAAGTTTATTAATATGTAGCGAAAGTCCTGTATTGGACACATTACTATTATTAAGCAATTTGTTATGAAACGTATCATTCGTTTAACTGGTAATAATTTGCTTATTGGTTGTCAGCGAGATCGAATAACAAGAAAACTATAATTGATGTTATTGTTTTTCACAATATCAAAGTTTATTAATATGACACATTACTATTATTATCCATATAATAATTGTTTAATATGTTTATATTTTTTCAGGTCCTACATAATCTCCACGGTGAACTAGAAGACTAAATCATTGCATACTTAGTATCGACTACGGGGACAGAAACCTAACGGCGCTGAGTTTTCTATTCCTTTCCATGAATGCCAAGAAAATGATGGATTTTCAAAAAGTCTTTCAAGACTCTCCAGAAGCCCTATCCGCGACTTTGAAGACAGAATCTTTGAATACTTATAGTATAAACTACAGGAAAGAACCAAAAGGAGTCGGATTTCCGATTTATCCCGGAATGGTTGGCGAATAAAAGAAGAGAGAGGTGGATCAAGAAATATTTCCAGGCCCTCCACACACCTCTTTTATATACTTATAATATTGACCACCGAACAGTATGTAACTCAACCAATTTTCAATTACGACCACTGTTTTTAACGCAAAGCGCCATGCACTGTTTAACAAAATAAAACTTATTAAAGAATGCTGCAATGTTATTCTTTAAGAGTATTAGCTTCCCTGGCTTTTACAAATTTAAATACTAGTTATCTATATGAAATTTTGTTTATGAAAGGATTCGAATCCACAACCTCTGGACATGGAAACCAGTGCTATATGGACTGGGCTTAACAGAAACGATCGCAAGACTCACATAATAATAATGATATTATTATTATTATTATTATTATTATTGCCATTATTGTTATTATTATTATTATATTTATTATTATTATTATTATTATTATTATTATTTTTATTATTATTATTATTATGTTTATTGCTATTATTATTTTGAAAGTACAAATGATTAAAAAGACACGTTTTTAATGTTTATATATATATATATATATATATATATATATATATATATATATATATATATACACTAAGCGCTGAATGTATTCTATGCTTGTCATAGGTTTTAAGAGATAAATATTTGGATCTTTCCTTTCTTTTAGAGAAAAGGGATACGTTTCGTGGCATTATTTTTCTTTATTTATATGTTGGATTTATCTAGAAGGAATGTTCTTTATAATTGCTTTGGGGAATGATTTCCGTGATGATGTTCTGTTGCAGATGCAACTGACGTAATTTCGATTAGTTGTCACTAAAATAAAAAGTGTGGTTTTCCAAGTATGTGCTTGTCCTAACTACTAGATGATGGTGGTACAGAAAACGGACATCATATGCAACAGTTTTATTTAAATAAAACGAATATTTAGATAAAAATATACTTTTACAGGAAAGGCTATAACTCGTTTTACTTTTGAATTTTTATTTAATAATTACTTGAACACGTTGTTCGACTTCAAATTTGTTTGTAGCACGGAAAATAAAGTACATGTGAACAAAAAATATGTTAGTAAATTGTGTTAAACTAAATACAACAGTATCAATTGGTTGTGAGAGAAAAAAGAGCGTCCTTCTTCATGATACAAAATACGGATCAATTACATTAGTAAAGGCCCTAACGTACTTTGAATAACCAATTTTTGCGTTTACTGGTGTAAGAAAAAATAATTTCTATATTTTAATATTTTGAAGTGTTTTCTGTTGAAAAAATGTTTTGACGGAGTAAATTTTTGCTTCACTTTCCTTAATTTCACTCCAAGTATATTCTAAACTAAAGAAAGCAGATATAAACAGCAAGCGACAAAAATGTGCAGTAGGAAATCCAGTTTCGAAATCAAAGATATGTTTATACAAGCTGATTTAATTTTGAGCAATCGTCTTGTCAAGTTGAAGAAGGTTGAAAAAGTTCCTTTTTTTACTGCATACATCTCAAAAAATAGCATTAGCTATGAACAAAAAAAAATGTGTAGTCCTTTGAAAGCTCTAAGGATATAGATTTGTACTCGGATCGAGTTCTTAGTTTCTAAAACATAGTGGTTATAATTTTATTATAATATTTTGAACTATTTTGAAAATGTGGTTCTGGCTAAGAAATATTTAGTTGTCCCAATTATGTTTCTTACAGTTACCATAAGTCCATATTAGCTGTTGTAATCGAAACAAATTAGACAAAAACGACGAAAAAAGTTATTAAAATTTTATTTATTCACGAATACAAATATATATATATATATATATATATATATATATATTAAACAACATTTTGTTCAAAATCATTTTATATAAATATACATAAACTGGAAATTTATTCAAAAATTATCCCCCCACCCCCTAATAAACGAGAGTAAAAATGTTATTGAAATGACTTAATTCTGACTAATAGCAAAATCCTCTCGACTGGATTTAAAGTCAAGATTAGAGAGGGGGAGGGGAAGTTCCGCTCCGCATTTAGCATTTGAAAATGAAAACTTATTCATCAAACCGATTACGCTCAAAATTTGCAACTGTTGCGTTTGAATAGGTTTTTCCAAATAATCATATTCTATTCATTAAGAAATCAATAAACGGGAAAATAAAATCTCAAAATATAGAAATAAATAAATATATATATAATAAGGGATAATTCACAGGTAATTAAAATATACAAGTAATTAAATCTCTTGCAATATATATCTATATATATACACATATATATACACACACACACATATATATATATATATATATATATATATATATATATACAGGGTGTCCCAAAAACATTGATCTCGGCTTTTATTCCTTAAATATTGATCTTAGACGTATATAATAAATTACAAAGTTACGTAAAATAAGGTACAGGATTTTATGGAATCATTAAAATTTTTCAAGGAATTAAATTCGAAGAAATACAATATTTAAATTTTTATACGGCCCCCGTACAAAAACATTTTCAATGAGTAAAATGTGCCTCATACACTAATAAGATGATGTACAAAATTTCAGCATTTTATCATAAAAAGTCCAGAGATTTTAAACAAAGTTGGTGAGGGATTAATCACAAATTAAAATGTAAGTGTTTACAGCAAGAGTGCAAATGAAGCAACGCAGAAATACATCATAGGCAAATAATATCTGCCTCTTATCTTTAATGGATCTTTGGAATGGATGAAAAACATTTTGAACAAGCTTTGTAATCTTTGTGTAAAGTTATTATTTCTAAACAGTGTAGATATTTTTGTACCAATAAATAGCAAAATCATTATTTATTTATGTAATCATTGTTTTCTTAAGTAATTTGTGTGTGACCCCTGAAACGCGATTTGCCAACATGATTTTTCCCCTCTAAGAACCCATGTCGATGCATCGAAAAATGGTTTAGGTCAGCATTTTTGTCTTTTCATATCTCTGGGATTTTTTATGGTAAAATGCTGAAATTGTGTACATCAACTTATTAGTGTATGGGGCACATTTACTCATTGGAAATGTTTTTGTACGAGGGCCGTATGAAAATTTAAATTCTGTATCTCCTAAAATTTAATTCCCTTGAAAATTTTAATCAACTTCATAAAATTCTGTACCTTTTTTTACGCAACTTTGTAATTCATTATATATGTCTAAGATCAATATTTAAGTAATAAAAGCCGAGGTCAATGTTTTTGAGACCCCCTGTATATATATATATATATATATATATATATATATATATATATATATATATATATATATATATATATATATATATATATATATATATCAGAGGTCCATTACTAGTTGCTTGTGAGGAATCGTAATTTAGTGCTATTCAGAGTAAAATGACGCTCGACAGCACGCCAAGCAACATTTTTAAAAATGTCTGAAATTTTATTTTTCATTTGATTTTACTCTCCTGTTAATTCGTAAAATTGACTGCACGATCTCTGGAAATGCTGCTCGTACAAAAGTTTGTATCCAACTCTTTAATGTTTTATAAATTTTACTCTTCGCTATAGAAAAAATAACTGACAACCTTTCTGTTGAACCCATTGATTTCGATGCAGAGCAAAAAATACATATTCGTTTATATACGTAAGACATTTCTTCTTTACTTTCTACCTTACTGTTTCGTTTCTAAAGAAAATGAACGATTGATAACAGGCGATTTTGACTTGGTCAAAAATTAGAATTTAATATTTTGATAATTAAACAAGTTTTAAGCGCGACATGGTATATTTTTGAGGCGATGTATGTATGTAATTGTGTATGTGTGAACAATATTATCTTTGGAACACATTAAGCTATTCAAATGCAATGTAAGGGTCTGGTGTAAACCATGCTAACCAACACTCTAAGGTACGTAAATTTCAATAATTAAAAAAATATAAATTAATATATATATATATATATATTATATTAATATTAATCATCGAATTTGGGACGGTGCTGTTCTTTTCTCTTATCGGCATTGTGGCTGTGAATTTGCTTCTATGGTGATGTTAATATTACTTGAATTGTTTTTTTATATTTTTTTTTTATTTTTTTTTTTACATAATTCTTATTTTTACATATTTCAAATATATATATATATATATATATGATTTGAACTAAAAGTTTTTAAATTATATATATTCTATCATTATTTGAAAATTATGCAACATTAGTTATAACCTTCAAATACTTCTAATTGACATAAAATCAAAGTTTTGAAATATGTTACTTAAAAAAAGCACTTGCCATACTTTACTTGGAATCAAGAGCAAAATAAATCCAAATTTGATTTTTTTCTCCTTTACCATAATTTACTTGAAATATGAAACTAAATAAAGGTTGATCACATCAAAATAATACACTTGAAACAAAAAAATATGAAACATTAAATAAATTTTCCCAAATTTGTGAACAATGAATATTTTAATGAACTCAAAACAGGAACATTCTTTGCAGCTATATTGGCCAATAGTTTTAAAACTCGGTATCCCATGACTGTGACATTAAAACTACTTGGGTTTTAAGTGAGTATAATATTGGTGCTGAATTGGTGTGGTCTATTTGAGACAAGTTAACGCTTCAGTCAGTTGTCCAGCTTCAATTTCCAAAAAAGAATCATACTTGTTCTGGAGACCTCCAACGAAATTTACGGAAATTTACGGATGATCTTCTCTTTTTCTAAGACTGACACTGTACACTGGACCATAGTTTGTATCAGAAATATTGAATTCCCTCAAATTTTCGCCGTTGTACTCTACATGTACAGCATCTCTTATTCCCACTACAGAAGACGCTGCGGATGGTTGGCGAAAATATTTTCTCAATTCAGAAACGTTGACTGTTCTGCATTTGATAAATTACAAAACGCTTTATTCTTCTGAGAAATTTTGAAGACTTCGAGCCACATTCACTTGGAGAAAAAATGTAGTGGCAATATGCCTCGACGTGCTTTTCCAACAAAGCAAAATCTCTACCGGATGGTAGCATTATAGGAGGACAATCTATACCACCATTTTAAATCTGTTAAAAGCTAATAATCGAATATATACTTTAACAATGGTCCAGTTCTTATTCTGACCAGAGTAAAAGAGATTGGTTTTTCCCTTTAATATCATAAAGTTAAAAGTGTTTTAAGAGACAACTTCCAATCTCATCAGCTCCTCTACCTGCAGTATTTTTGTCCCACATTTAAAAATAACTTTGGTTATCTGAGCAGCAATTTATGATGAAATTAAAACAAAGTAGTTTATTTTTATAGAATGTTGATCCAGTAGACATATTAAATGTGAGAATGACTTGAAGGTCAAATGTTATAACATAAGCATTTTTGTCTTTCTGTGATTCTTCTGCAGCAATTCCTATTACATCTTGGACAGCCTTTGCTTTAAAATGATGCAGTTTCTGTTCCAGTAACAGCGACTGATGGAGTTCTTCACAGATGCGATTTAGCGAATCTGATATATGAACGTGAAGGTTGTCACAAATACTAAATGTTTTCTAAGATTTAAATTTTATCTTAAAGTCATCGGTAAATATTCCTCGAAATTTGTTATTTAAAAAAAAGTTACAGATATTTTTCATACATTCGTCTTTGTATTTTCTGTAGCACATTTCAATTGTGTAATCCACAGTAATGAAATATTTTTGTGGATTTGCATTTCTTGGGTAGTAGCCTTCATATATCTGGGATTTTTCTATGAATTTTTTAACATGTTTAATATCCTTCTCAGTAATATTTCTTAGGTAATTTTTATGAACGCCATTTTTATTGATTGGAATGTAACACATCCTTTGCTTTTTAAACTGACAATTATTTCCGCACGTTCTCTGATATTTTGGAGTCCATGTGCATTTAGAACAGCAAATTTGCAAATATTCTATGCCTCGCCAAATGAGGTGCTAACCTGATGGTAAATTATAGAGCTACAACGACGTGATGGGGAATCTGTCATTTTCGTTAATTTTGTCACTGGTGAAGTGCCTATACAGCCGTTAAGATAAGCATTTTGTAAATAGTAGTTGATAAGTTTCCAGAAATTTTAGAATCTTAAATTTCTATCTTCATTGGTTATTCTTTCGTAACACTACATTTTACAAGTACAACTATTTCCCATAATCTTCTCTTTGACATCTTTGCCAACACCTCTTCTAGTCTTGTACGCTCTTCATTGATTGCAAGTTAATTGGTTACGTTTATGAGTACTTACACCCACTTTCGACAAAACGTTTCCAAAATTCTCTCGTTTTCTGTCGTTAAATTTCGTATATTATCAGGATCCTAAATAAAAGAAAAAGAAATATATCCCCAATAAGACTTTCTTACAAAAGAGAAACACATATCTTAAAATACATCTGTCGTTTCAAGAAAACAATGGTATCTACATGAACAAACGTAGTCAAACATTTATAATACATTTAATAACAACAAATAAATTAAAATAAGATTAAATTCGCTTTCATCTTTTATTGCTTAAAAAGCTTTAACACAATTTTCAGAGCTTTTAAAAAAATCTTGTAAAATAAGACAAAAAACATATAAACTATGGCATGTATAGTAGTTACGGTGGTTTGCATTATTTATAAAGACTAGGGGGATTAGATTTAATTTGTTGAGCTGATATCCAAATTTTTTGTGATTGATTACTGGCAGAAACGTCACAGAGATGGCCGAGAACTGAGTTATTGAAGCACTAAAATATTAAAAGTATAGATATTTAATTCGAAATTTGACTTCAACGTTATTTAGTACACTTGGGAAATATCTAATGTCAGCAATGGTGTATGCTTTATTACTGATCCCTACATAAAAACAGAGGGTTTCGCAACTATTGTTGTCATGGATATTAAGATTAAAATGTGATTATTACTGCACATTAACTATAGAAAATCTCTCTATATTAAAAACATAACGCGATATTTTATCACTGCATTACGAACAAACGGCAAAACGTATAGTCATGATATTTTACATATAGACTAATATGAATTCATAAATGTGCAGGACGTAGTTAGAGTTTTGATTTAGGCTTTAGGTAATCAATTATTACTTAAATAAAGTTTCAGTTCCCAGTATTAGCAAAGATTTCATTGGTCAAGCTAATTTCAAACTTTTCTGTGATTAGTTTATGGCAAAAATGTTATATCTGTGTCAGAAACGATAGTCTACAACGTTAGTTAGTACACGCGGAACAATTTTGACAATTATATGTCTTATATTTGATTCTTACAAACACGTAAGAATTAAAAAATCTCCACAACATTAAATTGCTTTGCGAGCACAGGGGTATATTACGTGCCAGCAAACAAAGGACGGCCCGCTCACTTTTATTCGATCTCAATCACTATTTTTTCAATCACTTTTATTCGATTGGTATGTTCACTTTACTGTAGATAGGACTAACGTGGACACTCATTCATCTTTCCTTACAAAGTTACTACGGTGCTTAAGAACTTACCTGGAGACCCTGTATAATTCGAAGCCTTCTCTGATTTTTAATCCGAGGGGAAATCGGTAAGAATATGGCGGTGAAAAAAATTAAACAAATCAACTTATCGGCGACCCATGTATTCGGATAACCAAATTCTGAGGAGCTACCAACTAGCTACGCTAAAAGTCTCAGCTGGTAGTTTAGAGTTTATTACAATACGAAACCCTTCATTACTTGAAATGAATCCCCAGGCCATTCAGTGTAAAACAATAGATATATGTTTTAGAAATTCATGACACCAAAAACTTTCATTAAAGTAAATCCCCAGAAGACACAGTCTTAAAAGATAAAACGAATTCTAGTTTCATCGTTCCTCTGAGATTCACAAAGTTTTCTATTAATCTCTAGGATTTGGATATACTTGTGATTCAATATTCAATCCAAAATTTAATGTCGAATTTAACGAGGATTGCTAATTTCGCATGCCATGACGCATTTAAATTTAAATTTGCCATGTCGCATTTAAAAAAAAATATTTCTTCATCCTTACCTTCTCAAAAAATACCTCATATGTTGCCTGAAAATATAGACAAAATTATTATTTATAGATTCTATTCAAGCTAATTTTAAACTGCGAAGATTTCATAGATATTAAATATTTTAATTGTAAACTTCCTAACTCGAAATGTACTAACGTATAGGAACAGATCCTCTGTTAGTCAAAGTCTATTTTTAATAAATAAAAAATATACTTTTACATTGCTATCAAATGAGTATTAACATATTTATTGTCATATTTTATTGCACAAAAATTCAAGATAAAAATAAAAATACATTTAAGGAAAAGAGATATAATTAGCATAGAAACACATAGGTAATTTTCATATAGGCAAGCTACATCTGACAATGGACATATGCTTTCATGCAGGACTTTCTAAGGGTAAATTACTCCTAATTTACGTTATGTGCTAGAAAAACAACGGAAATATAGAACGAGAACCATGTCACTGACTTATGAATTAACAATCAAATCCTCATCCCTCAGCACACAAGAATTAACTGAAGGTTTTCAATATATCATATCTTATGTGTCCAATACCATACTTTCAATACAAACTAACAGCTTTCGACAGCAAAAGCGCAATGACAGAATTACATTTTTATTATTCAAAGTCAAAATATCAATAGTCGTATTCGAATATTCTAACTTCTTTGATCAGCAAGGCGGCACTACAATATTATAATGTTTACATTTTTATAACTTTGCATTTTTGAAAAGCGTTGAAATTACATTATACGGAAGTCATATAACATAAGATATTTCTTACCTTGATTTATTACTAAAATTGATCAAATAAATTTTAATTATAAACTCTAATAATAATGCTGTTTCCTCGGATATTGTGAAAGTGTTACACAGAATTGAAACATAAGCAATAAACAATGGCTTCCAAAACTTAAGCACAGACGGTAAAATCAACAAAAATGGAAAAGTAAAGCTTTGATTAACTCAAAATTGTACATGAAGGTAGCAAATGTGTTTATGCATTAAAGAAAATAAGAATTATGTACAAAGATGAAAAAATTATTTACTTTTCGTAAGTTATATGATGACGTCACATTTGGGTCATTAACAAAATGATGTTTAAAGTCAAACAAATCAAACCAAACTAACATTAATATGGTATGTTACCACCCCGGACCTTCACACAAACTTTACAGCGATTTTCCATGCTTTCAATGAGGTGATCAATCATCGCAGATGCGAGCAATGGCCATTCTACTACTCTAATACTCTAATAGGGCAGTTCCCACTCTCTGAGACTGACTGGAGGAGGTAAACGTGCAGAGACAGCACACTCGAGGACATACCAATGGTTTACAATGGAATTAAGGTCGGGAAAATATGGCGGCCACTCCATACGAGAAATGCCCTTACTTTCCAGGTATTCGTCAACGATATTAGCGCGATGGGGATGGGTATTATCGTCCATAAGGAGGAAATCAGGACCAACTGCTGCAGATTAGAGTCTCACATTGGGGTCTAGGACTTCATCCCGAAACAGTGCAGCCGTCACAGAACCGCCATTAAAGATGTGCAGCTCTGTGCGATATTCCATTGAAATTTCAGCCCACACCATGACGCTGCCACCTCTGAATGAGTGATGTTCGATGATGTTCTTGGCTTAATTGCGTGTGTCTTGTTCTCTCTAGACCAATACACGCTTAACATCTGATTCCAGGGCAAATATGGACTCGTCCGTGAATAGGACGTTCCACCAATCTGAGACAATCCAATTGACATGTTGACGACACCACTTTAATCTTGCCCTTCTGGCTTGAACGGTTAGTGGAACACAAAAACATGGTACTCGGGCGTACAGCCCCTTTATGTGTACCCTTCGGCGCACAGTACTGGCAAACATTGTCTTACCAAGTACAGCTGCAACCATGGATGTAACAGTTGTGGAGGACGCTCGTCGATTCCGCTTGGCTACTATAGCAATATACCGATCATCAGAGGGGGTGGTAACCCTTGGACGACCGGGCACAGGACTCCGGACAACTAACTGTTCGACTTGTTTGGAATTCATTCCATATTCGTGAAATTACCGAATGATCAACGCCAAAGAAAATAGCGACATCTTTGATTGACTGTCCTGCTTCAATGTGTTCGACAGTACGCCAGAGCTCACTATCTGTCATTCGTCTTCTTTCAGCCATAGAAACACGAATATCATCGAAACTAATCCTACAAGAGTTATAAACACTTTTGTAGGATTAGTTTTGATTTGTTCAGCATTTAAATGCACCTCCTAAAA
This sequence comes from Amaurobius ferox, assembly GCA_951213105.1. NCBI lineage: Eukaryota > Metazoa > Arthropoda > Arachnida > Araneae > Amaurobiidae > Amaurobius > Amaurobius ferox. The sequence goes on along the minus strand of OX578133.1, from coordinate 183,229,947 downwards.
CCCTTCAGAATGCTGGAGTCTTCAGCCTAATTAGCATATATCCGGACAGTCAATCGTGATTGGTTGTAACATTCGATATTTGTTGCAAACTGCCATCTACATTCGCAGTGATTTTCAGTCACTCAAATTCAAATACGCTTTCGAAAAATGAAAATTTGCATTGCGTGTTTAACTTTTGGAAGTCAGTATATATCCATAAAATTTTCTTATATTTTCACTTCTTTAAACAGGAAGTATATAAAAATAAAACAAAAAAAGTGCAAACTCCAAAACAGAGATCAGCACAGTAATTATTACAATATAATTTATTTCTTTACTACAAACATCTCTGATAACTGATCCTGAAGAGGGGGGGGGGCATTTAGCTGCTCCCGATATTAATTGATTGTTAAAATCATATTCTACCGTGCTATAAGTAGTATGTTATATTATTTTTCCGAAATATCCTAATTAAGAGTTAAATCATGCCTATCAAAGCTTGGTAAAGTACTCTTCATTCACAATTTTTTAATTAAATAATTCATTAACATTATGAATGTGCATAACAAATATTAATACGGTGTGTAGTAGACTTCCCTGTCAATTACCTGTTGCAGACGCCTTGGCATGGGGTCGAATAAAATGCAATACAATTGAAATTTAAACAGCTCAAACTTCTTTTACTTTTACTGCAACACGTGAAATGTAATATCAATTTAGGTTTTTAATATATGATCTATACAGTGGCATGTCATTGAAATTATTAAAATTTTATTATTCTTATCCCAGTTGCGGAGATAAGATTTTTTTCCCCCAGGACAAAGAAGACTTTGGCGCACCCTATCACCGACGCCGTACCTCCTCTCTAGTTCCACCCATGCTTATCCTCAATGGATGAAGATATAGCGCCCTAAACTTAGGTGGCTAAGATAGCCACTGTATGCAAAAAACCGGCGATTAGACACAGAAGTTTCCTAGATAGCAGGAGTTTTGAAGCCCGCATTGACGCTTGCTGGCCGTTCAGACGGTGTCGGGCCCTATACATGCATAAGAGGGGTGACCCCTCCCCTAACATGGCTGGGTATCTATTGTGGTTCTGAATTCATTTTAATAAATGGCCTCGGTTTAATTAATCACAGGATGTGACAAAAATGACACTGGATATCAAATTTTGACTGTTTATTAAAGAATCAATGTTTTCTATACAACAAATACAATATGAAATACAAAATATATTAAAAAAACAGGCAAACGTCCTAATTTCATATTTAATTGTTTCATTTATCTATTTACTATTGTATATTTGAAAACGATATTTTTCGACACTTTGGGAATGGTCCTAAATAGACTTAATAATCATCGAAATTTGATTAAAAAATGATAGCACACATAATATTGCACGGCTAAAACTGAAATTTTGCATACCGATGTTTCAGGCGCAGAGGCATCAAATGGTGACAAAATGAACCGCCGTCTCTATTCATAATTTTTATGAATATTAATTTAATAACTAATAATAAATATTTCAAATATATTTGAATATTGAAATTTATATGAATTTTGTTTGGATTAAAGTATGCAATAACAATTTTCGTGTAAAATTGATTTATCGCCAATATATATCCTTAAAACTGGAAAACCCATTTAACATTAGAATCAACAAATTTCAAACACAAGTAAATGGAGTAAAAAACAGTGCGCGAAAAAAGTATAAGGGCAGCATATAATTGAATGAAAATATACTTTATTTTCACTTTATCAAAATGAATTTTTGATATTTCTGACCTCTAATATGAAATCATACAATAACATTTACAACACATAAAACAACAAATATGAACCTTACAAAAGGTGACCTTATACAGATTATCACTAAAGAAAATATAGAAAAAAGTATAAGGACATGTTCTAAATTACTTAACATCTCTCTTAATAATCAAGAGAACACCCTTTTTTTAATTACTTGAATAAGCCGAGAGGTCATCGATGATGAAAGTTTTTTAAAGTGTCTATGGAAATGTTATTCCAAGCTTGTTTGATGACTAACACAAGATCCTGTTTACACTGTTACTGTGTGCCATTTTTATAAACTTCTCGGGCTAGAAGCGGGGCCGGCGGGATTTCTTCTTGTTATCGGGCCTAGATGCAGGATTCGTGACGTCACAACTTACATCCCATCCACGGCGTTTACACTTTGCTCCAGTTCTTAATCAGCGTCGATTATGGAGTCAATATTTTAGAGTGATAGAAGTTGGTTGAAGTAAAAATGATTTAATTGAATAAATATAACGAAAACAAATTATATTTATATATAAAGAAGGAATATAAATAAGATTGTAAAGTAAAAAAATACTGAATATTTCCGTAGTTACGAGGGTTTTTTTTTTTTTCTTTTCTTCTAAAAGATTCAATGCCAGGTTTTAACCTTTTGAATTTTATTTTTCCATAAAATTCATTTATTTGAGAAATCTGGCTTTTGTTCTTAAATAACCTAATGCACAAAACACATTATGACCTCTTATATATATATATAATAATGCTTTTGGGCAGAGTTAATTAAATTTCTAATTACATAGTTCTCCTAAAACATTTTTGTAATAAGGTCTTTCAAAAGTTTTAACTATCAGATTTACATAACATATATCCTAATATACATACATACTTAATAATAATATTTAATAATTAATATACTATTAATAATTATTTAATACTATTAATTAATATAATATTGATACTTATTTAATAGTAATATACATACATACTTAATAATACATACATACTTAATAATATATATATACTTAATAATAATATGCATACTTAATAATAATATGGATACATAATAATAATATGCAAACATACTTAATAATAATATACATACAGACATTAGATTTATATTTTAAGCGTCAATAAGTGATCACGCGCATTATGAATGACTATTTCGGAAGTTACATTTGTAATTGACAGCAGGGTTGTGATATAAACATATTTATTTTTTGTTATTGTGCACTTTCAGATTAAATTGAAATCCCTGTTTTGGTAAAATGAAATGTAGAGATTAGCGTGAATGACAGGAAAAGACAGTAGTCTCAAATAGTAATAATTTAAAAGAAACTAAAAAATCGCTTTCGGGTGATACGCTTTTTTACAACAGAAATAATTTAATAAATTTGAATAAATCGGTTAAATATCAAATATAATACTGTATTACAATGACAAACTATTTTACCAAACTTATTTTAATAGCTTAAATCTTACCTGTTTTTTTTTCAAGGAAAATAATTGTAGACGTTACTTATTGACAGACGATTTTCACCTGTGATGTGAAGTTTTGAAAATTCTACTTTTAACACTTTAAGGTTGCTGAGTGTTGTCATCTGCATTTTAATGAAACAATAATAAGCTAAATAATCCACGAAAAGTTTTCGGAGCCAATATGAATTTGAGTTTTTCCAAAAAAAAATTATGAAATTCAGATTTTTTTTTTTTTGTAATTACAAAAATGCATGTAAAAAAAAAATTGTGTATTTCACATTTTTATATTTAATACACATGTGCATAAAATAAATAAAACCATTGGTTTCCAGTCTCTTTGGAGGTCAGATGATTGAAAGAATAAAGTTACATTATTCATTAATTGATAGTACTGTAGCAATAACATTCTCAATTTTAATCTTGCCTTTTGCTACGACAATATGACAATTGCCCATAGACCATTTACAAATTGTAGATCAATGATTCCTTTTTGACTCACTAATAAAAAATCAAAACACGTACACAAAAAGAACAAGATAATGTAAAAATTTTATTTACATGAAATTTTCTGCACATTTACTTTTTTAATTACTTACACCATAAAATTTGAGGGTGTATAATCCATGAATATTTTTTTTTTGGGGGGGGGGGTACCAAAAATTTTAGGGAGGGTGCAACAACAATCCGCAAAAATGTCTAACTCTACACTTTACATATATAAATCGAACAATTGTTTATATTGACACCAACAAACCTTACTAAGAAAATTTTCATTATGCTAATGCATAAATAAAAAAACATGTATTTGCATTCTACTTATTCCATTTATTTATACCCAATTTCCATCAGCTTCTTACGTAGCAAAAATACTCGTTCAACGGACGAATTTGATGTTGGATTTGAAACAAATTACGCTACCTAAAATCTTGACATCCATGAATCTAGTTCTAGATTTTAAAAATACACTTAAAAGAAAACCCCTTTCGGTGATACATTCGTTAGACCTATACTGCATGTGCATCACTTTAAGTATCTTGAAAAAAGTGGACAAATCGATTACATTTTCCCTTAAATATTAGAAATTAACAACACCACGCATTATTATTATTACCTAGATAATAAAAATATTAACGATATAGCTTACCTTATTAGGATACACCTGTATCTTCGTCAATATTTACACGATCATACTTTCAAACACATGCTGTAAGTTGCAAATTGTGGGATGTACTTTATGACGTCACGAGCTACAGCAGCGCCGCAGGCATAGGCCCGATAAGGAGCTGAACTAATCCCGCCGGCCCCGCTAGAAGGCCCAATAAATGTTCTATTGGATTGAGATCGGGACTCCGCGCCGGCCAATCAAGTAAATTTACTGAATTAGATTCGAACCGGAGTTTTACACTCTTAGAATGGTGTATGGAAGCGTTATCCTGTTGGAAAATATAGTCTCCTGAAGTAATTAGTGGGGCCTCAGGTAACAAATGTTCGCCTAACATATCAACATATATGTCAAAGTTGCATTTTGTAGTTGATAAAGATTATAGGCGTGGTTCCGTTTGCTGCAAAAGCGCCCCAAATAATTACTGTGCCCCCACAGTATTGACGTTTGGAAAAAATTTCTTTGGTTTTACGCATATTATACCAAAAGTAGAGAAAAACATCGGGCCCATCAAGATTGAACTTCTTTTCGTCCAAAAAGATTACGTGAATCCATTTTGGACCGAAAGAAATGTATTTTATTTTTAAATTCCTGTCTTCGTTCCTTATGCTCCTTTTGAAGAGGTGGACGTGACATTAACTTTCCATACCAAATATTCAGATGTATATTCAGAATATTTTGAACTGTTCGTGTGGAACATAGTAAGTCCAAATTTCTTCGAACTTCATTTGCAGTTTCTTTTTTCTCGCAAGCTCTTCTTACAACTATTATTTTCTGTCGATGCGTTAGAATTTCTGATCTTCCAGTTTGTTTTTTCGTTCCATACATTCCAGGTTCTTTTAGAAAATTATAAACTACAGTTTTAGATCTTTTAATTTTTTTCGAAATTTCATGCCCACTCAATCCAGATTCTTCAAAAGCAAGAATTTTCCCTTTTTCAAGGTCAGACAGATGAGTCCCTTTTGGCATCGTGAAAACCGTGAAGAAATGAGGCAACTGTGAATTTTGTTTAGAAACTCAGTCTTTATATTTGAAATGATCATTTTCTACTTTCAAATATGTAAATTTTACTATAATTTTAAATGAAAAAACAGTTGTCCTTATACTTTTTTTCCAAGACCATATAGGTTTAAAATTTATAAAGTAAATGTATACATATTTATTTTTGGAAAATGTAACTAATTTACATGAAACAGAACTTAATATTATGAATATATTTACTTAAGAAATTTGCATACATTTTCGTCCAAAAGATTTCTAGATTTGACGAGTTTTCTCTTGTCCTTATACTTTTTTCGCTCACTGTAGTAACCTTTTCTTTTAATCGGCTTGATATTTTCTATAGAATCTGAATATATAATGGTTAATGGGTTACCCTTGAAGATTTTGGATTTAGTGCTACAATATTTATGAAGACGGCCCATTTAAGAAAATTTTAAATATTGATATTTGTAGAAGACAATCTCTATCGAATGATTGTTCTGCGATGTAAATTGTGCAATCGGGTGTTTTGTTTTGGTGAGGGCAATGGTTTGAAGTAAAGGTCACTACATCAAGTTCCTTACATAAAACAGTTCTATTTTTTGTCGAATTCCAGTTAATATGTGTTTTATACTTAAAAAAAAACAAAATAAAAACACTGAATACCACGTTGGCATAAAAAAGAATATAGGATAAATGAGAAGGTTACAACAGATTTTGAACTTGTCCTCTTCATCATTTGGTGCAAGTAGGATTTTGATCCGGAGACAGTTTTAGAGATTCGCAGTATTGAGTTGTTGTGAGTCATTGCATCATACTATTTTGCTTCACAAATTGAACCTAACTTGTTGATTGATTCATCAGTAAGTTTTGTTGATTCGCAGTATAATAACGCCAATATTCCTTATTTGCAACTCTCCTCTATCTCTGAAAAAGGCAAAATACTATGATGTCGTGCATTTAGCAGATAACTTTGTTCCTCCTAATTAAATAAAGTTTTTCCAAGCACTCAAATATGAAATCGTTTGGGTGATGATGTCTGGTGCGTCTGGTTCTGAAAATGATGATCAGGCTCATCAACGAAAGACAAAAATAAGATTGTTTCTAAATTGTGAAGTTAAATTTATCTATAATTATTATCGATTCTTTGTTTTTAAATATTAGTAACCAATTTAATGAAAAAATACATATTTTGTTTCCTAAATGAGAAACTTAACATATTTTGTCAACTTATGCTGCAAGGCGGATGCAGCTCCAAATTTGTACTAAACTCCAAGTCTTTAGTTAAAGAAGTATTAGCTGAAAAATAACTCGCATTTATATATAAATATGTAACTTTAAGGTTGGGGGAATTTTTTTTATCCTCGGTTAAAGGGTGGTCTTAATAAACATCTATTTCGTATGTTCCAAAAGTTGACAACAAAAATTGAGCTTCCCCTTTCTGTTGCAATGTCCTCATTTATTGAAATTGGCATTTTGACATGTCAGTTCTAATACGAAAAAGTGTCGAACTTTTCCAGAAAATCAAAAGCAAATTCTGTATTCACGTAAAATGCATTGAGAAGAATTTAGATTTATATTCCTGTCTCTTCTGAAAAAGTTCTTGAATTGTTGCCCAGCAACGGAGTTTGAAGTTCCGAAAAAAGGAAAATGCAGACCAGGTGTGGTGGTTGAAATATCGTCAAATCAGATTCTCTTACATAGTCATGCTACGAAAAATCAATATCATGATGCCATTTTCGAGCCTTTTGTTTCATCTCCAAGAAGTTTTTAAAAACAGAGAAATTGTTTAATTCTAAATCTTTGTTTAAATGGATTTTTAAAACAAATAATTTCAAAATAAATAACAAAATACTGTGTTTCAAAAAGTTGAAGTTCAAATACAGTTTTGTAATGCGAATTATATGCGGATTAAAAATATTAAAATTCAGAAAATAATACTAATACTATAGATATAAAGTTATAGATATAAGTATATATAAGTTTAGATATAAGTATAAATATAAGTTTATAGAAATAAAGTGTTTTGTGCCCATTCAATATTTTCTAAAAGAATATTTGAAATTTTTTATACATTTTCATGCAATTTTATATCTTTAAAATCCACAGCTTTTTATTATATCGACACTTTTCGACTGAGACCTGTAGATGAGTTGAGACTCTATTTGCATACTGAACTATGTTTCAGATATTATACAGAAAGTGATAGATTCACGAACCCGTCTGTAGAGACTAGAAAGCGCTCCCTAAACTTTGAGAATGCTCTCTCGCTGCAGATAATACCATCCATTGACCGATTTATCACTTGTTATTCGCTCATCAGCATGGAATGTGTATTTAAATGTATAGGGTCCACTTAATATATATATATAGAAGTAAAAATAATAAAAGGGCATTTCATTAAATAAAAACAATAAATCCTGTCGAGCGTGAAATTCATTATTGGATAGATATGTTCAGATAGTACGTATTACTTAGAACTTTGATTCATCACGAACATGTTAAAGTGTATGAACCTAATAGCATGTCATATAGGTGTGGATTTGGTGCAAAGAGTTTGATAGAAATCAGATATTTGAAAAAAGAGAGAGATTAAAGAAAACAGGATGAACCCTGGCCTGACACCTAAGGATTTTCCTCTCTTTGGACCTTTGAAGAAGCGATATACAAATGCAACTGGCAACCAGGTTTAACAAGCTTGTTAAACCTGGTTGTACGTATTCATACCGCAAGTACATTATTTAATGAAACGCCTTCATATTATCATTATCTTAATCGTTAGCGTGTCAACTTGTAGAGCGAAACTTCTTAGTTCGATTCGTTATGGATATATCTTTATTTGATTTAAATTTCTTTGAGATAAAATGACAAAACAACCACTTCAACCAAACCGAAAGATATTTCTGTCACCAGGAAGTTACAAACTTAGTTTTCTGTCTTCGAAACTAATTGACTACTATAATAAACTATTCAATGTACTAACAAAATGTTATTTATCAGTTTATTTATTTCAACAGATTGAGCTAAATGTGTCAAGATTGTAACCCATTTCAAATCTAATCACCTTCCGTTTCTTCGTATTATCTGCATAGTTATGTTTTAAATGACATTTACAGTTATGAATTGCCATAATTGAATGGTCCGAGTCGTTTGACTCTTGCGGCAAATTTGCGAAATTTCATTGACTTTTGGCATGTTTGTAAAACGTCTAGAAACGAATGGATTGGTCAAGATTTTCACGAATTACCTAGATTATTTTTAGGTCTTTAGGGTTTATAAAGTTACTCATTGTTCAAAGGGCAATGTTACGTGGTACGAATAAAAGTGATTTGTGATTACGTCAGTATTTTAAGACTACGATCTTATTGTTCGTAAATTAACAGAGCATTTATTTGATTGTTATATATATTGCATCTTTATTAGTGTTATGTGACTTGGTTAGGAAGCGAGAGCGTTATTAAGTGTATATTGGTTCAAATTACATTTATTGCTGCATAATTTATCCAGATATTCGGATTAATTCTTGTATCTTGAAAACACACCCACTAATGTAGAATATTCGTTAAAATAAAATAAAATTTATGAAATTTCAACTCGTGTGAACCCCTCATTTTAACTATTAACGTTTAAATCCTTTGGTAACAAAGGATTTAAAATACAAACAATGTCATTTTAATTTAGTAAGTAAAGGTATCATTTGATAAAATAATAAAAATGCTTTAAATGTGAAAATATGTAATTTCTTTATCTGATTTTTCAAAAATTCTGCCAAAATATCACTTATATGAAAAAATCAATTTTATATTTATTTTTCGTAAATATAATTACACTTTCTTTTCTTTGGAGTAATTATTTACTATTTCAATTCAGAAATTTCATTCACAAATACTACATATACATATAATCTAATGAATTTTCTACTTCACCTTCGAAAGTTATTAGCCTTATGAAAGATATTTTTATAATAAATGATTTAATTTTCATCACCAGAAAAATGTGAATATAATTAACTGTCTGAAAGAACAAACGTTACTGACAGTCAGACTATAATCGCTGTTATAACGTGATTTCTTTTTCTCTATTCCCTAGTCGTCGTCTGAATTTCGACGCAAATTTTACGATCTATTTCATCCTATTCATTACCATTATCAAATTTCACGGCTACTAATTTTATGAGGGTATTGCATTTCTTTTACTGAATAGACAACGTAAGAACATTAATCGATATGGGAAAGCGAAATAAATGAATTGTCTTGAAGATTGTGATTTTGATAAGGAAAAATGGTTACTTTGCAAGAGTATTAAGTCACGCGATTTCTTTTGGGATTTCTGAATGAAACTGTCTATAGGAAGTGTCTTCTAATTGCAGGAATCCATGTATACATATATTGATGTGTGTGTGTGTGTGTCCGCGCGCGCGCACACAATTTATAATTTGACATCTTGTAAATGTTTAGTTCAATTTCTAAAAAGTTAGTGCAAAATATTACATGCAGTAGCATCCTAAGTAGTATCCATACGCATGTCTGAGCGTACAGACTCTTTTTACACTAAAAAACATGATTTTATAGCTTATTTTATCTTTTTTTTATGAAAAAAAAGGTCTCGATCCATTTTAATATTAAAAACATGATTTTTATAGCTAAAAAGGTGTATATATACCTTTTATACATTAAGATCAAATTTTAACATTGAATTACTGAACTTTTTTAGTTAAAAAGCTAGACATATAAAATAAATGCGTGAAAAAAGAGGACCTCCAAATGAATGGAAGTCCTCTAATATATGTACCTTTAAATAGTTAAATTTTTTAGTTAAAAAGCTAGACATATTAAAAGTATGCAGTGAATTATTTAAAATCAATGCGTGAAAAAAGAGGACCTGAATGGAAGCCCTCTGTTTTTAAAGGGTGGGGTTGAGACCCCCCCCTCATATATTTAATAGATAAAACTCAAAATTTTTAACTAAATCTAAACATTTTTGTAAAATTAAAAAGAATTATAAAAATATGAATGAAATCATTATGAATTACAAAACATATGTTTAATAAAAAAGAGATGATAATTTTATAGTGGGGGGTGACGCACCCCCACTGAATTATAGAGAAAAAATGATTAAGCTTTCTCTAATTCATATTCGTATTTATCATCAATCATACCCGAATGCTTAAATATATATCTACCTTTAATGATTTTATTTATTGATGCATTAGAAAGTTTTCCATGTTTATTCGCAAGGTAATACTCTTTTTCTTCAACTTCCACATCTAACTTTACGATTACTGAATCTCCATATATAGTATTAATTTTTCTCAATGATATCAGATCATATTCCCCAGGATTTAAATCATTTAATTTAAACGTTTTGGGATAACCGCTCAGTCTATTGAACTCTTCCATTTATTAGTAAACATTTTTATAAATATAAATCCACCCTGCTAATCATAATAGAATAAGTTCTTTGAAATAACATATAAAACTCCTAATCCATTCAATTTAATATCTTCTTTTTCAATTAATTCAGTCCTCCTTTGAAAACTTTCTGATAATAGTTTTTCAGTATGATCATATTTAGCATACAATTCTTTACAAAGATAAGTCAAATAGTATATTTCTTCAGAATTTGTAAAATTTAAAGCTCCACCTAAGCACTCATCCATTTATATAGAATTAACATTTTTATAATGTTCCAAGGCTCTAGTATAAATACCATCTTCTAATATAAATCTTTTATCATCTTTTGCTGATAAAGCTATCTTGTTCACTTGAATTGAATACAATTCATGTTTCTTACTTCTAATTAAATTCTGTGTTCTATATTGATCTTTTTATTTAATAAACAGTCTTTATAATCTTCAAATGATATTCTGTTTTTAACGGTACTAGTCTTAGTTCCTTTAAACTTCTTAGTCTCAAATTTTTTATGATTTTCTTTATCTTCTTCATTATTATTATATTCTTCAACACTCTGTTTTTCTAATCTTATTGAATACATTTTACTTCTTAAACCTACAAATTCTTCCATAATCACACCGCTATTTTCATCTTTCATTTTACCTAATACTTTTTTATTACATCTAGGTATATAATATGGATTATTTACTTGATAATCGGATGAATCGAAATAATCAATCATTGACTTCATATCTACATAAAAGTCATCTGTTTTAATATCATATATAAAACTATCTGTATCCATATATAATAACTTAATATTATCCTTATATCTCGGTTTCATAACATTATAATGAAAATCATACATTCTCCATATGGTAAATATTGACTCATAGCCCATCCATATAAATTATTAGCATCTAAATACATTAAGGGTGAGCGTCAGTAAATTTTCTGCCCTATCCGCGCTTTGTTAACTTTCGCAGCACACATATTTCGCCGAAATTCTGCTCAAACAGTTGCAAAATATTTTCTTATAGATAAAATGCTATGCTTAGATTATATTAAAACTAAATTTAATACCCAATAAAACATAGAATATATGTTTTATTTTAATTTAAAATATTTTTGGTGCTGCCATCTGTTGTCGTAATTTAATTCATACCGATTATTTTTATTTTTTAATGAACATTTTTAAATATCTATTCCTTCTAATACAGTGTTAAATAGAATAACAGATCCTATATAATAATGCCACAATCATGGAAAGGTAATTTATCATTCTATAAATTTAATAAGGGGATCTGAATGTACATCACTGAGGACTGCAGTTTTGTCTTCAAGTTACTTTGTCTTCAAGTCCAAGTTCAATTACATTTCCGTGATTATGGCATTATATATGATCTGTTGTTGTATTTAATAGCTTATTAGAAGGAATAGACATTTAAAAATGTTCATAAAAAATAAAAATTGTCGGTATGAATTAAATTTTGACAACAGATGGCAGCACCAAAAATATTTTAATTTAAAATAAAACATATATTCTACGTTTTATTGGGTATTAAATTTAGTTTTAATATAATCTAAGCATAGCATTTTATCTATAAGAAAATATTTCGAAACTGCTTGAGCAGAATTTCAGCGAAATATGTGTGCCGCGAAAGTTAACAAAGCGCGGATAGGGCAGAAAATTTACTGACGCTCACCCTTAAATAATTGGATTCTTTACTATTATCATAATTTTTCATATATTTATTATTTGCTTTTACATATCTATTACAACATTGTGAAACACCTCCTCTTAAACCTTTTTCTATCATGAGAATCATATCATAATTATTTAATAAATCTAATTTAACATTTGTTATTTTTAACATTGCATCCCAAGATAAACCAGGAGCAGTAAAATACCAATCTGGATCTAATTTATAAGTTTTTAAACAAACATCTCTAAAATTTTCAAATACATCTGTTGAAATTAATACATCTGTTTTGACATATAAATCTGTATATTCACCTAAATTTTTTATATTAAATTCTTTCCAAACCCGTTGAGCATGTTTATATTCTTCATCAGTTATATTACATTCATTCAATTTATTATAAAATTTATCTTTTGAAGGCAATTCTGTTTCTTTGTATTTATCTCTAGAATCCATATAATCATAGGGATATACACCTTTTCTTGTAATGAGATCTAATTTATCATCAGGAAAATGTAACAATGTCTCTCTAAATTTTGATTTTAAGTATTTAATATATTTCATTTTCCGTATTTTTGGAGGACATCTATTTATTTCATTCTCTGGTCTCAAGTTTTTTGATAAATTATCTAAATTGCAAGACATAAATTTAAATGAATCAATAAATCTCAATTTCATACCTCCTATTTTTTTGCTGAAAGATATATATTTTTCTTCAGTATTAGGTATAGCATCTATTTTTGATTTATCAAATCCAAGTTCTTTTATAAACAAATGAGAATCATAACCTGTTAAATTATGGATTTTTACTGGAATAAATTTTGGAATTTGATAATTTAAATTACAAACATTATGAGCAGGACCCCTATATTTTCCAGTTATAGGACAATGATCAATTACTTTTTCATCCTTTAAGATTTGTTTTTCACATATATGACAAATATTAGTTCTTTTATAATGATTTTCATCGAACTCTATCATTGATTTGATGCTTTCATATTTTTTAGTTTTTTCTTCTATAAATTTTTCAATTTTAAGAGTATCCTCTTTTAACATAGATACAAACTTTTAGATTGTATCAGGTCCTCTATAAACAACAGGAGGTTTAAAGTATTCATTTTCATATTTGATATAATAACAAAATGCTTCTGCTACCTGTTTTTGATATTTCACAGTATATGATTTAGTTTGATCTTGCTCACGTGTATCAATTTTAGGTAAGAGAGATTCAAAATCAGCATATATAGTATATGGTACTCTCATTTTTCTTTCATGATTTTTAAATTGAATAACTTCATCTTTTTTAGGCATATTAATTGTGACAGCTTCTTTCTCTTTACAGTATTCCTCATGTATCTTTAATCTTTCCTCAGAATAAAAATGATTTAAACATCTATCACATAAAAATATACGATGATTAGTAATTTGTGATCTGATCAAACTATTCATATTTTTAATCCAACAATAATGGTCATTTTTTTCATCTTTCATATAAAACAAGTTTACATGTTTTTCCAATTTATTGTTAGTTATTCTAAGTGGATAAATTGAACCATCATAACTATACACATTTACAGATATATTATTTAGTTTTTCAAATTTATAATTATTATTCTTAATATTGTCTAATGAAACAGGAAAATCAATTCCTTTAAAATTTAATTCATCTTTATATTGTTCATATTTTGACACTCTTTGAGGATCTTTTTTTACGGGAGGAATTGCTGATAATATAGACCACATAAAACATTTATTATCTTTATTTTTTACATTTATTATAGCTTGTTTAGATTTAATGTTTTCAGGTAAATCAATATAACTTGATCCTCTCAAGGGTTGATACTTATTTATTCTCAATTCCAAAAATTTAATTTCTTCAAGACCCCAACCTTTTGATATAAAATCATCAGATTCATTTATTAAGTTGTCAATAACATAATCATAAAAAGTATGTAAATCATTAGATTTTAATATAATTTGATTATCAGTTTTGAATGTAAATTCTTGAATTTCTTCATTCAATTTATACAAACAAAACAATTTAAAATTTACCTCTATACCATTAAATTCTTCCAAAATTTGCTTTATTTTTTTTATTGCAACCTTTCTTTTCTCTTCTAAAAATTCTAGAGGGATTTTAATATTATTACAATTATTAATTCTATATGATCTTAATCTAGATATATAAGCAGTTTCATATTCCTTAATTTCTACATTATCTTCATCATTTAATAATGCTTTTTTATGTTTTCGACTTGATAAGTGATTTTCTAAATGTTTATAATATATGCCGCAAATAATACATTTTCTCTTTTGTTTTAATCATTAAGTCTTTCTTTATAGGTTTTTCTTTATCTTCAGTTTTGTAATATTTACCACATATACGACATTTTCTATCTTCTGTAAATAACTTTTCAAGATTTTCTTCTAGTAACTTTGCTTCAGGAAAGAAAATTACAGATTTAAAATCATTACTATTTTTATCAAATTTTAAACTAAAAGAATGAAAAATCTTTTTAATTTTATTACGTTTTTCAGGTTTATCAATAAATATTTTTTTCTTTTTTTCTAAGTATTTTGATATATCTAAATTTAATAATTCTACTAAAACAGGTTTATATTCACTTGTTTTTCTGATTTATTTAATTAATAATCTAATTAAATTATCCTTCTTACAACCTTTATATTGTTTAATATTCAATAGTTTTACTATTTTTCAACAGTTCATTAATAGTCTTTGACTTTAAGGTGAGCTCCATTTATTAGGAAACATTTTTTGAAATATTTTTTCCATGCTTACTGTGATAAATACTTTTTAAATGTCCCTTTTTGTGTGTATAGGTATATTGCATACCACATTCACATTTAAATTTTTTATATTTGATTATGGAATCACAATATTTACAATGACTTTGGAAATAATTTTTTCCATTTCTATGATATATATAAAACTCATTTACTGATTTCATAGTTAAACAGTGTATACACTTTTTTGTTAGCTCCATTTATTAGGAAGCATTTTTTGAAATTCATTCCAGATTTTTTCATATTTCCTTTTGACTTTAAAGCAAAGTCTTTGGACCTTTATATTATTTTCAATATTAAAAATATCACAAATCTTTTTCATAAAATAATAATAGTTAACTGATTTCTCATAATACATAAAATCTAAAAATTTTAAAAACATATCCTCAACTTCTTGAGAAATATTATACCTCCTTTTTCATTGATTGAAATAACAAACTCTACTATTATATCTTTGTTTTAAACTCTCATAGTCTATAACATAAAAATATTCTTCTTCTGAAGAATCATAGATTAATTTCACCTTTTGATTATGTGCAACTGTCGTCGAAACTTCGTTATCTGAAATATCAGTCGATGCGATTTCAACATCGTTGAAAAAGTCTGAGGTCATTTATTAACACCGGCAAGTGGAAATTTTTCCCGCGAAGTGGAACAGAAATATTTTTCAACCCCGCCAAGTGAGACAAACACCGTTTCGCGGGGTTATGATGACTCATCTTCTGACTCATAAGAGAGAAGGCGCGATAAACAACTTCAAAGCAGAATGGAATCCGAAACTGATGATGAGATTTAAAACGTATAAGTAATGATCAATAGAAGAAAGTGACTGTCGAAACTTTAAATCAAGCTAATGTGATATGAAAGATTTAACTATGGATTAATTTTATATGACCCTGCCTGCCAGGTTGAGAAAAGCAGAGAGCTTTTATATTAAATCCTTCCAATCATTTAGAAATCTTTTAAAGTCTTGATAGATAAAATAAAGTATTTTTTATAAATCCATCCATTCTTCATAATCTGTAAAACCTCTTTCTTCCATCTCTTTTTTAAGTTTTTCTCTGTATTCTTCATCAGACATTGACTCTCTAAATATTTTTTCAGCTATAATATTTTTTTGTTCATTATCAGAAATTGTAATAGAAACATCAGGATCAAATCCATTTAGTACATTAATTATTATAGTTACTTTCCCTTCAAAACATTTATCATCACCCTCTTTTATTTCATCTTTTAACACTTTTATTATTTCGTTTTTATTCTCATTTTTTAAAATTTTATTAAACACAACAACTAATATCTCTCTAAATTTAATATTATGGAATTCTTCCTCCAGTAAGTGTCTTTTAATTTTTATATCTAATTCTTTAATGCATTCATCTAAATCATATTTAATATCTGTATTTAATAATTTTATGATAGTCTCTCTCAAAGATTTTTGAATATATGTATTATGTACATTTTGAGAGTCATTATATACATTATTATGAAATAATCGTCTTCTTAAAATCGGGGGTAAATTTATTTTATCTCCATCATACCATACTTTATATATTCTAGGCAAAAATATTAATTCATTTAGAGATGTAATATCATTTTCTCTACAATCTAATAATACTATATTTATTAAATTTTCTATTAATTCAAGTGAAGTTAATTTATTTTTTCTACAATCTAATTCTTTTAAATTTATTAAATTTTCTATTCCTTCAAGTGAAGTTAATTTATTTTCTCCACAATATAATTCTCCTAAATTTGTTAAATTTTCTATTCCTTCAAGTGAAGTTAATCTACACGTCATACAATATAATTCTTCTAAATTTATTAAATTTTCTATTCCTTCTAGTGAAGTTAATTTATTGTCTCCACAATATAGTTTTTTTTAATTTATTAAATTCTTTATTCTTTCAAGTGAAGTTATTTTATTTCCTTCACAATATAATTCTTCTAAATTTATTAAATTTTCTATTCCTTCAAGTGAAGTTAATTTATTGTCTCCACAATATAATTTTTCTAAATTTATTAAATTTTTTATACCTTCCAGTGACGTTAATTTATTTCCTCCACAAGACAATATTTCTAAATTTATTAAATTTTCTATTCCTTCAAGTGACGTTAATTTATATGCCTCACAATATAATTCTTTTAAATTAGTTAAATTTTCTATTCCTGACGTTAATTTTTCTATTCCATAATATAATAAAAAAAGAGATTTCACTTCAGCAGGATTCTCTATATTTAAGAAAGAGATAAATGTTTTTTTATACCATTATTATATATAACATTCATTTATTTAGAAACATTATTATAAAATATTTATTTTTCATCTTTATTAGTTAATTGTTTCAAAAGATAAACACATTCTCTCAAGACTTTTTTAACTTCACAAATCTGTTCAATAATTTTTTCTCTGTAAGTTTCTATTTCATGATGACCAAACTTTTTATTTAATTCACTCATCTGTATAGCTTGTATTTTTTTCCAATAAACATTAAAAAAGTGATCAGGTAATAGTTCAAATTTGTATTTAATCAAATAACAAAAATCTAATTATATGCATAAATTCTTCTATAAAATTTTCACTAAATGTTTGATATCTAGTTATATACAACCAATTTATATCATCGTTTAATACTCTCATGGTATCTTCTGAAAGATTTTGAAACATTGATACTTTATATAAATCTAAATGATCAGAAAATTTTATGATAAATTCGTTACTTAAAGTTTGATAATGAGAAAAGTTTTCCCAATCTACTTTATCTTTACATTTTTCTATAAAATCTTCTGATAATTTTTGATATCTAGAAATTTTAGGCCAATCATCAGGTTGAGCAAATTCTTCAATAAAAGAATCAGACAGTGATGAATATTGAAAAATTAAATCCCAATTTACATGATCTTTAAGATTTCTAATTACATCTTCAGATAAATTATTTCTGGAAAATGCATTCCAATCGATATCCATTTATTGGTGAACGTATTTTAGAAAGGGATTTTTTCAATATGCATATAAGGTTTTAAAGTGCTAGATTTACCATGGGTTTTTATCCATAATGTGATGATATCATCACATTTTCCATAAGCAAAACAGGTTACTGTATCTGTATGAGCTTCTAAAATTTCCTTACCATTGATTTCTAGTGATATATGCAGATCTTGACTTTTATCATATATATATTTACTTTCTACATATATAACTAAATATATGGAAATTTTCATATACATATCTGTAGTTAATCGCATCTCTTGATCCAGCAATTTAGAACTCATCATGTTGAAATATGCTTTTTGAAATCCAAAATGGTTAACAGTTTGAAAATCATCTCCTATGGTAATCCAGATATCTCTATTGTCTAAACATATTTTATTGACAGCATCATTATCATTTTCAGGGTCTGAAACATTCGTAATTATTTTATTTTTTGCATCAAATTTATCCTTCTGTAATATTAATGTATTTTTTTCAAAATATCTTTTATTCACAACATTTTTTTCATCTTTAGGATCTGCTACATTTCCTATTCTTTTTCCTTTTTCATCGTAAGGTTTTCCTTCTGAAGAATGTAAAGTTGTTTCATCTAATTCTTTTATTCTCTTACCTGTTTCTTCAGTAAAGGATAAAAAATCCTTATCATATTTAGTTTCTATAAGATCTCTCAATTCAAAATAATTATTCTCTATTTTATTCAAAACGAAACTTTTAGTAGTTAAATCTAAATCATCTATAGGATTTTCACAATTTTTTAAAATTATATTTTCCATATCATAATTTCCATCATCCATTAATTTAAAACCTATACCAGGAGGTCCAATAGGCCCTTCTTTCATTTGATCATCATAAGGTGGATAATAAGCACTCATTTATTATAACATTAATTTTATGATTTTAAACTCTTAACCATTGCTACAGTTTTATTTTTCAAATTTATAAAACATCTCTTTCTTTCTTTAAAAATAATATAAAACTTATATTCTTTTTGAGTATTCATTAATCTCTCCCAATTAAATTCAATATCTAAATTATTTAAATCGGTATAGTTTTCATGATTTGATAAGTCAAAATAAAAAATAGTGCACATATCTCCAAAATTCTTCTTATTTTTCAAACATCCTGTTTCTGTATTAATATCATTTATTCCTGCATGTAAAAGAGCTTCATACACTCTATTATAACATTTATCGGTAAAATTCGTTTTGTAACGCATAAGAGGAATTTTTTTATTATTAATCATCAACCAGCATTCAGTCATATCTATATTATCAAATATCATATTATTTTTTTCATAATTACCATCTCTTTCAACGTACTGAGGAATAACATAGACACCTAAAACTTCATCAGAGGCTGTTGTTGCTGTGACAGATCCGCTATCACTTTTATAGGGACCTACCATCTTAAATCTATATCGATCCCAATTTACCTCTATATTTTTATCAGATAAAAATGATTCCATAAATACGCTTTCTGCAGAATTTTTAAATTCAATATAAGGTAAATGCTAGGTTAAACCTTCAACTACTATCTTATAATTAACATTTTCGACATCAGTATATATCATATTCTTATTTTTATTTCTTTGAATTTCGATTTTCACTTCAAAACCAGAAATTACCTTTTCATATTCTCCAAAGAAATCGATTATATCTTTTAAAGGTGTCCATATTTTAATGACATTGCTATCTTTCGTTAGTTCCCATCTCTTAGTGAATCCTTCGTTATAATCTTTATTCAATTTCAAATTATTAAAAAATTCAGTTATTTTAGTAGTATCTTCTAAAGTACCATCATATTTTAACTCTTTTCGGTCAGTTGAATCAGATGTATCTAGATAAAAAAATTCATCTTGAGCTTGTGATGTTGTATAATCAGGAGTATAATGAGTTAATCTTAAAGCATGATTCATGAATGAAAAATTTGACTGTGTATTTGATTCAATTTCGGTATCTCCTATATGTACTTTTAAAGTTTTGATAAAACCTCCACCATTTACCAGACTCACATTTTCGTTACCAATGGATGAATTATCATTTTTTGTAATTTTTAATTTTTGTTCAAGATATCCTCTAGAATATAAAATTTTTGTTTTAGTATCATTAATATGAAAAACATAGGTGGCATTCTCATCTGAACTATGTTCTTTTGGGTGAATTTGTCTTAATTCATAACTCTTAATTTGATCATTATAATAATAATGAGTATCACTCAAATCATAAATCTTTTGCATTTATTTAGGAAGAATTTTTAAACCACCTCCTTTCTTTTTCATTGAAAATATTTCATTTAATTTATTCCGTACAAATGTGTGGTCTTCAATAATAGGTTCAGTTTTCAATAAAACCTTTAAAAATCTTTGTATTTTTTTACTTTTTCTCTATAATCTATGTTTATTCATTTATTTATGAAGAAAAACCAGACCTAACAATTGATATATTTTTTTAACGTAGTTATCCTCAAAAATAGGTATAAAATTAAATTCTACAGCTCCTTTATTTAAATCAATTAATTCACCTTTTTGATTAGTAATCCTCATTTTTATTCTTTCAACAGGATCCGTTTTAACAGGAAAATATATCCAATTATTAAATTCTTTTGAAATTATACTACCAGGAGGATTTTTATTAACGAAAGAATAAATGACTTCTGAATTAGATTGATTTATTAAAGATCCTTTTACAACATCACAGTGAATATAAATATTATCATTTCCATTGGATATAGCAGCTATATGTTCACCTTCAACCTCTCTTTCTTCATCATAACTTCCATATGTCGGTTTTAAAAAGCCAATAATTCTATGAAAGTTACTTTTGTAAAATCAATTACCCAACCTTTTTTCAGTTTAATAGCTATTCTTTGTCTTGCTTCAATAATACCAAATTTCACAGGTGGATCTTCACCAAATATTTTTATCATATACTCATTTAAACCTCTTATAGTATAATTACCATTTGAGATAACAATTGTTATATCTGTGTCTAATGTATACATTCTAAATATGTTATTTCCATAATTCTCACTTATATTAAACCATGAAACTTCCATAGAAAATGACTGTAAAGCTAATTTTTTTAATTTTAGAGGTGTAATAAAATTTACAGTAAATTCCTCTGATTTCTCATGACCTTCAGATTTTAATAATATCATTTATACAGAACAAAATTTTCATTATAGTCACTAGGTTTTTGTGTAGGAAATGATTTGAGAATATTTTTAGGTGATATACCTTTATTCCTTTCTCTTATATATTTCATACAAAATAAACCACATTTCACAGATGTAGGTTTCTGTAAAACAGTATCATTATGGCTTATTTTTGGTTTTTTATTAGATGTAACAAGAAATGATTTAATATTTTTAGGAATATAGTCCTTCGTCATATTGTCATATTCACCAAACGGATCAAAATATTCCACATATTTATATTTAGGATCATTATAATAACAAGCCCAATGAGTTCCAGGACCTGTCGATGCATCTAAATTAATGATTCCATTTTCAAATATTCCTATTGTTTTAGGTAATAAATCAGAGGTAAATACACCTCTAAATCCTTTTTCATTTTTCATATTTTCTTCAATCATTTTGTTACTAATTCCCATGGTTGATATATCCCCTTGCCACGTTTTTTTTTCCCAGATCCCTTTTTTTGTACAGCTGAACTAGCTAATCCAGATAAAGCACCTGTTGCTAATGCTGGAACTGCAAATTTAGCAGCAGTTATTAAAGAGGGTATAAGTGGTGCTAGAAATGGTAAAATTCCTCCATTTTTATCTAATTGCGTTTTACTGATAGTAAATCTTTTTCCATCATTAATATGATTAATTTGAGCTTTAGTTAAATACATCTCATGATTAGGAGTTTTAGATTCATCTATTTGTAATGTTAGTTCTTCTTTATTTCTAAAAGCTGATTTAAGTTAATTTTTCGGACTTTCACTTAAATAAACTTTATTTTTTATCATTTATTATAGGAGAAATTGTTTATAATATCGTTGTACATCATTGTAAGTCATTTCTCCATTTTTTAATAACATATCTAACAATGAAACTACTTGATTATACAATTTCTTTGATTTACTTCCATTACATATTTTTTCTGTTAAATTTGATAATACATCCTTTTTATCTATACCTTCACCAAACCAAGGTTTGGCCTCATTCATGAGATGTAAGATGTGGATATATTTTTTCATCATTTCCATTTTATAATCTGATTCCTTAATTTTTTCTAGATCACTTTCAGCTTTAGAATAGCTATAATTTTTAGTATCAGTTCCTTTTATTCTTTTATATGTATCTCGCTTTTCTTTAGCTATTGCTATTATTGCATCAAGATCTTTTTTAGATTTATTTATACGATCAGAAGGTAATTCTAAATTTTCTTTTTTGATAAACGGAATATCCAAAAATCTATCACTGTAAAATATAAATTTTCCTTCTGCTCTATCCATCAATTGTTTAACATCTGCTGTGTAATCAAGAGGTGGTAATGATATATTTTCTACAGCATTTTGAATACTTTTTACAAACTCTTTATTTGATTTTTCATATTTTTCAATTTCTTGAGTGACTGGTTTATGAAATTCCTCTAAGGTTTTTTGAATACCTAATTTTTCTTTTAGTTGAACTTCACTATTCTTTCTTATTTCTTTTTCTAATTTTACTAATTTAATTGAATCTTTTATTTGCTTTATAAACTTGTGTTTTCGTTATTTTTCTAATTTGTTCATTTATATAATATTAATTTTTACAGCGAGTAGATTATTTTTTACTGTTATATAAATGATAAAAATTAAAGATTACACGGAACCAGATGAGTTACCTGATCCTAATCAACATCCTTTGTTACCTAAACATCCATTTAGATTGCTTATAACAGGGCCTTCAGGTTCAGGTAAAACAAATTTACTGTTAAATATGATTTATGATATTTTAAATTTTGATGCACTATATATATGTGCAAAAGATTTATACGAACCTAAATATTCTAAATTACAAGAAATATATACATTGTTTGAAGATATAGAAAGAGAAGATATTTTGAAATGTAAAAAGAATAAGAAAACATTATTAGAATTATATGATAAATACAAAAAAGAAGTATTCTTTTCTTCAGGTGATTTTATTACTGTAGATGATTTAAATCCTACATTAAAGAATTTAGTTACTTTTGATGATTGTGTGACCGAGAAAGATCAGAAAACTATACAGGAATTATTTATCAGAGGTGGAAAGAAAAACGCATCCATTATTTATTTACCACAGTCTTATTATTCAACTCCTATCAATATAAGAAAAAACTGCAATTACTTTATATTTTTCAATCTACAACCAAAAGAAATTCAACAGATTATAAGAGAGATAGATGGTAAATTAAGTACTTAAGAATTCAAACAAATATATAATAAAAGTGTTCAAAAACAATACGATTTTTTAATGTTAGATTTAGTGAATCCAAAAATGAGATATAGAAAAAAATTTGATCCTATATAAATGAAATGGAAGAACATTTAGAAAAAGGATTGTATGTTTACAGAAAGAGTAGAAATTTGTATCAAAAGATAAGTATTTCATTATCAGTAAGTAAGGTCATTCTAAGTGGAACGGATTTATCAGCAATAGCCTTTCTTCCGCTTGCTTTTTTAAGTTTATTGGTTGGAATAGTAGAAGCAATTGATCTTGCATTAAAAATAGCAGAAAGAAAAGAAGAATATAGACATTGTTATAATTTTATAAAGAACTTATTAATTCGTTTAAAGCTAAGGAATTGACAGAAGAAGAAATTTATATACGAGAAAAGGATTTCATAAAAAGTTTAAAATTTAATCCAGTTGAAAAATACGTAAAACAAATGCAATTGAATGGATATAAATTTATTCATCCTAAATAAATGAAAGGTGGTGATATTGTTGGATGGTTACAAGATAAAATAAATCCTCCAGAAATGCATTTACCAGGATATCAATATTGTGGTCCATTTACAAAATTAGAAAAAAGATTAAAAAGAGGTGATCCTGGTATAAATAGAGTTGATAAAGCTTGTAAAAAACATGATATTAAATACAATAAAACAAGAGATACAAAAAAGAGACATGTTGCTGATCAAGAATTAATAGATGATTTAAATGCAATACAAGATCCTACATTTCGAGAAAGAATAGCTGGAGGATTTTTTTATTAAACCTATTATTAAAGCTAAAAAACTTTTGGGTTAGGAATTTCTCCTTCTATATATTGTGTCAAGTGTAAAAAAGAAAACCGAAACTAAAAATTATTATGAAAATACTTCTAAAAATAATAAACCAGTTGGTAAAGGTATTTGTACAATTTGTGGAAGTAAAACGAATACTTTTTTAGGAATTTAAAAGAGACATATTATAATCCAGAAACAGGTTATTGTGGTATTCAAGAATTGAAAAGAAAAACAGGATTACCTAATGTTGAAGAATTTTTACATGAAAAAGATGTATATACTAGATATAAACCTGTCATTCGTAAATTTAAAAGAAGGAAAGTTTATGTTCCAAGCAGTAATAATCAATTTGACGCTGATTTGTTATTTATAAAAAATGATAGCAAATATAACGATGGAACTAATTATTTGTTAACAGTTATAGATGCTTTTAATAAATATGCTTGGGCTTTCCCAATAAAAAGAAAAACATCTGAAGAAGTAGTACAAGGTTTCAAACAAGTTTTTAAAAAAAGAAAGCCAAAATTCATTTTGACAGATGAAGGTACTGAATTTACAGGAAAAGTTACACAAAAATTATTCAAAGATAATAATATACATTGGTTTACGACTTATAATAAAGAAATAAAATCTGCAATAGCTGAGAGATTTAATAGAAGTATCAGAGAAAAAATTATAAAATACATGCACGCTAACAATACTAAAAGATATATTGATGTAACCCAAATTACTTAAAAATTATAACAATTCATATCATAGATCTATAAAAATGACACCTGTTGAGGCTAGTCGAGACGATAATGAATCTCTAGTTTATAAAAATTTATATACTAAAAAGATCATGAAAAAACCTAAATTTAAGATAGGAGATAGTGTTAGAATATCAACAATTAAAAAAACATTCAGGAAAGTAGATGATCATACATTTACTGAAGAGATTTTTTATAGATCTGAAGTATTAAAAACAGATCCTATTACTTATCGATTAAAAGATTTAAACAGTAAAGAAATTGAAGGAACTTTTTATGAAAATGAAATGGTAAAATATAATAAAAACGATGATGTATATAAAATTGAAAAAATCATAAAAAAGAAAGGAAATAAATATTTTGTAAAATGGTTAGGATATCCAGATGAATTTAATAGTTGGACATCTGATTTATACGATACAGAGGAAGAAGAGGTTATCCCAAAACGTTTAAATTAAATGATTTAAATCCTGGGGAATATGATCTGATATCATTGAGAAAAATTAATACTAAATATGGAGATTCAGTAATCGTAAAGTTAGATGTGGAAGTTGAAGAAAAAGAGTATTACCTTGCGAATAAACATGGAAAACTTTCTGATGTATCAATAAATAAAATCAATAAAGGTAGATATATATTTAAGTGTTCGGATATGATTGATGATAAATACGAATATGAATTAGAGAAAGCTTAATCATTTTTTCTCTATAATTCAGTGGGGGTGCGTCACCCCCCACTATAAAATTATCATCTCTTTTTTATTAAACATATGTTTTGTAATTCATAATGATTTCATTCATATTTTTATAATTCTTTTTAATTTTATAAAAAATGCTTAAATTTAGTTAAAAATTTTGAGTTTTATCTATTAAATATATGGGGGGGGGGTCTCAACCCCACCCTTTAAAAACAGAGGGCTTCTATTCAGGTCCTCTTTTTTCACGCATTTATTTTAAATAATTCACTGCATACTTTTAATATGTCTAGCTTTTTAACTTAAAAAGTTCACTGTTTAAAGGTACATATATTAGAGGACTTCCATTCATTTGAAGGTCCTCTTTTTTCACGCATTTATTTTATATGTGTAGCTTTTTAACTAAAAAAGTTCAGTAATTCACTGTTAAAATTTGGTCTTAATGTAAAAAAGGTATATATACACCTTTTTAGCTATAAAAATCATGTTTTTAATATTAAAATGGAACCATTTTTTTTCCATGAAAAAAAGATAAAATAAGCTATAAAATCATGTTTTTTAGTGTAAAAAGAGTCTGTGCGCTCAGACATGCGTATGGATACTACTATCCTATTTTCATATGCATGTTTTAAAAAAAATAGAATATATAGAGAGAGATTGTGTGATTTGTATATTCTTTATTTATAAATATT
The DNA here is from genome assembly GCA_951213105.1 of Amaurobius ferox. Lineage (NCBI taxonomy): Eukaryota > Metazoa > Arthropoda > Arachnida > Araneae > Amaurobiidae > Amaurobius > Amaurobius ferox. Next base: position 183,203,341 of record OX578133.1, on the reverse strand, counting down.
TGCTCAAAAATTTCACATTACTAATATTACTTTGTTAATATTACGTTGTTTCAATTTATAGCAAAGTATAAATTTCATACCGCTACATAAACTAGCGAAATTTGCAAATAATAATAACATAGGGTACTTCACTAGATAGTCTTCCCAAACACAAACTATATTTTTCTTACCACTCTACATGTCTGGCTTACAAGTGACATTTATCCTTGAGAAATGCGTAGAAGCTATTTCCCTAATACCAGGATGACTCATTAAGGCATCGCTTCGCCAGATGAGCGGGTACACTATTTTTGTCTGATGTCAATGTGTGTTTTACAGTCTCTTTGTACGTCGTTCAGGATTGCTGAATATATCATTGCGGAACAGAATTTCATTGCAAAAACTTATTGTACCGGATGGCCATAAAATGACGTGAGGTGTTCAGAGCCCTCTAGCGAGTAATGTATTGGACGAAATGTAACAAAACTCAGTGGGCGTACACAGTGGAGCATTCAGTTTTGATTTCTAAAAAAAAAATAGTTCCAAAAGTCGTGTCTAGGGGAAATTTTGGCGCTGCAAAAGTGCAGTAGTGTGAATATTGAATGAATAAATGCCAAATGAGACAGTACACATCAATTTTGTTAACAATGCATGCCAACGTTTATTGTTAATTACAAATTAGGTTAATATGACCACCATTGTAATGTTTCAAGAACTGCATACGTTGCACGACATTTTCCACCGGCAGTTTCAAATCGTTCAATCATGTTTCGTAAGTTTGTTAAGCTCATCGGTCCTCGTCGTAACTTCTTCAACCGCCGAAATTCACAAAGGTTCCGCTAAAAATACAGCTTGTCTATCAAAGCGCGGTCACGTAATAAGGTAAGAGCCATTGAAAGATATTAGGTAGTTCGCCTCCGAATAATGAGAATTCTATCCTTTCCTTTTATTCACATGATCGCTACACGGAACACGATTATACAAATTAGTGGATTTTACTCGGTAAACAGCCTCAAAATTTCCTCTGAAGGCGACTTTTGGAACTATTTTTTTTTATTTTAGAAATCGAAACTGCTTGTTCCACTGTGTACGCACACCGAATTTTGTTACGTTTCGACCAATACAGTACTCGCTAAAGGGCTCTGAACACTTCACGTTATTTTATGGCCACCCGGTATAATAAAGTCTATAAAGGTAACATAGCGTGAATTCCTGAATAAGCTTTAGGGGCGAAATTTTCTTTTGGGGGACTTTTTAGTGATACACCCTGTATATGGGAGCTTTTACTTGTCATAAATGGCATCAATACAATTAATTTGTCCTTTAAGGATCCTATTGAGAAGTTCATTAATGGGGCATTTATAAAACTTCTTGACAATGTGGACTATCGTATATTTTTAAAACTAAACGCGCCTAAAATATCGCTCAAGAAACATCAAGCTTATGTTAAAATTCAAGAAATTAAATCAAGATATATTCATACACAACAATTTAATTTTCAATCCCTAAAAAATGCGAATTCAATTAAAAGTCTGAGAAATAAAACATTACTGACAGTTGGATTATGATCCCATATATCCAGAGCTTTCTTTTCTCCTGGCCCAATTAACAAGTCGCTACCTGAATTTCGATGCAAATTTTACGATCTGGTTCGTTCTCCTCATTATCTTTATCGAGTTTCACGGCTACTAATTGTATGAGGATATTGCATCTGTTCTACTGAATGAATGTAGGCACTTGAATCGATATGGATAAAGAATCGATTGTTATTCGTTTAATCGATACATATTGCTATATCGTTGTAAATAGGAAAAAATGGTCATTTTTGTAAGAAAATTAAGTTACTGGATTTCTTATGCATTTCTAAATGAAAATGTATAATTGAAGTGCTTTCTAATTAAATAAGTTCCTTAAGTGAGTCGTACAAAATAACATAATCGTACCAATTTTTATACGATTTGCTCAATTTGATCAAAGTAATATGCTTCCATAGCCTTGTAGACATGTTGACGTATTCAGCCATACTCGAAACGCTTAAACCCATAAAAGTCAAAGAGTCGTAACTTTGATCCAATCACAGTATTTCCATTTACACAATACTTCCCTAGATGTATGTAAAATAGCTTCAAAGTTTAAAAAGAAGGCAAAAACTCCTGTGATCAGATCTACATGTTGAGTTGTGTGTGTCAAATAAATGATTTTATCTGTAGATTTCACTTATAAAAAATATCATCATAAAAACCTTCATCTTTTCGCTTTGTTTGTGAAACATATTTGTGCACAAGTATGTAAGAATATGTTATTAATCCTAAATATATACTCTTGTCCTGGTTTTCCTGTCAACTCCACAATCTATAGTTTACAATGTAAATAAAATCTATTCGCAACACACCGTTTGAAAACACTTTTTGTTGATATTCCTCTATTCTGAAGATGGCGTTTCGACTTTTTAGTAAAATATAATAGAATAAAAATGATTGTTTTCAAAGATTTAAAGATAAGTGTCGTATACTAAATCCCTGTCCACCCCATTCAGAGTATATAATGTTTGCTAATGATACTGAAATAAATTGCTTAGGTCAATTTTATTTAATTTAGGAATATATTACCTTCACATGTGACTGCATTCGTTCGGCCTAATAAATGATGCTGATATTAAAAAAAAATCGCTAAAATATTAACCCTACATCTGTCAATTTCTCAATCGTTTATGAGTTGTTCAGGTTGTGGAGATGACGATTAATAGATCATGTTTAATATTTTGTATTACTTGGTGCTCCGATCCTGCTCATACGTTCGTCAACCCCAGGGACTCTTCATATTAATCTTAAAATGTTTTATGTGCCATTATAAATTCGGATGTTATTATTTCCTCTAGTTAAATAAATACCCGTATACATTTTATTGGATTTTTTTTTTGTTTCAAAGAGCATCTCCTTGTACGTTAATGCTTATTGATATTGAAAAATAAAGAAAACGAAAATATTGAAACTGAGTATCCTTTCTTGCCATTCAATGAACACTAATATTTGTCTTGTATATGCATCCGCATTTTGCGCAACTACAAGAGTTATACCTATAATAGGGTGCAGTATATAAGCAATGAGATGTTGTCCTGTTAATCCCTTCACCATCCTTAGACCATAGTTATGCCATGCATCAACAAGTGGTAAGCAATGAGAGATACCCAAAGAGTTCAAAACTCCTTTAAAGCGATACTTGATGAGTTGTAAAAGTGTTAAACTTTCTTGTTTATGCAAGTCTTAATATAGGGATATAGGGAGTAGGATAGTCCAGTGATTAAGGCACGGGGATCGCACTTAGAGGATCAGAGTTCAATTCCCGGAGCTACCCAAACTATCCCCGTGTCTATGCGGAATATGAGCATGTTAAATCTGTAAATCTGAAAGTCCTTTCTAGAGGTTAGTGATAGAGCATTGAGGGTACGGTCCATGTTAATGTCACACCCTAGGTTCAGTCAAAATCGGGTGAACTTTCCTGACCGTCCGAATAGATATCTTAAACTTTCGGGTAGGTCAGACGGTCAGGGTTAAGAATGAAGCCTTGTTATATTTTCTCTAAAATTGGGTGGCACTGTCTTGGCCGTTCAAACAGTTAATTATCTTATACATTCAGAGAAGTCGGACGGCTTCGGTAGGATAACAATAAAGCCCTGCTATAAGTCATAACTCGATTCACTAATATTTTGAGTGCTTGAAATTTTATCGTCAACCAGTATAATGCCCTACCGCTATATAATTCCCTGCCGTTTATTTGTAGTAAATATTATTTACTATACCGAGCTCAGGAGCCAACCCAGTGAGTTTGCGTCTAAATAAACTTAAATCGGCTAATACTACTGGAGTTTGGGCCCCCGGCGGTGAACGCGCAAAGGGGACAACGGTAGAAATGATTCACAATTAGTAAATATTATAAAACTTCCACCAAAATATATGTCTTGAAAGAATTTTGTGCTCTTTAATGGGCGTATTGAATCAATACCCCTTAAATAAGATAAGGTCACAGTTGTTATGATGTGACAAAGGCGACTTTGGTCATAATTAGTAAACATGTTATGGAACTCAAAGCATAGAAACTGCTATGTAAATCTGTTTGTTTGGTGTTAAAGATTTACTAAAATCTATTCCGGTGATGGCTATTATTCTTATCTTTCAATATTTCAATACTTCAACGAAAAATGCTTTGATATGCTTTGTTTGCATGAACTGTTTAAGGTACTTGAAAGTGAAATTCCATTTGCAAGTCATGGAACTGAAAATCAATATCTAATGTGCTAAGTAAATGATGAATTATCTAGGTAGTCTAATTAATCTGCACAATTAAATGGATATTTGTTAGCAAGGAAATACAGGTGAGTTTTTAATATTTTTTAAATTTAGAACGTTTCCATTGCGTGTTTAATATTTCTATCCATGATTGATATCACTTTTATAACTGCATATAAAAGTGTTATCATGTTTCATATTTTTCATTCAGAACCAATATTTTTAGAAATATTTACTAATATATTGCTTTTTAATGTTCCGCAATTAAATTCTTATTTGTCTTCTTTGTGATCCAAAATACTACGATCATGGTACAATCATCAAAATTGGCGAGAAATATATAATATATGGAATTTTGTTGTTTAAAATTTGTTATTCATTAGATGACGCTTTCATGTATTCTTGGTCATTATTTAGGCATTTATTTTACCTAAGTTCCTTAGTAACTATGTAAATATTTTTAACAGTACTGATATCTAGGTGACTTTCCATTATTGCATAGTCGTTATATTTAATGTGGTTTGCATTATGGTTAGTTAATTGGAAATTTCAGTGCTAAGTTAAATGAATGCATGTTAAATAAACAAAAATTTGTAAAATTAAGATTCTGTGCAGTGAAACGTGTATTTGTGTTCATTCATTTGTGTTCATTTTCAAAATTGGTTTGAGAAATTGCTAAGATGGTAATGGTAATACGTAAATATAACACCATAAGCATTCTCGCAAACCTAATGTCTGCGACTCATAATTTTCAGAAGCACGGCCTTGATTACCATTTAGGGGGTCTTGATTGAATGTCACTTACCAATGAGGGGTAGAAACAACGAAACAATGATGCAATTAAGCTGAAATACTTGATAAGTTCTCTCTTGTAAGAGGATGCCGTTAGCAAGGCTATAGGACTGCTTTTAACTTATAAAATATATTTTTTTTAAATGCGACACATAAACTTCTTTACAAAAAATGGCATAATTATTTGATGTTTCATCAACGTATGTAATAACAAAATTGATTTAGAGATCGATTAGAGTCCCACAACAAGCAACTATGCTTGCAAGTCTCTATTCATACTTTTATGAAAAACAATCCACTCTCATTACACAAACCATTTCTATTTTTCGTTACATTGATAATGTTATTCTTTGTTTTCACATTCCTCAAAATACACTGCAAAAAATTCATATTTACTCATCTTGAACAAATACCTAATAAAAAGCAACTCTTCCAAAGAAGTGAATAATTAAAATATTACTATTTATATACAAGATGACCTAATAAAAATCACTATTTATGACAAGCGACATCAACTTCATGTCAATGCCAAATTCTTTTGACACTATTTAACTTACCTAAGTAGCCAAGTGTTAAAAATCTATTTATATGCTCAGAATCAAACGCCTTGCAAGTAAACAATTTCTACAATCATATATTGATCCTCTTAAAATACTATGCTCTCTGTATAATTTTCCTACATCTTCTGCAGATTGTTGTGCCTTATATATCTGTCCACAAATAACAGCGGTAACTTTACCAATGTTATCTCAGAACACCCAGTGTAGTATGTACTGTATGTCACTTGTTTTCATTGCCAGTCTTCTCTTCTCCTAATTCCATTACTCAACTCTACTCACATACTTTTCTTTCAACGTGCGGGATCGGTATAGAACGGCATTCTGGTAAGTTTTGCAGAACATCTATTCCTTTTACTGCATATTTATGCGGAAATGTTTGTTTATTTATATGTTTCTTTTTTATATCGATCATTTTCTCATTAACTCCTGCTCTCATTTTTCTTAAAATGTAGGGGTTTTTTCCATTTTTGAGCACCGATTGCATGATTTTCAGCCATGTGGTTCATGAAGTCATAGAAATAACGAAATTTAGATATATCAGTTAGAAGGTGCACCTGAAAACGTTTTTAACAGATATACTTTTCACTAGTTGCCATTCTTCCATTATTATTTATAAAATTTCAAAAATATTTCCATTCTTACTAGTCACATTTAAAAGAAGTGTGTGTGTGTGTGTGTGTGTGTGTGTGTGTGTGTGTGTGTGTGCGCGTGTGTGTGCACGCACGCACAACACGCCAACAATAAAAGCTCAATAAATAAAAATCTAATTCAATTGCTAATTTTTATTGATAAAATATTTAAAATGGATTTTCATTTATTTCGTTCAGTATTGTTGATAGAACATGTATCTCCTTATAGTATGTTATAAGTAATTGTTACACAGCCATACATAATGTTGCAGCATAAGTGACGTTATGTACTGGGTAATTCTCAAGCAAATATGTGTAAGAGATTTACTTGACCAAATATAAATTTCAAAATTTTTCGCTCTGAGTCAATTTTGCACTGCGACTGATGAAAATGAGTAAAATTTGCGTACTGCATGACTTTTATGCATCAATTTGTGAATTTATAATACTTTTAAGAGCTTTTATGGTAATGGTACTTTTGCTTGTAGGAAAAAGCAAGATGACTCCCCTGATAATTGAAAATGCTATGCTTGAGAATCTGTTTGATAGAAACAATGGCAATTTTGTTGATGTGGTCGCAAAAGTATCTTAAAAAATAAGATTTATTTATCGCACTTTAGGATCGAATTTTGGGTTCATTTACCTCACAATTTACACACTTCGTGATCACTACTTTTCGGCGCGTTTTCCGCCTTCAGCTCTTAATTTACCCCTACTAGTTTTATTTATTTAAAATCACTTTCCTATATTCTAAAATGTCACCATGCCAATTTTTCTTGTATTTAAACAGCTAAATAGATCTCAAGATGGCGTTGAATAAGGCCTACTTTAATAATCACCCAATATATCGATATCTCTCTATTTCTTTCTCAGTTTGCATGCTACTAATTTTGACCTCAGTTGAATTAAAATAGCTGTATTGCATTTCTACATGGTATTGTGTATATAATATAATTAAACAACTGCTGGTGATCTACAAAATTCATATTATGATCCATACCGGGCACTTGCGACCAACTCCATATATGGCACATACCATAAAAACGTTTCATTTTCCGTTTCAATAGTACTTCTGTAACATAGAATAAATAAATCCAACGTGTATATCTAAAAAAATATTGATAATCATGTCAATCTTCAATAAAATGTATATTTCAGACAGTTTCGATAAAAAATATATATATTTGTACCTTGAAAACTCTTTCTGTAACAACAATTCGTAAGAGAGTAACTTGGTTATAATTTTTATATTTAGAAATTTAGAATCTTCACAGTGTGTTAAAATTCATAGAAAAAATTTAGAGTCATTAAATTCTTAGAGATTTTTGTTTCCAGTGAAAATTCATGGAAATATTTGCTCCCAATTAAAATCCATAGTGATTATTATAGATAACTATAACTTTTAAGAGAGTAAAAGATGTTTTACCAACCAGTGTAAATATTTATATTTTGTACTTTCCTGCTGCATTTTACGTCTAACAATGTTTTTATCTTTTTGATCGAGATCACATCGATTTTTATTTTTGTAGATGCCAGAACAGGCTAAAAACATCAAATCAAAAAGATAAAGATTATCATGGCAAAAAGAACTGCAATGTTTGTATAAGATGCAAGTTTTGAAAAAGATAAGAAATTTAAATGCGATACCAATTTTGAGGAAAGGTTTATGTGCATGACATGAGAAGACTTTCTTGGAAATTTTTGCACCCATACAAAACTTTTCATGTGGTATACTTTTAGTTCCAGCTTAAAAAGAAAAATCGAAGACAAAGCGCGAGTTTCAAGGTAACGGAATTTGAATGAAATAAATTCTGTATTTATTTTATTTCTTGAAGCGTATTTTCGGTAAAACCATATATTTTCAAAGGAAATTTTATTGTATGTCGACAACATACATATAAGGTTCAATTCTTTGAAAACATAATGTTTTATGCTCATTAATTTCCTTGTATGTTCATATAAAGTTCAATATTATAGTATCGTAAGGGTTGGAAAATGTTAATGGGAATAAGTTTCCCGCCGTTTCAGTTCCAAACATTTGACAGCTATAAATTTTATTGTATGTAATTTATCCTAGCGATTTTGCGACCAACGTGTAATTTTACAGATAATTTTCTCGATTTTACGGACAGTATTATGAAATTTACGGCCATGTAAATACGGTCAAAAAATAATTTTACGGACAATTTCCTAAAAATTACGGTCATGAGTTTACGGCCAAAAATAATTTTACGAATCATTTCTTTAAATTTACGGCCATGTAATTAGGCCAAAAATTAATTTTACGGACAATTTCCTAAAAATTACGACCACAAAATTACGGTCATCCATGTATTTTTACGAACACGGATGTAATTTTACGGACAATAGCTGGATCCCTGTTGTCGGAATTTGGCCGTAATCTTACGGAGGTTTTTTTTTTTAGTGTGAACGGACTTCAATGTAATTTCAAGTAACATTGTTACTTTCATGGAACATGTTCCTAATAAAATTTATTACTGCATATAGTATATTACAAAAATACCGATTCGTAGAGGGTCGCATTAATTTTTCCGGGACTTGCAGTGTTTTAATTTAAAATAAAAACCACATTCATATTCCGCTTTTTTACAAGAGTACACAACTCCAACCCTTAGAATAACCCAACATATTTCTTTTTCAATCCAATAAATTATTTGAAAGCAATCAAGGGACTTTAAAAAATAAATTAGTGAAAGTAAGCAAAAGTTTTTCAAACATAAATAATCGAAATAAATTATCATTTTTCAAATATAAATTAGCGAATTCAAAAATACATTATCGTTTCAAAAATAAATTATCGTTTTGCAAATATAAATTATCGTTTTGCAAATATAAATTATCGAAAGTAAAAACATTTTTAGCTTTAAACTATTATAAATAAACAGTGCTTTTTAAAGTTTCAAAAAAAAAATTTTAATTTAAACTATCAAAAAAGAAACAAACTGTTTTAAAATTCAACACAATAAAGAGTAAATAAAAAATATTTTATATTCAAATCATAGAAAAATAAACAGGAGTCTTTGAATTATTAATTAAGGAAAAGTAAACAAAATATTTTTGAAATTTCTAGCTTTTTCCTTGATCGCACTGTATTATTAAAATCAGACAAGTTTGTTATGGAATTAAAGTATTTAAATATGTATTTCCAATGATTTGTGTCTTATTATTGTACATTTTGTCACGTTCTTTTATTAACCTAGTGCTTTCGAATCGTGTCGAAATGGCAGCATTTTTTTTTTTTAATTCGTTAATGGGGATCGGTAAACTATACTAGTACCGATTATTTTATAGATAATACGTTCGCTACGCAATAAATAGTATATTTTTAAACAATTTAAATATCGACTCAAGTCCATATTACATATAAAAGCAGGCGGGATAGATATCTATGCTAAAATTCTATCATTTTTAGCATCTAATTGGCCTTGGAATATCATTCCTTATTTTCACACAGCAGATTTTTAATTACAGCTCTTATTAAAAATTGAAAAGCTAAATGATCTTTCAAGTAAGAAATGCTTACCTTTAAATTATTTATGGTAGATAACATATTTTTTCTTATTAATTAGACCAATTCCTATTTAATAGATTTTAGGGGGCTTAAGAGAAAATTATTGAATACATTTTTAGGGGGGTAGGATTCCATTCCATGTCAGAATCCGTGAGGTGCCCAGGATTTGTAATTCCGCAACAGGACTAAACAGTATTAAATAAGAATGTATTATTTAGTTGAGGGGATCCTCACAGTCCAGATATGATAAACAAAATATTTTAAACTTTAAGCACCGTTTCACGTTTTTCAAAAATTCGATCACGAGCGTAAACATTTCCATTTTTTGTCAACAGTCTTTATTCGGAATTTTGCTTCAACTTCGATCCATCACAACTAATTAGGAAATAGATACGAATACGAAATATTATACATTTATTTGAGCGCTGTTTCATGCTTCCCAAGAGTTTGTCCAAGGGCCCATACAGTTCAATTTTTTTGTAAACTGTCCTTATTCTGAACATGAACTTCATGGACTTCAACTAAGAAATAAATGATCCTCAACGAGGAAACGAAACATTATTTCCTATAATATGTTTCTTTAAATTATTTATGGTAGATAAACAGAGCTTTTTTTCTAATTTTATGGACCCTATTTTTTTTTTTTAATTTAATAGACCTTTATTAAAATCTTCAAAGAATGACGTGAATACATAAGATAATTTATTTTCCATTCTTATACTCATTATGATACAAATGAGTCTAAACCAGGAGCGAAAAAACTATACTGCTAAATATCGCATTGCAGGGGATAGTATCAGATCTGCAAAAGGAGACCTAAACGAAAATTGCTGAATAAATATTTAGAAAGGCAGGGGCTCATTTCAGAATCTCGCGAGGGGACCCAGAATTTGTAGTTCCTGGAAAAATAATTTTATATATATTTTTTATAGCATATTATATTTTTTATATTTTATATCTACATTTTACGCTGTTTCAAAATTAAAAATTACAAAAAAAAAATAACAGCTTCTGCGTTTAAAATATTTTTGCATTTAAATGTCATATATAAAAAAGCCCCAAAAGAGTATAAATTGATTCAAAACTGAACTCGTTTATTGCTTTTGTTCCCAAATATCTATACAATAAGAAATGCCGTCCGGAAGCAGAAAATTTTTAAAAATTATGTAAAATAGGTTCAGTGTGTTAAATAGACCTTTAAATAATTTCAGACCTTCAATCATTTGAGTACCTAGAAGACGTTCTTGATTAAATTAAATTCATGAAAATGCAATCTTAGGAAATATCCATTGATTGGATAAAACATCGGGAAGAATAATGTAGTTTTCCATTGATATGAGAATATTTATATATAAACTCTAAAATGATATTTACTTTATGCAGAAGTTTCGGAGAGCTTAGTTGTATAAATTTCCAAACGGCAGATGGCACCACCAGTTATAACTATTGCCTTCTCTACAATAGTGAAGATGAAGAGTCAAATTCTTGTTCTAAGCCGTTATCAAGCAATATTGAGGTGCTGTAAAAAAAAAAGTATGAAATTATTAAGCATTAAAAATTTATCCAATAGTAATTTTGTGGAGATTGTGTGTGACAATTGTGTGTATTTAAGGCTAGGCTATTGATCATGGGAAAACGAAACGTTACAAGTGAGACTAGAGCGACATCAATACCAGTAGATCCACTTATCCACAAAATATAAATTTATAAGTGTCAAATATCAATACATATGTAGATAAACAGTAAAATGTATTTTATGTATTTACAAAATTAACACTTTTTATGTGAACTAAATAGTAGAGTAGCTCCATTCATAATTCCCTCAACATTTATCTCAATATTATCTCTCAATTCATATTTGTCAATCTTTCAATATTATTTCTCTCAAATATATTTCTCTCAAAATTTTTACACAATGTTGAGAATTTTCTAATTTGGAAATATTGCTAAAGTAGAGCAAGGAAAGTAAACATTTTTAAACAAAAAAACTAAATAAATAAATATTTGAAAATAAAATTAACGCAGCATTCACAAATAAATAATATGATTAAAGCTAATTATTTAACTTTTTTTTAACTACTAGCGAATACATGAATATATTAAGTTTTAATCAAGAAATATCAATTAGAAAAATATGTGTATATGTATGTAACAATGTATCCACTGGCGTCGCTATGAGGGAGGGATTAAGGGTCATAACCCACCAGGAACCCATTGAATTTTGAAAAAATGATATTTGGAAAAATGGAAAACAAAATGTTTTGCTAACCTCACCCCCACTCAAAATATATATATATCCCTCTCAAAATATATATATATATATATATATATATATATATATATATTGGGGGGCTACGCTACTGAATCTATTATGTACATACAGCATAAAATCTATTATGTACATACAGCATAAAATCTATTATGTACATACAGCATAAAATCTATTATGTACATACAGCATCCATTTCAATTATTCTGATTTCTCAATTCATATATGTCTATCTCTCAATTCATATTTGTCTTTCTCTCATTTCATAATTGTCTATACTCATTTCATGTTTCTCTCAATAGAAATTTTCTCAAAATAATGAATTGGTTTGCAACGTTATTCTGCACAATGTTGAAAATTTTCAAATATTATATTGAAGTAACATAAGAAAAGTAAACATTAAAAAAAAAGGTTAAAGAACTTTCGACGCTAAAATGAAAGTAGCATCCACAAAAATTATTTGATACATACTCATTCCTTAGCATATTTTTACTATTAGCAAGTACATGAATATATTAAATTTCAATCAAGACGCATCAATAAAAACATGCATGTATAATAAGTAATGCATCACACACATACTACATCTATTCCAATTTATTTGAAATTAAAATAGTACATCGTCTTCTTGCGTAGTATTTCTCTATATCAACAAATATAAAATATTTATATAATTTGAATATATCTTCATGCAAAATTCAAATTTTAAGTTGGATGAAATAGAATATTTCCCTTTTCCTTTGCAAACTTTAGAATAAAAATCGAATAAAATCAATATTATTTGGTGTAAAGACCCCAGTTCCTCTTTATGTACGTATATATTTATTTATGCCTAAGAAGAATATCCTTTAGAACCTCTTAGCTTGAAGGGATAAATTCAGATATTCAAATTACCTGAAAGTATTCTAAATTTCAAATTTAAATATATATATATATATATATATATATATATATTTATATATATACACACACAAATTTAAAAATATTCAAAGAGTGAAAACATTTTATATGATAAATTTTTATATGGTATATACTGATCATGTATTACATACCTGATAACAATACATATTTTAGTAATATAACAGTATATTAAAATTACATTTATTTACACCTAGTTTTAGGTGCTATACTGTATCTCTTCATGTTCAATATAAATCCTCATATATATACTCTTCTGCAAAAAGCAAACGAAGCACCATGAAGACTGTTTTTATTGAAATTGAATATATGTATAGCTCATACACAGGTAATAAACTGATTACGAAATCAAGGCCGCAAGACCCATTAATGGTTAGTAATTGCACATTGAATTTTCAAATCAGTAATTGGTGAATCCCCCTTAGCGACAATGCATGTTTGTATACGTCTAGGTAAGGAGTGATAAAGTTTCTTAATATCATTCTGCGATACATTTTGCCAGGCATTCCTCAATGATTGCTCTAGATCTGCTACATTTCGGAGTACCCGAATCTGGCGGCATAGCATGTCCCATACGTGCTCGATTGGCCAAAGGTCTGGTGACCTTGCTGGCCAAGGAACAGTATCAACAGCACAGAGATAGTCCACAGATATGTGAGCGGTATGTGGCGTAGCATTATCTTGTTGGGAAATGGCCCCAGAATGACGTGTCATGAATGGTAACTCAAATGGGCGCAGGATTTCATCAACATATCGTTGAGCTGTTGAAGTTGTACGAAAGATGATTAGGGGTGACCTGCTGCCGTAAGAGATAGCACCCCACACCATCACACCAGGAGTAATGGCTGTGTGCCTGTTGTTGTTGTTGAGACCCAGACCGTCCGACCTACCAGAAAGGTGTAAGATAACTGTTTGGACGGCCGGGAAGTGCCACCCGGTTTAGACCGGAACCCAGTGGGGGAGACATCCACAGGGACCGTTCCCTCCTTCCCCTACCACCAACCTCTCAGAAGGACTTACGGACCCATATGTTTAACAAGACCGCACACCGCGTGAACATGGCGGCAGTTTTGGCAGTGGCAGGAATCGAACCCGGGCCTACAGATTGCAATTCCCGCGCGCTAACCACTGGGCTACCGCACACCTGACTGTGTGCCTATGTAAAACAAAGGCTAATTGAAACCGCTGGCCCTGGAGCCTCCACACACTTACCCGATTGTCATCTGCTGAAAGACTGGAGCGTGATTCATCGCTGAACACTATGCGATGCCAGTCTGCTGGCAACCATGATGCTCGGATACGACACCACTCCAAACGACTCTGGCGATGTTGTGGGGTTACGGGCATAACCACACGTCAGCATAACCACACGTCAGCCAAGCGCCGTGAGATGGTGGAAGGTACCACGGGTGATATGGAAGAGACTGTATCATTGGATGGCGAACAATGGTGCCGTTGGGCCAGTTCGGGTCTGTCGCACAATCACCCGATCTTGCCTCACATTCGTGCACCTTGGCCTTCCAGAGCCTTCATTCCGCAGATGAATTCCTTGCAGCAACCATTGCTGCCAGCACCTTTGCACAGCAGTATCCGTTCGGTACAGGTGGCGGCCTATTGCTCGGTATAACCAGTCAGCTTCACGTATTCTGACTATATGACCAGGTTCGAACTCGTCTAATTGCTTATAAGATCTTCGGCAACATCGCAACGTCATTATTGGTTGTGTCTTCACGGAACTGCAACGCCGATAACGAGCAAAGATAGACCGTCCACATTTTTTACCTGTTTTATAGGATGCTAGTTGCGCAGTAGAAAAGCACGCTATGACCGAAGTTAACATTCATTGGTCTTGCAAATTTAATGATTTGGAAAATTGGTATAAAGGAATTTGCATGCGAAATTTCGAAATGATCGGATTATTTTTAGGGGTGCTTCGTTTTTGTTTTTGTGTTTTGCAAAAAAGTGTATATATATATATATACATTTTTATATATATATGTGTGTGCGTGTGTGTGTTCCGGGTAATAATATAATTAACGTGTATCTTTAAGGTTGCTTTTAAGGTTTAATGATTTGCATACTTGGTATAAAGGAATTTGCATGCGAAATTTCGAAATGATCGGATTATTTTTAGGGGGTGCTTCGTTTTTTTTTTTTTTTTTTTTTTTTTTCAAAAGAGTGTATATATATACATAATATATACATATATATATGTGTGTGTGCGTGTGTGTGTTCCGGGTAATAATATAATTTGCGTGTATTTTTAAGGTTGCTAATATGCACATTGTGATATTTTATGTTAGGTAATCTATAAATTCTAAACAACTGTTTAATTATTATATTTCGAAACAATCGAATAGAATTGCATGAATTAAATGGTAATAATTCATTAATATTAAAATTAAAATTATCTTTTTTATGATATAAATTGGTTATGATTTTATTGGATGGATCAATAATAAGATTTAAATCCAAAAAATTAACGTTTTCACCTATTGCAGGTTAATTAAGCATTAACTCGAGATTTTCCAGACAGAAATCGATACGGATATGATTAAATTCTGAGGTAACTAAACATAACAAGTCATTAACATATCTAAAAATTTGATACTCAATCGACGTAAAGGAACGCTTATAGTTATATAGATACAAATTTGCTAAAAGACTACTACTGCAACCATATTGCGGGACACCTGATACTCCTATTGCCAGTAAATGTATTATTTAATAATTATGTATTACATTATTTAATAATATATAATTATTTTGTAATATTTAATAATAATATAATATAATTATATTATAATTTTGTAATATTTAATAATATAATATAATAATACAAAATATATTTTAATATATTTTGTATTATTTAATAATTTTATATTTCAGGAAAGTATAAATTATTTTCCTGAAATATATAATTATTAAATAATACAAAGTGGTGAAGTTTAGGAAACTTTAATATTTCAATATGGTCGGAATTATTATCAACTAAAGCATTGTATAGTGTTAAAATAACATTATAAAGACCTTTTGTATTAATATTATTAAAGAGATCTTTAAAGTCAAAAGTCTGTAAACCATGAATATTACCTATTATTTCAAATTTAGTAATTAATTCTTTAATATTATCTAGAGTAAAAGATCATTACTATAGAATAACGTAAACTATCATTTAATTCTTTTAAACAATTTAGTAATAATTTACTGGAAATAGGAGAGTATTACCTCATTCAAAGCAAACACTGATAGTAATTTAAGTTACCTAAATAACTATGAAAATTTTAAAATATATTAACAGGGAAAATAATTTAAAGTAACTTATCGATATACAAGAACATAGCGAAATGCTGTTCAATTAAAAGGACAATTGAAAAGGGATATATTATCTTAGATGAGAAATATTCTAAAATTACTATAGCAGGATTAGGCTTCACATACCCCAGGTACAGAAACGATGACTTATAGATGATGACTGATATGGATTCAGAATCAAATTCCAAAGGAGAAGAAGTTCGCTGATTTTTTTTTACTTCCAGTTCTTTTTCACTTCAGGTTAAAAAAATTTCTTGAAACATCTATTTCTTAAGATATAGAGCTTAAATGATAACTGATATGAATTTTGCCAAAGGAGGTATAGAAGTCAGTAGGTCTGAAGATGTTACTTCCGAATTTTCCGAAAATCAAAAATAAAGTGTACACACTACTATTTGCTACCATATAACAGTTTCTTCATAAATCTCTTGCTGTTGTTATTAAAAACTTTAAAAATAATGAGAATAAAGACTTGTAGATAATAATAGTTATGTTATGTTTTCAATCTAACAATTTGATAAATACAAGGAACCTGTAATATCGAAATAATGATATCATTTTATCATTAACGGTATTGAAATACCGATTTTTAACCAGAATACTGATTTCTGTATTCCAGTATTGAATACCCTAGATACAATTCCTCATTCTACACTTGAAGAAATTTTTAGTTTCCTTATAGAAAATGCCTTGTTTTCTTTTGCTAAAGAATTTATATATAGAAATCATCCATCATCGGCAAAATCCTATGTCCCTCTCGGTGGAAAATGTTCACGGTCATCATAAATATTTAAGAACACCGAATTCAGAAATGCGACCTACAAAAAAAGCAATATTTTTAGCTCTCAAAACATTAGATGGAAATACCATCTGATAATCTCAAGAAAAATAACTTATCAATTCTTGGATTTTGATAGATTAATCAGAAATATCATAAGGCAATTATAAATATGGTCATATGGTAATAAATATTTAAGAAAATTTAAGAAAACAAAATTTATAAATGTGACTGTAACATGAACTTTATTAAATTTAGAGCATTCAGACTTAGTAGAGGGATTGACAGGGAGATAAACCATGGCAACAGTCAGACAGGAGTGATCCCATTACAATATCAAACATCACAAATAACTTTATTCCCACATTTATTGTGGGCAATAAAGCCCCAAACACCGGACTTGTCAACTCAGCCAAACCTCAATCGATTAAGATGGGGCTGAATAAATCCAATCAGCAGCCAATGCTAACCGATAGGCTCGCAAATACTCTTACCAATCCGTAAAGAGGGACCAGAGGTTTGATCTCACCCTCAACATGGGCCAGAACTTTTAACAAAATCTTCTTCTCTTGCTGAATCATGTTTTTGTGATGTGAACGTATAAATCAGTGCTTTAGTTCAAATGAGATAAAAATGAAATCTTCAAAGTCAATGCTCGGATGAATGCTTCCACCCAGTGGCATGCACATGATGACATGCCAAATCATCAGCGACCTCATTGTGATAAAGTTTGGTGAGCCCTTTCCGTTATCTCCCTATATTCTGATAGTCGCAATTGTCCCTGTCCTGGACAAGCGGAGTAAAAATCTTTTGAGAACGTTAATGTCTGTGGACACGAGAATTAAGAATTAGAAGAATTAAGAATGTTTATTTTGTGTAGCAATTGTATACATAATGTTGTACATAATTCAAGCTATCTTGTAAATAAATATATGAATTTAACCCAGAATAATACAGTGTCATGGGAGCATTGAAGTTCGGCAAATAAAAGTTGATTGAGAATATAGAGCTTTTTCTACAATTAAGTTATTTATATTAAGAAAATCAATGACTATCACTCCTCTATTATCATCTGAATCTTCACCCCAGAGCAAACTCGTAAATAAAATTGTTGCAGGAGATTTCAATGCTAAGTTATGATATTTTTTATTAACCCTTCTAGTTCCGTTAACACTAACTGGGGGAGAGCAGAGTTATAAAAGTAGATAGAAAAAGGAACAACGCGTCAAAAGAGATATGCACAGTTGTAGCTGGTTGTGCCTGAGTGAGCTGGCAGCGTAAATGGGGACAATTGAAGTAGTTCTACGTTGCAGTGGCGGCACAGTTGCTACTGGTTTTTTTTTTAGATCTCCCTTATTTAGAGGTTACCTTTTTCAGAAAGCATTTTTTAGAAACTACATCTCAGGGGTGCGTAGCCCAGTGATTAGCCCAAGTTTGATTCCCGCTTCTGCCCAAACTGTTGCCGTGTTCACGCGGAGTATGGGCATATTAAATATGTGGGTCCTTAAACCCTTCCGAGAGGTTGGTGGTAGCGGAAGGAGGGCACGGTCCCTGTGAATGCCGCCCCCATTGGGTTCCGGTCTAAATTGGCGGCACTTCCCGGCCGTCCAAACAGATACCTTACACCTTCGGGTAGGTTGGGAGGTCTTGGTCGAAGAAGAAGAAATGACTACATCTAAAGAAAAATACGCTCTCCTGCGAGGGCTCGTCTTTGGCAAGCTGTGCGATCTCATTCAATCCTTACATAAATACACATTTACATGCACACATGCATAATCACACACATATGAACATTAAATATAGAAAGAAGTATAATCGTCTGAATAGTTCAACTGATTATCGTCTGGCCAGTTGGAGATCGGTGGTTCGATTCCCCACCAAAACATAATTCTTTACAATGGTGATAGAACACGAACTTAAACACTGTAATGGCCCTATTCCAAGCTTATGAATCGTAGTTATGCGTCGATCGATTGAATATGTGATAACAGAGCGATATACTCTTTTCAAAACACAATAGCTATTGTAGCTCCACTTTTCTATCGATCAACGTAAAACTACAAATGACAAAACTTGGCTCCAAGCTAGATTCATTTGGTGACTGAGATCTAAATAATACAAAAATTGAAATTTTCACAAGGCATTTCCAAATTTATGACATTGGTCTAAATTCACGGAGAGCTTCTGTGAACAAAGTTTTATCCTATACACGAATAACGGATGAATGCACATACCAGATTATATCCCAAATCTTAGGATAATGTAAGTTTACTTCCAATAGAAAACGAAATATAATTGTCTCAGTAGCTCAATGGATTAAGCAACATCTGGCTATCCGGAGATCGGTGGTCCAATTCATCAATAAGAAACGTGTTGCCACTGGAAAGATTGAACTAGCGCAAGGGAATCGAGCTGAAATGGACTTACATGACTTGACACACTTTTCTCATAATAAACAGTGAGTAGCCCGCGAATGTTCTGATCGTAACGGAGAATGTTTTCAATATACCGAATAAGGCCTAAATATCTGTAAATATCTTAATACTTATCCAGTTTTCTATTGATGAGTGGTGTGCTGGATGGACAGACACCTCGAACGATATCTTCAATCCAAATAAACCTGTGTGTATTAATAATGGAATTGTTTGAACCGTGTTTCGTAGACTAAAGCGTGCATATGCATTTCTTCCTCTGAATTCGAGAATCAATCTTCGTGAAAATAATACTTTACCAAGATTTCAGTAAAAAATGTAACATAGTAGAATAAGTTAGATGTATAAAAATGAGAATAAATTGACTTCCACAAAGCAATTCTTGTACGAAAAGTCAATTTCCTGATTGAAAGAAAAGAATTCGTGTAGAATTTTAAGCGTTCAGAAAATCCAAGAAAAACTTTCTCAAAAATAAGTATCTAATAAGATGAAGATATTGATGGATGATTACATTTTCGCGTACATTTTCGGAAATTTTCTATTTCATCGGAGTGTAAGTTTAAGAAACTATCTCCGTAAATTTGAAATGTATAGATACATTATCGAATGTTTTAGCGAATATGTTCTACGTACATTTCTCGTACTCTTCTTGAAATAAAAAGTTTTCACTCTTCCTACAATATATAGTATATACAAAAGGAAAGTATTGTGATAGGCTCACAAATGCGACTCAGATTTTCATGCATTTGACAGCTTGAGTATTCCTGAATGCAAATCAATGATTTCTTCTATGATGTATAATTGTATGTCTGTATATAAGTCATTGGACTCTCTGAGAAACTGAGGGAATCATATGAAATTTGGTAGAAGTATTTCAATTGTAAAACACCAGAGAAATTTCAACAGAAAATTAGGAGCAGGATAAGGTCGTCACACTTTCAAAAGATTTTTTCTTTCGAAATCGAAAATTTTATAATAATACAAGAAAGATCAATCATACTTAAAGCATTGATTAAGAAACACATTCCAACTTCAATGCAATTTTATTTAAACATGTCTAAAATGTAATACATTCCTCGGTAATATTTTAAAACTTCTCACAATAATACATTGATTTATTATAGTTGAAAACTTAAACATTCATCCAAAAAAATGAACTTCATTCAAATGACGGCATTGAAATATAAATTGCCTGGTTTAAGCATCTCTAAAATGTGATATATTACTCGGTAACAAATTTTGAATTATCATAATACCACGATAATTTATTATATTTAAAAACTTCATCGAAAACAACTGAAATTCATTCAAATGACGTCATAGAAAAAATAACACGCCTGGCTCTCTCTAAAAAGACAGCATTTCATTCATAAATAATTTCCCATTCATGTCATTCATCACAATACTATAATAATTTATTTTATTTAAAAATTAAGACCATGGAGCTATAAGTAATTTAACTCTATGCTTAAAACTTCATCGCAAAAAATCGTCCTTCTCTCGGTAAAGTCAATGAATATTTCTTTCATATCAGCTATGCAAGACTCCATGAGCTAAATTCTTTTGCATTAAAAAAATACAGCAATTCCTATACAACTCATCCTACATATTTTGCGGTTTACATTTCACATAAGTGAAAAATAGGCTTCGTTAGGGAAATAATCAAAGTTGAATGCTCATTTAAACTCAAATATATTGTCATTGCGTTGTTTCAGTATGTAGATGCACAGAATTTAAGCGAAAATAAAGAGGTTTTACGACGAATACAACAGTCAATATGAATTAAAAAGAACTTTAAAAATGACGATTTTGAGACAAGATGGATGCCGTATTATATTTTGAAGTTGGTCACGTGATCGTTTCATATCATGGTCATGTGATCGCTTCATGTAAGAGGTGTAATTATTATTTTAATTTTTATTCAAAAAACTACAGAATATATTTCGCTGAATTTTTTTTTATATATTTTATGGAACAATTTGAATATTACCTAAAATTTTCGATGCAATTTGTGAAATTTAAATCCGCTTAAAAAATGTTTGAAAAATTTGGTCCCATTGGGTTCAATGTATTTCATTTTTTCAACCCGGGTTCAATCCAAAACTAATTGGGTGATATTAATTATTTATATTCCCATAGGTCCTACAGACCGTCTGAACAAGATACTAAAATTTCATTTTGATTAAGTCATTTTTACGGCAGTTATCGTGCTAACGGACAGACAGAATGAACAAAGTCATAAACACTTTTCAACTTTGTTGTAAAGTGTTAAAAAATGTGGTAAAATGTATTACAGTCAAAATAATTAAAAAAGAAGCACAGAAAAATACTTTTTAAATAATTGGTTTCATAATTTAGGCTATAAGCTTAATTTTATCATCAAGATTAGTTTTTAAGAATTTTGTTACTTTCAAAAGACAGAAAAATACATTTAAAGAGAATTCCTGTACTCTTATATAATTTGATTTTTAGACTGTTTTATTATCTTCAATGAAACACAGAAAAAATATACAATATATTTTAAGCTTTTACAATGTAATTTTATTTTATAATAAGTTAATTTATAAAGTAATTAGTTAAAAAATTAAGCCAAACATAATTTAAAAACCCCAGAACACATCTCAAAAATCACAAACATAACTTAAAATACACAGTAAACGAAATCACAATAAATAAAACTTATTTTAAAAGCATAACTTAAAAATCGAAGAACACAAATTAAAATTTGAATTTTATATTACTGATCTACTTAAAATTTGAATGTTATATAGCTTGAAGTTTGAATTTTATATAACCTAAAATTTGAATTTTATATAACCTTTCTATACTTCCATCATTTACTGTTCAGTACATTTGTCAAATATTAATGAAAAAATGTCTTTGATTTGCGTGTGATGTCCATGATAGAGACACATTAGTTGTCTATGCATCAAAGTCCATTTTAACATATTGTTAAAAATCTGATGTGGTCAACATATGACTTTTCCTGCATAATGCAGGGATTTCATTTCTTTCACAGTGAAATAATGATGTACAAGATCCACGGGCCAACACTAAATTGTACATTAATATTTACCACAATTTTGGATATCAACACATAAAATTATTTCAAAATACTCATCAACTTATATTTTATGACAATCTGACAATTTCTTCTTCGACCCAGACCGCCCGACCGGAGATGTAAGGTATCTGCTTAGAAGGCCGAAAAGTGCCACCCAATTTAAACCGGAACCTAGTGGGGACAGCATCCACAGGGACCGTACCCTCCTTCGCCTACCATCAACTTCTCGGAAGAACTTACGGACCCACATATTTAACATGCCCGTACTCAGCTTGAACTCGGGGGGAAATCTGACTTAACAATTGGAAATATTATTAGCAAAACAGCTAAGTACAACAAAATGCACGCCTTTGGCTGGGTCCTAAATAAGCGTCCACTACTTAAATAATACAGTTACAGGAAACACCACTTAATTTCCAAATCGCCTGTTTTGAACTACAATCATTCTCGAAACTCGCATAAATAAAAATATTTGAGTCACAAAAAAGTTCCTTCAACACCCTAAGTTATTGCTATTTCAGAGAATTTTCATTAAACTTAAGTAAAATTTTAACACAATGCTCATAATAATAATATAATATCAAATTTAAAAAAATAAGATGATATATTTTTAATTTGCAAAATTAGAAAACCCGAGAAATAAATGCACTCAGTTTACCTCAACTGTTTCATCCAGATGAAAAGTTTGTCACCTGCTCTGAAATTAAGAAGATGTGGTTAAAGATCAACCTTTCTCCTCCAAAACGTTCCTTACGATTTCTCCTCGAGTGAGGAGAAATCGTAAACAGGAGCTCGCGACGGAAACCAAAAGTATCAATGTTTATGCTTCACTTAATAATGCTTAAAAACTAAATTACTTACTAACTGAAAAAAAATGTTGAAATGCAAAGTGTTGTTGTATGCAATCAGTATACGGGACTTTTAGTCAAACTGTAGAATTGAGCCAATCTTAATTTTTTCTTAAATTAGATTTTTTAAATTATTGTTAAAAAAAAAAAAAATTCCCAAAAGGGAACACTCATGAGATGACTTCCAACCCTGTCGGAATGCAAAGTGCTTCTGAAATATTTCTGTTCGCTTTCATTGGTATTTTATGCATTTATAAATACTTAATGTGTTTATTTTTTAAAACTTAAGAAATATTTGCAAAAGAATAACTGACTCACATACGCTTATGTATCAAATTAAACATTATTAAAAATTATTAATATTTAATTTGATACATAGGAGTAGGCAGAGGTCATAACCTCTCCCCATTGGTCCATAGAGTCTTCATACAGTCCATATTGAAAGACAAAATACATTACTGTAAAACCCAATAAGTTCATAACCCCTCCCCCCACCATCTGTGGTCCTGGGTACCCCTTTGTATCTTTACTAGCACGGGATCAGAATCACAATTTGGGAATGGGTCGTATCACTCCCGTTGCGTGTAATTTTTTCTATTATTTGCACTGCTCACAACTGAAATCTCAACACCATAAAGTTGTTGGTGTAGCTTTATGTAAATCAGGCAATAGAATCAGCAAGACGAGATATCCAAATGATCACAGTTTCGTTACACATAGTGACGTAACACCTTGCCGAGCAACATAAAAGCGTTAGGTCAAGGAGGAGAGATATCACAGCTAAATTGTAGAATCACTGGTTTCAGATTGTTAAAATCATCACAGAATGCCAAGAGTACGCCGACGTACAGTTGTCGTCAACCGAACGGCAACAAATCATTGTTTTATGTGAGGGTGAAATGAGCCTTCGAAGGATTGCTGAACTATTGGGTCCTGATGTGAGCGCAGTTCAACAGTGTGTATTACGGTTCGTGAGAGACGGCGAAACGACAGGAAGATCAGGTAGTGGAGCTTCCAGGTGTACCACAGCAAGTGAAGATCGTATACTTTTGAGAAGCGTTGCGCGGGAGCCATTTACCACAGCAACCGTCTTACGACTACATTTATCCCACACTACAGGTAACGTGGTTTCAACGCAAACAATTCGAAACCATTTGCATGACGCAGGACTCCGAGGTAGAGAACCTTTTCGGCACCTGCCGTTTCAACGTCTTCACCGGTTACGTCGCCTCCAGTGGTGTCAAATGAGACGCAATCGATCGACAGAATGGCGAAACATTCTGTTCACGGATGAGTCACGATTCTGTTTGGGCATGCCAGATGGCCGTACTCGCGTATGGCGGCGCTTTCAACAACGTTACCAGGGAGCTTTTTCTATTAGTCACCACACAGCCCCCCCCCCCCCCTGAGTGGTACCATGGTTTGGGTTGGTATAACATTTGGTGGACGAACACCTTTGGTCCACGTTTCTGGCTGTATCACGTCACAATGATACGTCTCTGACATTATGAGACCTGTGGTACAGCCATATCTGTTAACCAGGCTTGGATTACTTTTTCAGCAGAATAATGCCAGGCCACATGTTGCACGGGTAACTATGAATATTCTACAAAGTTTTGATATCCTGTCTTGACCAGAATATTCTCCGGATTTGTCGCCAATTGAGCATATCTGGGACATCATAGGTCACCGATTAAAAGAACTCCCAATTCCAACAAACCATGATCAATTACAAGCCCAATTGCATGCTGTGTGGAATGCCATCCCTCAGCACACCATTGACCATCTCATTAACGGGATGCTTCGTCGTATTCAATCCTGCATAGCCGTTCGCGGTGGACCTGTTCCATATTGATCTAATGTCAATAAAGCTCCATACTTTCATTTCCAGGTATGATTTTTTGATCATTTGCACATCTCCATGTTGCAATTATATTCTGTAAATTTCATAAGGATACATCAATTTCTTCATGGTGTTGCGATGTCAATTGTGAGCAGTGTATATCAATAAATATTTTGTCAGTTTTTAGATTAATAAATTCAATTTATCCCTGCTTTAACTACCGAGCAACGGCGGGTAGTACATTTTCTAGTATCGTAATATAAAAATCGAGAAGGTTTAATGTTCACGGAAAGTATATATTTTTTTTAAATTCACAAAAATTCGTCCAATTGTATGGATTCCGTTCAAAGTTTGCTTGAAAGGCCATTTATTACTTTCCCTGCAATACATGTAATGTATAGGGAAAGTATTGGAATCATGCCGAAAATTACAACTCGAGTTTTCGACGGATCTACACGTTTCGAGACCTCTAGAATACGAAAAACTATTTTTAGCGTGACGGCTGTGTGTGTGTCTGTCTGTCTGTGTGTCTGCGCAATATATGTATCCACTCTAACTCAAAAACTAATGGACTGAATTTCATAAAATTTGGTAGATAAGTCACTTGGATGTGACCATAGTGCTGATTAGTTTTGGGTACGATTCGTAAAAGCTGAACCCGCCTTTTTTGCGAAATGGCCAGTAAAAATTTCATTTATCCGCTCCAGCTAAAATGCTAATTAACCAAATTTCACAAAATTTGGTAGATAAGTTACTTGTTGGATACTCTGGTGCTGATTAGAATTGATAGGATTCGAAAAGAAGAAACCGCCTTTGTTTACGAAATGGCCGGCAAAAATTTCATGTATCCATTTTAGCTAAAATACTAATAGACCAAATTTCACAAAATTTGGTAGATAAGTTACTTGTGGGATACTCTGGTTCTGATTAGATTTTGGTACGATTCGGAAAAGAATAACCTGCCTTTTTTACGAAATGGCCCCCAAAATCGCCAAAATCTAAAAAAAAAGACTAAGTAGTGTATGCTCAAATGTATAAATTAAATTCTTGTTTTATACGCAATTTTTGAAGAGGAAAATAATATAGCACACTCCATTATACTTTAGGACTAACCGTTCTCAAGATATTTGAAATTTCTTGCATTTTTGCTACGCCGATTTCGGAAAAAAGTCCAATTACCAAATAAAAACAAAAATTGAATTAAAAATGCAAATTTAGTGTTATTTGGTTCAATTAAACTCAATCTAATGAATTATTAAAGAAATAAAGAAAATATGAATTTGAGTCTGCAGGAAAAGTTATGTGCTGCCCACAGCAGATTTTTAATCTTTCCAATGGTGTTAAGATGAAAACTCTGTAATAATATGCAAGGTCGCTAAGGAATCGATTTATGTAAATTTCGCCCGAAATTGTTGCAGATCGGGCTAAAACATAAAATAACTAAAAACTAATTTGACATTTAAAACAATAACGCCGAGGTGCACCTACTGGGGTCCTGAAGTACCTTTGTTCTAAATTTCATAGTCATACAATATAGATTTCCCGCAACAAACTGTACACACACAGCTCCATTTAAGATTACAATCAATATGGACATCCAAATATCTGCATCTTTTAATATGATCAATTAACGGACAGCGGCAGGTGGATTTTAATATGTCGAACACATACCCAAATGATATCTAATATCTAAGGAAATACTATTAGTTGATACAACAAGCAACATATAATTGGTTTTAGAAATATTAATACTTAATTTTTTAACTGAAAACCACATATTTAAACACTTCATGTCATTATTCATATTGCGTAGTAAATTGTTATAATCACTTTTAAAATGCATTAACACAGTGTCGTCAGCAAAAGAGTTTAACTGACCATTAGGATTCATTCAAATTACACAAATCATTAATATACAAGATTAACAAGTGAGATGCAACAAATGAACCCTGAAAGATACGAAAGTTTATAGACATGATACTAGAACTCATATTATTAATATTTACCAATTGATTTCTATTACGAAAGTAAGATTTTAACCAGCTGTACCACGAACCTATAAGTTTTTTTATTTTTATCAATGCAATAATGTTATTAAAGTGAAGTAACGGTTTCAGTAATAAGTCCCTTTCTAAAGCCATATTGATTAGAAAAAAATGTTTTTTCTTTCAATCTCTATTTAAATTTTAACATTTACTGCTAATTCTAAAAGTTTAGAAGAAATCGGAAGAATAGAAATTGGCCTATAATTATTAAGATCATTAACATCCCTTTTTTATAAAACGCAATCACTTTCGCAATCTTCATATTTTCCGGAAAAATACCTAAAATTACAAATTTGTTGAAAATAGATGTAATAAAATGAGCGTGATAACACATAATATACCTCCTCATTTTAACAGTAATGCCATCAACACCAGCAGACTTAATATCTTTAACAGTATCGGCTATTTTTAATACTTTTGACACATCAATCGCATCAAAATAGAATTATTCACAATAGAAAAAAATCCGTAATGTAATTTTGATTCACAGACATATTACTAGACTTAATATCACTTATAAACTGATAATTCATTAAGTTAGCCAAATCAATAGGATTAGTACTAAAAGGTTATTTATTAAT
Source organism: Amaurobius ferox (assembly GCA_951213105.1). NCBI lineage: Eukaryota > Metazoa > Arthropoda > Arachnida > Araneae > Amaurobiidae > Amaurobius > Amaurobius ferox. The sequence continues at coordinate 183,175,470 of OX578133.1, read as the reverse complement.
ACATTTTTCCTACCAAGTAAATCGTTAACAAGATTCCACAGTTTATTGATATTTCCTTCACAGTTTTTGAATTCCTGGCAATAGTAATTCATTTTTAAATCTTTAACTTCCTTCTCAAGATTTTTATTGAATTCCTTATAAATAACTTCACTAATTTTATCAAAAGGAAATCTACAATATCGCTTATAGTGCCTTTCTCCGGATTAAAATTTTTATATCTTTAGTTATTCAATTTTTTATAACATTTAATATTAATTTTACTAAGATTGATTATCCTCTCAACAGAATCACAAAGGGTGTCATAACAGTTATTCAGATCACAAAGTTATAAATCCGACAAACGCAAGTTTCTAATATGGTATTTAAACAATTTATAATTAATAGTAACATAGGTAATAATAAATATATTAACAGTGCAAAAAAAGTTTAAAATACGCAAGAAGATGAGATAATGATCAGTAATATCACTTAAAAAACAATATCAAATTTTAAACAATTACAAAAATGTGATCAATACACGTTCCCAGCGAGTACATACATACATTTGTATACGAAGTAAAACCAAAAGAAGTAGACCATACGAAGTAAGACAAAAAGTTCAAATAATTGGCAGAAACATCAATTTTCAATAAGTCATTGTTAAAATCGCAAATTAAAATAATATTTTTACAATTGTGCTGCTTGATAAATTTTCCAAATTCACAGATAAATTCATTAATATAATATTTGTGGGATCTATACATAAATCATTGGCACGATCTTTCAGAACTACTAATTCACAAGTAATAGCTTTAACATAAGATCTTCGACTAAATTTATCATTACGAATATAAATCATAATTCCTTCAGATCTACCCTCCTCCCCACAACAGACATGAAAATCAAAAACGGGAATAATATAAAGTATCAACTCATTTTCGGAAATCCAAATTTAGCCTAAAACAGTAATATCAAGTCTATCCAAATAAGAATTAGAAGCTAAAAACTATCAAAATTAGCCCGTAAATTTAATTTTTAAATGGCAGATATTAAGATCTTGAAGCTCACCGTGTTGTAGAAAGCAATTCAAATCGTCAACAGAATCAGTACGGAAGTCTTCATTGTAGCTATCCACTATATGATTCAGATATTCTAAACAATTAATCCGGCGGGCTTTAGCAAATTCATCATACCTGAGATATATGTGGCCATTTTTAACTCAGACAAACTTCAAAACTTCAACAAACTTCAAGTTCGTCTTCTGTTTGAATATTTTAGCATTATATAAAACAGTTTTATTATAAGGTGTTAAATACTCATTTAAGAAGATTTCAAAGTCACCTAAACCTTCAAGACTTGAGAACTAAGACCTGAAAGCCGTTTTGCTTATCCAGTTTAAATTGGGTAAAGTGTCCCTCACTTTCTTGTTTACCAACTAAATCACAACAGGTTTGGAACGATATACATTTAACGAGGACATTCTGTATATAGAGACCACATCACTTACATTATATTGAACATCAATTTTTTCAGCTATTGAATTTATCAACACATTCAAGTTTTCTTTCGGAAGCTGGAGTAAACCAGTGATTTCAAAATTGAATTTCTTGTGACTTGCAATAATTCATTTAGATCCCTTTTAAGCTTTAAAATTCTTATTTTAGAATTTTAAAATGTCCACTTCATTTGTTAAAGCAGTGATTGAAGATTCACGAGATGTCTTGAACTCAAAAAATTGCGCAGTAAAAAAAAAAAAAATTTAAAATCAACCTTTTCATTCTTAATGTTGTTGAACAAGATTGCGAGATTCTTTGCATCAGAATTCGATTATTCTTTCTGTAAATCTGAAGATGCACTTCATCTATATATCTAGTATCAACATCATCTTTGACGGAACGGCTGGTTTGTTGAGCGCAGGTGCACTTAGAGTATTTCCATTTAGCATTATTTTCTTTAAACATCTTCCGAAAATTGACTTCAAGACCAGCACATAAGCAATGTAAAGAATTCACACATGAAGAATATTTATTACAGTCAGAAATTTCAAATACGCTTTCGTTACAGCCAGAACAGATGACAACCATTTTGAATACCGAAAGGGCGAGATCAGTGATACAATACACAAGTCAGAACATTTAAAACTATAACTAATTAATAAATACATAGTACACGAGTACTCATAAATACATCGCTATATATGATTTAGTACCAGCATATAAAAGAATAATATGCCTTCACAGCTCAAAAACATTTTTTTATTACTCGGTCAGAGCAAAAATGGAGATCTACAACATCGCCATCCTTTTTCTACCGATGTGTAAAAGTGTTTTCTCCTTATGGGGTATCAAAGAGCCAAATTTTATATATTCTCGTAACACTTCTCAAATCGTGGGTGTACTCTCAGGATACAGCAATGAGCCCAAATTTCTGGAAAACTATCGCTTACATTTAAAAGTGCCAATAAGCATAAACAAGAATAATATACGGCGAATAGCTCGTTAACTGCATTACAAGATCACGAAACAACTCTCAGATACAATAAAACAGAAATTAAATGCTCAACTACATAAAATAACAGATACTGTTCTCAAAATATTGACTTATCTCACAATTCAATTTAACTCGTGTTATGTCTACTCTGTCTAAATAAACGATTACTTCCTTATATACTCGGCATATAAATCTCTCAAAAGAGGGCCGCATCATCGAAACTAGTAGATATTTCACGAAAGTTTCAGCATATCAGGAAACTCGCCAAAAGTTGTCAAGTTGTCGATATTTCGCCAAATCTGGCACCTGGGTTACAAAAATGTCGCCAAATGTGTGCAACCTTACTTTCACGTAATAGAGATGGTTGCCTGTAAAAGTGGTTTCTCCTTGTGGGGCATCTAAGCGCCACACATTTTACATATCCATAACACTACTCTTAAAACTGTACATCCAGGGCAGTATCAACTTAGAGTGGTCCATAATATAGGGCTAATATGTCAATATGGACGACTTTTGGCTTAGCTGAAGACGATTTCTGAATTCGATAAATAAAAACTCTTTATTCTTTTCATTATGACGTAGGGTCCTTCTCAGTTGATCTGTAGTTTTGGCGTAAATCCAGGTCATCGCCCAAACAAGATTAAACAGCCACATTTTATCGCCTTCCTGGAATCGCCTTTATTATCTTTGACAACGTACATAGTTTTCACTCTATAGGTAGCAATGTTGATTCGTTCACGAGCGAAACGATGAACTTCCTCTAACCGTGCCTGTAGGTCTTGATCGTATTCAGCAGGCATCACATGGTCGTCCAAACATTCGACCACAAGGCAGTCACAGTTCCGGGATACACAGCATTTTCGATGGAGAATGTCGAGTCGTTTCGTGGTACCAATCTTACTTCGTTCTGGATACGAATATAGAGATATAATTTAGTATCATTCTGTTGAATCTCTCTATGATGCCGTCCGATTGGGGATGAAGTAAAGTAATTTGCGTTTTGTCCATTCCGAATAGTTTGCACAATCCCATGAATATGCTAGGTAAAGTTTGTTCCTTGGTCAAAATGGATGAGAGAAGGAACTGCGGGACATATGCAGTTCCGGGTTAGAAATTCACCGATGTTTGTTGATTTTGTGTCAGAGATTGCATAAGTTTTGAACCACTTTGTGAAATAGTCCCTTACTACAAGGATGTATTTATTACTGTCTAAAGTCCGTTCTAATGACCCCAAAACATCGAAAATTTCAAGGGCAATTCTCCCAAAAGGAACTCCGATTTTACATATTCATAATAGTATTTAAACATAAGAATTATTTAACAGCCACTGAAAACTTTTATGAAATTTCATAAGGATGGCGTTGAATTTGCCATTAACTTTATTGTCGGCCTCGCATTTAAATATGTAGGCTGACACAACCAGCGTTTTTACTCCAACCTGTCAAGTCAGTTGTCGCCCGCATATGCTATTTCATTGGCGCACGCACGCTATACGGCTGATATTTGATACGAAATTAAGTTGGAAAATCTGCTGCCAAAAATAATTGTACTAATCATACAAGAAAGAAGTCTAGAATGTTTAGATCCCTCTGAGATCCTAAGAAAAACAACAAGAAAGTAACTCACTTTCGCCCTGCACAGTCATCGCGTCGACTGGGAGTAAAGACAGCCGCTGTTGCGCGAGCCTACATATTTAAGAACCTTAACCTTGCAAGTCGAGTGTGACGTATGGAAAAACACCATGACCAATCATAGAACTTAAATTGAAAGGATGCCGGTAATATGATTTCTGAAAGGTAGGAAAATACAGTTAACATAATTTCGAGTTTTATATAATGTCACCTTAACATCTATGTCTTTATGGATGAGAAAGCAGTCATTAAAAATCTGCGGATTTTCAGGCTACTGCCAGCCATTGCCCTTAAATAGTAAAGCAAATTAAAGAAAACATGCATAATTATATTTTTACGTTTTAAAATCTAGGTTGAGAGTTCCATTTCATAAATAAACCAGAAATATAGTTGTGAAATCCTATATATGTTGAACAGTGAAAGCATGTGACAAGCCCTTTTCGTTCTCAACTTCTTTCTAAATTTTTTAGCTGTTACTCACGCACATTGAATCATTTCCCACCCCTTCGAAAGATACAGACGGAAGACGCCCAAGAATTCATTTTCTTGGGCGAACCAAGGTTTTTTCTCTCAACGATAATTAAGATTGGTGTGATGTGTTTATTTTCTTTCTTAAAGCCCAGTTTTTATTTCACCTACAAAATAAATTGGGTAAAGAATACTCAATAAACTACTGTTAAAGAATTGTTATTTTAAACTAACGACGGAAGAATTTCGATACATCTGTATAGGTGTATCGATAATTAACCTTATCAATCATATCGATGCTTCTGTGCACAATACTTAATGTGTATCGATATAATAGATTATAATATGTATCGTATCAATAATTTTCCTTAAATTGGGATCAGATTTTCGTTTCAGTGATTTTTTTTTTTAATTAGAAAATGCACTCGGCGTTGTCCGGCGCCTAAATAAGGAATTAATTGAATCCATCCATTCAAGTTTTCAAAAGGCTGCCAGACAAAGAGAAAACAAATGAATTTGTTTCAACACAATAATTAAAACTTCATAATTACAGCATAAAAACAAAACTTAAACTGGTTTAGTTTCAGATTCAAATTACCAACCATCTTCTTCAGAACCAACAAGAAGCGCGACGTCACTTACTCAAGTCAAGCCGGCAACTAAGTAAATGAGGTTGCGCGATCTTCAGTAAGTGAGATCATGCTTCTTGATAGCCTTTAAGAAGGCTGTTGTTTGCCTTTCAAACTAGTAGAGCAGTTTAAGTTTTATATTTCTACTGTTTTTACGAAATTTTAATTATTGTGTTATTATTGCAGCAATTTTGAGCGATTATTTGTTTTAATTTGGTTTAGTTTCAGAAACGTGCAACAGGCGCCAACCAATCGACCGCATTTCGTCGATCTCTGCAGAAACTTGACACCTACGCGTCAGTGTGTAATCACGGGAATTTTGCGACAGGAGCGAACCGATGCGGCGTAAGACACCTGATCCAGTGGCTTCGAGCATTATTCTAGTCTTCTACTTTTTGGAAATTTTCGGAAATTTAGAGATATTTTTTGTTTTCATTTTTTATAAACTTATTTTCGGATGGCTAAGGATTTTTTTTTATTCCTGAAAGATGATAACGGCTATAATTTTGGTATTTGAAATTGTGAGAGCTTTATGTTAGATAAATCATTTTTCTAGGATGGTGATATCTTGCCATCGCCTCCTGACGTGTGAATGAGAAACTTGATTTTTTAAATGCAGCGTTGAGCGACTGCGAATCATTTTTATGACGGACTGTGAGTATTATTTTGGACTTAGAATTTTTTTAAAGTCTTGTATAGCGCAATAGAAACTTAAAGGAGATGGCAGCATTGGGAACTTAAATGCGTCGTTTTATAATAGCGCCACATGGTGGTAAAATGGAGTGCTAGGATTTCGGAACTTTGGATTTTTTCAAGGATTCAAAAAAACTTTTAAAGGAATGGCAGTATTGGGATCCTGTAAATGCGACATTAGCTAATTGCGCCTCTAGCGTGTGGAGAGAGAATTATTGAAGATCCCAGACCGTACGGCTCACCCAAGGGTTTAGAGTAAATAAATGTACGGCCGGAAATAGGGAACTATAATTTCTTAATGGCTTGTATAGTGCAATACAAACTTTTAAGTGTTGACAGCATTGAGGACCAAAATGCGGCGTTGGCTAATAACGCCACGTGGTGGCGAAATGGAGTACTAGGATTTTGGAACTTTATATTATTTTCAAAGATTCAAAGAAACTTTTAAGGCGATGGCAGCATTGGGAGTTTAAATGCGGTGTTTGCTAATAGCGCCCCATAGTGGAGAAACGGAGAACTATTATTTTGGGACTTTACATTTTTTTTCAAAGATTTAAAAACACTGATAAGTGATGGCAACACCAACAGCGGCTGTACGTACCGCCTCCGCAGCTGATAGCGGCACATAGCGTCGAAATGGAGTACAAGGATTTTGGCTCAAAATGCTGCCATCTCCTTAAAAATTTGTATTACACAATGCATGTCCTTAAAAATAGTTCCATATTCATACGTTAGAGGGCGCTATTAGCTAATGCTGCATTTAGGCTCTCAATGCTGTCATTCCCTAAAAAGTTTATATTGCGCAACACAAGTCCTTAAAAAATTTCAAAATCTATAATAATATCCACAATATTTCACGAATACGATTAGCAGGAGCTCAACGCTGCATTTAAAAAATCAAGATCCGCATTTACACGTCAGGGAGCGATAGCAAGATGTTACCATCCTCAAAAAATGATTCATCTAATATGAAATTCTCAAAAAAATCTCCAAGTCCAAAATAATGACCGTTATCTTTCATGAATAAAAAAACCGCTGCCCACGGAAAAAAAGTTTATGTGAAATAAAAATTAAAAAAATTTTTCAAATTTCCAAAAATTACCCTCCTAGCAGACTAGAAGAATGCGGCGTAAAAGCTCGACGCCACAGGAACAAGAGCCTTACGTAGCATTAAGCAGCATTAGGCTCGCTCCTGCCGTAGAACACCCCGTGCTTACCTACTAATGATATGTTTGCTTCTACTTTACGAGCCGAGAAGCCGAAATAGCGCGTGGTGTTCGATTTTTTTCCCCTAACCGAACCTATCTTTAGCAAAAGTTTTATACAGTTCACAATTATGCGTAGACAACCTTAATCTATCTATCTATATATACTAATTGCCAAGAGCCCGTCCGTCTGTTCGTCTGTCTGTCTGTCAAGCTTTTTTTAGGCACTTCCCGAATAGATAGAGACTTGCAATTTGGTACACGGCTCGGTCGTTCGATAAAAACCCCTGGAAAACTCGAATTTTTCGAAAACGTTCTTTAAAGGGGGTGCCCCACACCAAAACGTTCGAAAAGTGAAATGATGGGAAAGCATGCTTTGCGATGAGAGAGAGACTTCAAATTTGGTGTATAGGTAAATCATTCGAAAGGAAGAAAGTGTACAATTTCAGATTTCCAATATTTTCTACTTAAGGGGTGCAGCACATCGAAATGTTCGATTTTCCGAACAAATGAGAAACGTCTCCTTTAAAATTTGATAAAGGCTTGAATTTAGTATATGGACTAATCATTTAATAAAAACACCCAAGACGAATATAGTTTTTCAAAAACGTTCGTTTAAGGGGGTGCTCCAGAGGAAAACGCTCGAAAGATGAATTGATGAAAAAACATACTTCGGAATGAGCTACAGATTTCAAATTTAGAGTGCGGGTACTTCAAATTTAGAGTTTCAAATTTAGAGTGCTAGATAATTTGGACGGAAGAAAGCGTATAATTTCAGTTTTTCAATATTTTCTACTTTAGGGGGTACCGCACACAAAAATGTTCGATTTTCAAAATAAAGGAAAAGCGCCCCTTTTAAAACGTTATAGAGGCTTGGTATATGGGCGACTCATTTGATGAAAACACCCAAAACAAAAGACTTCTTCAAAATGTTCGTTTAAGAAAGTGCTCCAGAGAAAAACGTTCAAAAGGTGAAATCGCGAAAAACTATGCTTCGGGATAGGATAGAGACTTCAAATTTAGTGTACGGGTAGATAGTTCGAAAGGAAAAGTGTGTGTAATTTAAAGTTTTCCAATATTTTCTAATTTAGGGGGGCCGCAAACCCAACTGTTCGATTTTCCGAAAAAATGAGAAATTCTTCCTTTAAATTTTGATAGAGGCTTGAAATTTGGTATATGGGCTAACCATTTAATGAAAACACCCAAGACGAATAGAGTTTCTCAGAAATGTTCGATTACGGAGATGCTCCAGAGAAGAACATTCGAAATATAAAATGATAAAAAACATGCTTTGGGATGAGATAGAGATTTCAAATTCGGTGTACAGGTAGATAATTCGGAAGGAAGAAAGTGTACAATTTCAGTTTTCCAATATTCTCTACTTTAGGGGGTGCCGCACACCAAAATGTTCGATTCTTCGAATAAGTTATACACGCTTCCTTTTAAATGTGATAGAGGCTTGATATTTGGTATATGGGCCAATAATCTGATAAAAAAACCAAGGCGAATAGAGCTTTTCCTAAATGTCCGTTTATGGCTGTGCTCCACAGAAAGACGTTAGAATGGGAAAATGATAAAATAGCATGCTTCGGGATGAGAGGAGACTTTAATTTTGTGTATGGGTAGATAGTTCAAAAGGAAGAAGTATGCAATTTAAATTTTCCAATATTTTCTTCTTTAAGGGGTTCTGCATACCAAAATATTCGATTTGCCAATTAAATGTGAAACTTGAATTATTCAAAAATTTACATTATTCGGGGGGGGGGGGGGTTGCTTATTACGAAACCGTTGATTTTGAACGGGTATTCGGCTATTTAATGTGCTATGTGTGCTATGTGCTAAATTGTGCTATGTAAAATATTATATTAAATTGGAAGCGTGGGACTATGATCAATTGTTCAATCTTTCGAAACACCCTGTATATTGTAAAAAAATTAAAAATCTTACTGAATTCATTACTGTTTACGACTCTTTATATTTGTTATGATTATGTTCAATAACGGTCTTAGATTTTTTGAGATATCTCAAGAGAATTACATGAAATAAATTTTCTATGCTTTTTAAAAGGTTACAACAATAAGCAGAATTATGTTATTGAAGTTTCTAATTTGTAGTTTTAGCCGGCCACAAAATATAAATGTGTTAATCTGCAGGGACTGTCAAACACATCAGATTTCATTTTCGAATTAATGGCATTGTAAAAATAAAATAACTTTATGTGATATGTATCAGAATTATGTCTTTCTTTCAAAAACAAGCGCCAATCAGAAAAATAAAATTAAATATGAGGAAAATACTGCTTCGATGGTTCCAAAAACATTTGACAACATCGTGTTGTGTCATTAAAAAAAAAACATCTATTCCAATGGACAAAAAGTCTTCCACAAGTGAAATCAAATCAAAGCCTTAATTATTGTCTTTTGATACACCCTTTATAAAGAAACCATTGTCAATGCATGTCTCATTGGAATCTGAGAATATTTTTCTCAAAATAAAGTCTTATTATATCAACTGTATTGTACTTGATATATTTAAATCAAGAGAGAAAATCTTTTATTTAAATAACATTCAGTACCAATAGTTTTTGTCTCCACAGTTGATTGAACAGTTCTGTATGTAATATGCAGCATTGTTCAGTGAACGGTTGATGTACTTCTACGCAATCCAGCCGTTCACATATATCTCCCTTTAAAAGTGTTTTTAAAACGAAATATTTGGAACTTAACGAAAAAATTAAGGAAAGCAACCCTTCTGCAACGTTTTTAAAACGGGTTTTCGTACCTGAGTACATAATTATACTGGAAATATCATTTCAAAGTTTTCTACTGGCCGAAAGTCAACCACACTTAGTAGAATTATCTGAATCTACAGGAATCTCTTTCAGGAAAAAAAATAGGAAAATAATCGCCAGGAGAGATTTGGCGGAACGGGATACCCCAGTGGTTAAGGCACGGGGATCGCAATCGGAGGACCCAAGTTCGATTCTCAGCTCTGGCCAAAGTCCCTTCGAGAGATTGGTGGCAATGTAATGTTTGGAGGGTAAGCTTTCTGTGATCGTACCCACTAAGTTCCGGTCTAAATTGGGTAGCACTGACCCTGCCGTTCAAACAAATACCTTACAACTTCAGATAGGTAGAGAGATATGACGCTAAAAGTTGTAAAGCTCACAGAAACTGCATAATCTCGAGGTGTGTTATTTCGAAGTAAATGAACCAAAAACTTAAATCTTAAAGCATAATAAATAAATTTTATTATTTTCCTGTGTCAATTACCAAGGAACAGGAACAAAATAGAGATTTTTTTTTATTGAACAGCTTCTGGTGCAAAATTCTGAGCCATTAGTTTGAGATGTCGTTTGGCTGACATAACCTTGCACTTACATGGGCGTTCAGTTCCAGACTTTTTGCGTTTAAGAAGGAAATCCATTTGATTTCCGAAACGTACGTATGCTTATTTATCTTGATTTGCAATACATTTTATGTTGTAAACCAATTCATTATTGATTGGTCACAAAGTCATGTGCTTACTTATTCAATTTTGTTCGGTTGAATTTTTGCACCGTGATGTTTAGTTTCCTTCTTAAGTTTCCTTGTTCAAAAGATTTTCTAGAATCTAGAAAATCTTTTGAGCTAGGAAACTTAATTAAGGATAATTAAGATTGCCTTACAAGCTTTCACAATTTTCGAATTTTTACATTTAAAAATTTTCTGATATGTCCACTAAACGACTTTCTCGACAAATTGAATAAGTTCTGTATTGTGAGAAAACAAAAGCCCAAATGTGCTTGAAGCAGACTTAATGCTGTCACAGTTTGAAAAAATATGATGTGGGCAACACATGACTTTCCCTACAGACTCAAATTCATTTTCGCTTTATTTCTTTTATAATTCATTAAATTGAGTTTAATTGCACAAAATAACATTGATAATTATTTGAAATTACACTGAATTTGTAGTTTTATTTCAAGTTTCGTTTTTATTTCGCGACGCATTTTCAAAGGAGACGTGGCAAATATACAAAGAGCTAAAATATCTCAAGAATGATTAGTTCTAGAATTGTGGGGTTGGTCTTATTCATATGTCATAAAAGATTACGTATAAAACAAGCATTCAATGGATACATTTGAGGATCCGTAGTCTTTTATTTAAGATTATTGCTGGCCATTTTACAATGAAAGGCAGGTACTTTTTTTCCAAATCGTACCAACATCTAATCAACACCAAAGTATCTCACAGATGATTTATCTACCAAATTTTGTGAAATTTGGTCAATTAGTTTTACAACTAGAGTGGATGTATACGATTTTTGTAAGCCATTTCACAAAAAAGCAGGTTATTTTTTTTTTAATCGTAGCCAAATCTAATCAACACCAGAGTAACCCACGACTAACTTGCCTACCAAATTTTGTAAAATGTCGTCGAATAGTTTTCAAGCCAGAGTGGATCCATACACTACACAGACAGACAGACACACACACATACAGACGTCAAACTAAAAATGGTATTTTTGTGTTCTAGGGGTCTCAAAACGTGTAGATCCTTCGAAAACTCAAGTTGCGATTTTCGATACGCTTCCATTACTTTCCCTGTACATTATCATGTATCTAGGAAAAGTAATAAGAACACCAGATTTCATGGAAATGCTTGATTGTTTTAAGAAATATCGTGATCTTGGTGGAAAAAAATTCCATTATCTCGAGAGCGGCTGATTATTACTACTAAAGAGTTATTATTCATACCATTTAAAAATAAACACACAAAATTTTATAGAAATTGCTTGATTCTTTCCAGAGATGATGATTCTATTCTCACTTTCTATGATAAGTAAAATACTTCACATCCAAAAAACCTGTGATAACTCCTGAATAATGATAGGCATTCAATTTTGGTTGAAATAATAAGTGAAAATTCTTACAAAGTATCCAATCATTTAATAATAGACAAAATATTTAATTTGTTTAGCATTTTGGCTATTTATAATCAAATATGTGCAATATTGCAAGAACGACGTTGTCTGTCAGTCTGCTTTCCATTCGCTTATGCCTTATAAAATGGCTATATTCGCAACAACATTAAGAAACAACATTGTGTTAATGCAGCATTAACACAATTATGTTTTTTAAATATTTTTCGATTTTCATAAAACGAAATATTAAAATAAGTTTACCATTCTCCCTCGGTTTTGGCTCCCTGATAGTCATTAGACTTCTGACATTTACAATTGAAAAAAATTTCTGCCAAATTTTATTCGATTTTCACTGTTTGTTCGAGAAATATAACATTCCATATGTAAAATAATAAATATCCCGAGAACGATTTTGGATACATTCTGAATAAAAGTGTCCATTCATTTCGGATTAAATACATTCATAAAATATTTATTCCATAATAGTGAGTTTAATTTGTGTTTTATGAATTTTTTTATTTTATAAAAAAAAGAACTTGTAATAACACAAGAAAGACGCATGTTAATGGATTACAAAGATAGGATTAGCTTTTAAGTAAAATTCACATATTAAATATCTATTTTTGAAACCTTTTTTATGCGTAATTATGTTTCTATAACGTTTTCTTAATTTTCGAAAAAAAATGTTTGAAAACTTTCTAGCATGCTCTTGGTCCATTCACTTCGAAAATCAACAAATCTCTGTCGTTCACCGATTGAAATTGTCATAAAAAATATCATTCGATATTTTTTTTCAATTTATACGAGAGATAACATGTCGACAGGTAGATACACTACACAGGTCATTGATAAAAAGATGGATTCGCATTCAAGGACTCTAGAAACGTGTAGATTCCCCAAAGTCCAAGAACCCAATTTTTGTCCTATTTTATTTTGACCTCCCAATACTTTCCCTTTGCATACACTATGTATTACAGGAAAGTGATAAAGAATGTTTAACAAAGCTTTCGAGATTGTAATTGCGTTTAGAGCAAGCAGCATTTTAAGTGCAATATTTCTTCCATAGTATGCATAGGGAAATTGTGACGAGATCAAAAATTCAAATTCGAATTTTCGACAGAAGAGCACATTTCAGGCTAACTTGAACTCGACTCGAACGTTTTGGAGATGAGGTTTATGTGTGTGTGTGAACGCGTTATCTCACGAAAAAACGAAGCGTTTAGAAAACAATTTGGTATGATTATTACAATCAGTGAATATTGAAACTCTATTGATCGAATGTTCCGAAGACCAATCCATTTTTAAATGAAGTTCTGAAAAAGTCTTTAAAAAATCCGAATTTTCAATATTGATAAATAAATAATCAATTCATATATAAAATTTTATTAGAAAACAAATATTACAAGAATGAGAACGCTAGTGCTAACCGTTCTCGAAATATTGCACGATTTTCGAATTAATTTTCGAAAAATTATGATAAAAATCAGAACTTTCAATACCATTAACTAAATATCCACAATCATATCGCATGTAATGTTTCATTAGAAACCAATTAACGCAAACTGTAGAACGCTTACATTTGCCGTTCTCGGGACATTTCTCATTTTTCAAATAAATTGATCAATAAAGTTACATAAAATGAAAAAGTAGTACGTACTACAAATATATTCACTTTCTATATGCAATATTATGATTCACAGATTTATAACTTACTTATTACAGCTCTGTAATTAAGAGTTTTGTGCTATTTTACTTTGTTTTCGAAACAGGAATTCTAACTTCTTAAATTCGACGCTAGAGGTGCTGCAAAATTTTTCAATCGATATCGCATAACCTTTTTCCTATTACTAAATCTTGCTTTTGCAACTCTAAAACAATTCAATCGTAAGTTAAAAGGACGCATAAGGACTTAGCGAGGACCCTGTATAGTTTTTGAAATCTCATTTGCAATTTTTAGACGACCCCTATTCATTTCTCTAACAGGCTAGTGACACTCGAGTCAAGCCGACTCGAGTAAGGCACTCAGTGGCCTCTAACCCATATTCGACCCATACGATTAAAAGATCTGCTTCCGCGAACCTGTCCAGTTCTTTGACCACATAAACAAGCTGCCCCCACACCTTTCTTTTTTCGAACGAAATCGAACGTTTTCCGTGGCCTTGCGATTAGTATCATTTCAAAAGATAGGTTTTGTTTCGCTCGGCTAGGGCGTGGTACACTGTCCGCATTGTTCCGGGAAGTTTGTGGCTTAGCTAACTAGCTAGCTTCTTTCAATTTTATAATTAAATCGAAAGAATCTTTGAGTATGGTCTAACATCCAGCAACGATTTTACTTACCCCATCGTATACAAAAGGTTTGAACATTGCCTGTAGTAGAACTTCGCGGTGTCGACGGAGATTAGTGAGTCTGGCAGTCCCCTCGGGTGCCCTTCGCTCTGGGCGTATTTTTGAAATGAGATAAAATTAACATCTACTTACACCATCGAGTATATGGATAAAATTGGTGTCAAATGATAGGTTTTTATGTACTATTAACGCATTTATGTATCTGGCAGTCGTTCCAGTGGGCCAGTTGCATGCCAGACGCCTCGAAGATCGAAATTTTGAAATTTTAAACATCCATACTTCAAAAAATTACGTATAGAATTGAGCTATGTTTCATATTTAGAGATTTAAAAATATATGCACTAAGATTATGTAAAAAAATTAGTATGTTACAATTCACCTTTTTTCCAGCCAAATTTAAAATTTAAAAAAATTAAAAATATCAAAATGCAAAACTTTTAATTAAGACATTTCTTTTGTGAGTTAGCCTACTACATATTTAAAAGCAAAGGCGATGTCAATATGTACATATTTTAGTGATATATAGCGGAAAATCTCTTGGAAAAAATTAACATGAAAAAAGTCCAAAAGTCTGTTGCAAACTGTTTGAAAAGTTTCCTTCACACAAAAAAAGAAAGTACAAAAATATAATTTTCACCCAACTTATTTTGCATTTTTTGGTTCCAACTTACCCCCCCCCCCTCCCCCCCCCCCCCCCTCATCGACCCACCAAGTACACGGGTGAAATTTATATAATCCGTGTGATTTTTAAAAGAGAAGTGCGAATTTGCAAGTATTGCATCCATCCGAGTTGGCATATTTGACGCCAGACAACAAAAGACCGATTTTTCCAAAGCGCGCTTACGCGTCACAGCCCGCATTTCATAGGGAAACCGAAACTTTTGCTTCGGAAAATAGAAAACATTAAATCGACCAACCGAACAGTGGTTATAGAAATAATAATAAATATTAAGCACAACTTATTTATTAATAATAATAAATAAGTTGTGTTAAATATTCTCCATCGTGTTATTCAAGAGTTAAATAACCGCACACATACTTGAAATACATAATCTATATAAATAAAATTGAAAATATGTCTGTTTATTTATTTGTGTGTTTGTTTCATCGTCACGGGAAAGCGGCTGCATCGAATTTCATGAAATTTTGTATATAACCTTAAAATAGTTTCACTTAAAATTTAGTTCATGTTTCGAGTTTCTAGACTCAGGGGTTGTCTAGATATTTATAAAAAAACGCGCAATTAAAACTTCCATACACATAGCGTCGTGCAGACGATATTTTTTCCGCAAATTTATTTGAAGAAAATAATATCATGCTGCTAAGCAATAGTATTAAATCCAATGAGATTATACAGCAGACGATTTTTATTAAATATTTAAGAAATGCATCTAAAAATAGATTTTATCGTAATTACAGTTTTGACTGGATTATATCAATTATAGCTGAAAAGCTACGGAGATAATTCATATTTTGAATTTAAGTCATCTGTTTTATTTTGGCAAATATTTTTCAAACTCGTATTTAGCCATTTGTTGTATTATAATAAAGATTATATATGTAATATAATACCATTTTTGCGCTTTCATTTTAGCATATGTTAATTCAATTTCATAACGCTTTCATTTTGGCATATCATATATTGATCCAATTCCATGTGTTTTGTAAAATTGTTTGCAAACTAGACCTCGATATTTAATTCTTTAGATCTGCCTGTAAAGATAAATGTGTATAAAGAGAACACAGAATCTTATACATATTTTAAAGAGAATTAAATTAAATATTTTAATAGAATATTTTGAATAACAATGTTATTTAGAATTCTATAGGAATTTGCACATATTTTGAATTTTAAGTTTCTTTATATTATATATTCCGTACAAAGAACTGGTATACTGCTAGTACACATATATGAATGATTTTGAATATGAATTTATATCACAAGAAAGCTAAATACACTTTATTAATTTTAGATTTTCTTTCACAAATTTGTATTTAAAAGTTTGGAATTTATGCAACGAATTTGTTTCATTTTAAATAAAATATTATAGTTATCTGAAAATTAAAATACTTTTCCAATATTATTAACTTAATAAGAGCATAAGACAGTTGATTAAGCGTATTAAGCACTTTCGAAAGACAAAAAGATGTTTTATGCTCTTTTTTTACGTATGATAAAAGACAAAATATGTTACCTTCAAACCAAAGGGGCCGAACTTAGTTTCCTAAAACAATTTGCTGGGTTATGTATAGGTGAACTTGGTATAATACTGAAATTTTCAATTCAGCATACAGAAATTCTGCATACAGGGACGCTTTTGCAGTCGAACTCTCAAACATGGTTTCAAGCTACTAGAATCAAAACCCTTCAGTTTCTTTAGGAATTGCTTGGTGTTCTTTTAGTCTTTTATTTCGAATTGAATACGATCATTTATCAACAACATGGCAGCCATGGATGATACCACATAATCGACAAATGTTTCACAGTTTCTTGCAGTCACTACTGACCGCTATGAATACTAGTTCCAAAAGATGAAATTCGAATTGAGATAAAATATTTCGCTCTATTATTTTAAGGGGAGGGGGGGTAAATTTTTCTCGATAGAATATTTTATATAATTACAATTCAGTAGCACATTTCTTGCACATTGCTTCACACCAGTTTTGGGCTAATTTGGTGCAATTTATAAATTTTGAAGTGTTTATGATACTGATTCCAATTTTCAATTGAATTTTTAAATTTTCAAACACTTTCCAAGCACTGCGTAACAGAAGTTCATAAATGTGATGTCGGCAAAGGGAAAGTAGTAAATCTACCTCCATTTCCTGTTCAATATTAATGCGCCATTTTACGCCCAGTATTTGATTCAGTTCTGTCACAAGACAGGGTCTGAACTTTGTCTTCCAAAGCCCTTTGTCTTGTAAAGTACTCCAGACATCTTGTACTTGCCTTCTACGAGAAGAATTGAATCTTTTTGGAAATCCAGTTAGCTGTCCTTTGTTTTCATATGTGACTACAATACAACAGGAGTAATCCCTGTCTTCTTTGTTTGGAAACGAAAAACAACTTTTTCCTTGGATTTTTATAATTTAGGCCAAAGTCTTTGAGTTCGCTTCTAACACTTATCTTCAAGCAAAATTGAAACAATTATCTTTTAATTGACTTAGATAATGATGTTATTCTTTAATTTAAACACAGTCTTTTAATTATTCAATAACCTCATGCTATTGTGTATCTTTTCTTAAAGCCACCAGTTTCATTTTGAATTGACAGTCTGCTGATACCTCTTGCACAGTTTAGAAATGCCGCATGTGGTTAGATTTCTAATAAATTTCCTTATAATTCAATTTATAAGTGTAGCTTTCTTCACGAAAAGATAGTATTTTACATCGATTTCTAGGAGGTCAGTCAGTCAACCCTTTTTACTTTGTTTGCCATTTTAATAAGTTACAAAATTTACTAATTTATCAAGGAAAAGAAAAATCCCTGACTAACAAATTAATAACCCACATAAGACCAGTACCCAATTTGATGACACTCGCACAACTGAATAGGAATTATATTATTAGTTTTGAAGCATGAGAATAAGAAAAACAAGAAAGATCAATCATGCTTAAAGCATTGATTATGAAACACTTTCCAACTTCAATGCAATTTTATTTAAAAAAGTCGAAAATGCAATACTTTCCTCGGTAATATTTTAAAACTTATCACGATGCTACATTGATTTATTATATTTGAAAACTTAAACCTTCATTGAAAAAAATGAACTTCATTCAAAAGACGGCATTGAAATATAAATTGCGTGGTTTAAATATCTCTAAAATGCAATACATTCCACGGTAATATTTTTAAATCTATCATAATACTACGATAATTTATTATATTTGAAAACTTCATCGAAAACAACTGAAATTAATTCAAATGACGTCATAGAAAAAATAACACGCCTGGATCTCTCTATAAAAGCAGGATTTCATTCATAACTTTCTCCATTTCATTCATCCCAATACTATAATAATTTATTTTATTTAAAAATTAAGACCATGGAGCTACAATTCATAAACTTTATGCTTAAAACTTCATCGAAAAATATCGTCCTTCTGTTTATAAAATCAATTAATATTTCATTCAAATCAGCCATGCAGACTCCATGGACTGAATTATTTTGTGTTAAAGAAATACAGTAATTCTAATACAACTCATTCTACATATTTTGCTGTTTACATTTTACATAGGTGAAAAATAGGCTTAATTGTAGAAATAATCAAATTTGAATGAGAATTTAAACTCAAATATATTGTCATTGTGTTGTTTTAGTATGTAGATGCACAGAATTTAAGCAGAAATAAAGTAGTTTTAGGATGGATACAACACTCAATATGAATTAAAAAGAACTTTAAAAAATCACGAATTTGAAACAAGATGGATGCCATATCTCATTTTGAAGTGGGTCATGTGATCGTTTCATATCATGGTCACGTGATCGTTTCATATAAGATGTGTAATTATTATTTTCATTTTTATTTAAAAAACTACTGAATATATTTAGCTGAATTTTTTTTTATATATTTTATGGAACAATTTGACTATTACCTAAAATTTTCGAAGCAATTTGTGAATTTTAAATCCGCTTAAAAAATGTTAGAAAAATTTGGTCCCATAGGGCTCAATGTATTTCATTTTTTCAACCCGGGTTCAATCCAAAACTAATTGTGTGATATTATTCATTTATATTCCCATAGGTCCTACAGACCGTCTGAACAACATACTAAAATTTCATTTTGATTAAGTCATTTTTACGGCAGTTATCGTGCTAACGGACAGACAGACAGACAGACAGACAGACAGACAGACAGAATGAACAAAGTCATAAACACTTTTCAACTTTGTTGTAAAGTGTTAAAAAGGATTAAAGAAAAATGAAAAAAAATTTAAATTGTGTCCTGAAAAGGGAAAATCTGATGTGAGCAGCACATGACTTTCCATGCAGACTCAAATTCATTTTCTCCTTATTTCATTAACACTTGATTAAATTGAGTTTAAATGCACTAAATAACACGCATAATTAATTGAAATTATACTTTTAATTCGGCTTTAATTTTCATTTGGTAACTGGATTATTCTCAATACCGGAGTAGAAAAAACGCGAGAAAACTTAATTATCTCGAGAAACGGCTAGATTTAGAGTAATAGAGTTGGTCTTATTCTTTTCATCGTCAAAAATTAAGCATAAAACAAGCATTTAATTGATACATTTAAGCATACGTCGTCTTTTATTTTAGATTTTGGCGATTTTTGTGCGTTCTTCTTTTCAGAATTGTACTAAAATCTAATCAGCGCCAGGGTATCCCACAAGTGACTTATTCACCAAATGTTGTGAAATTTAGTCAGTTGGTTTTTCAGTTAAAATGGATACAGACAATTTTTGCAGACCATTTCTCAAACCAAGACAGCTTCTTTTATTTCGAATCGTACCAAAAACTAATTAACACCAGGATCACATTCAAGTGACTTACCTACCAAATTTTATTAAATTTGGTCTATTAGGTTTTGAGTTAGAGTGGATACATATATTGCACAGACACACACACACTCACAGCCGTCACTCTAAAAATAGTGTTTTCGTATTCTAGAGGTCCCGAAATGTGTAGATCCTTCGAAAACTAGAGGTGCGATTTTCAGCATGATTCCAATTCTTTCCCTATACATTACTATGTATTGCAGGGAAAGTATAAAGACTGTATTAAATTGCTACGTTGTTTCACCACCCTTCAGAAGACACCCATCTTGCTGTAATAACGGATCGAAGTGATAAAACTAAGGGAAGAGGGCTACATTATTCTTTCCCTATACATTACTATGTATTGCAGGGAAAGTATAAAGACTGTATTAAATTGCTACGTTGTTTCACCACCCTTCAGAAGACACCCATCTTGCTGTAATAACGGATCGAAGTGATAAAACTAAGGGAAGAGGGCTACATTATTCTTTCCCTATACATTACTATGTATTGCAGGGAAAGTATAAAGACTGTATTAAATTGCTACGTTGTTTCACCACCCTTCAGAAGACACCCATCTTGCTGTAATAACGGATCGAAGTGATAAAACTAAGGGAAGAGGGCTACATTATTCTTTCCCTATACATTACTATGTATTGCAGGGAAAGTATAAAGACTGTATTAAATTGCTACGTTGTTTCACCACCCTTCAGAAGACACCCATCTTGCTGTAATAACGGATCGAAGTGATAAAACTAAGGGAAGAGGGCTACATTATTCTTTCCCTATACATTACTATGTATTGCAGGGAAAGTATAAAGACTGTATTAAATTGCTACGTTGTTTCACCACCCTTCAGAAGACACCCATCTTGCTGTAATAACGGATCGAAGTGATAAAACTAAGGGAAGAGGGCTACATTATTCTTTCCCTATACATTACTATGTATTGCAGGGAAAGTATAAAGACTGTATTAAATTGCTACGTTGTTTCACCACCCTTCAGAAGACACCCATCTTGCTGTAATAACGGATCGAAGTGATAAAACTAAGGGAAGAGGGCTACATTATTCTTTCCCTATACATTACTATGTATTGCAGGGAAAGTATAAAGACTGTATTAAATTGCTACGTTGTTTCACCACCCTTCAGAAGACACCCATCTTGCTGTAATAACGGATCGAAGTGATAAAACTAAGGGAAGAGGGCTACATTATTCTTTCCCTATACATTACTATGTATTGCAGGGAAAGTATAAAGACTGTATTAAATTGCTACGTTGTTTCACCACCCTTCAGAAGACACCCATCTTGCTGTAATAACGGATCGAAGTGATAAAACTAAGGGAAGAGGGCTACATTATATGAGCTATCACAGTCAAGACTGAAACCAATAGCATTTTATTTATTTATTTATTTATTTATTTATTTATTTATTTTTCAAAGATATTATCGGCAACCCCAAAAAAAAAATGCTACATATGATCTAAAGCTGTTGGATGCATGTAGCGCTATTTCATATATTTCCGGCACATGCTAGAAGCAGGACAGTATGTTGATCACAAGTCCTTAACTTATGCCCTGTAATAGAAACATGATGTTCTCTCCTCGGAGGTTACCTCAGTTGGATTTCATTTCGCAATTTACAAATAATATACGTTTCCTAGAAGGAAATAATAACGTTGTAGCTGATACACGTTCACGTGTTCATGAAATTGTGTTAATTGTGTAAATGAAATTTCACATATAATGAATCTTTTCACCTTCTAACATGTGATTAAGAATTATAAAAGCTTTTCAAAAAACAACGAGTTCTTATTAGATTTTGAAAAAGTTGATTTTACCTAATTCAAAAGGTCCACTACATTATGATATTTCTATGGAACTGGCTTGTCCTTTTATCCCACTACAATTTCGAAAAAGTGCTTTCTATTAGCTTCATGGTTTAACAGATCCTGGGATTAAGGTAACTCAGAAATTAATTGTCTCGATATATGTGTGGACTGAAAAACGATAAATTTAAACATTACTCGGTTGTGCAAGACATGTGTTCCGTGTCAGATGACGAAAATTCATAGATACGCTAAATCTTCAATCAAAAGTTTTGGATCTAAAGTTAAAGGTTTTTGCACATAATTATAGACGTAATCGAATCGTTACCACCGTGTAGAGGTTTTTCGTATTGTGTCACTTTTGCTGATAGATTTACACGCTGGCTTGAGGTGATCCAGGTACCTGATATTATCTGCCGAAACTGTTGCTTGCGCCTTTGTTTTTCATTCGATAGCCCATTCAAAAACTCCAGTTCTTTCTTTCCATCGTTCTCTATCACTTCATATATTCAACATAAGCTTATGTAAAATGATGACTCTTGGTCGTATAGAAAAATATGACCCCCCTTGGTCGTAAAGAAAAAGGTGACCCGGGAAAGATCATGAAGAATGTAGCGAAAAGGCGAAATCATCTTCTTGGTTGTACCGGGGTTTGATCCCGGGACCAAAGCGTGAGCGGCCAGTATTATAGTATTAAGCTATAAACGCCTCCAGCTCGAAGCATTTAATACTGCTTTCTCAGAGTTTGCTACACACTATTAGAAACACTTTCTACTTCAGATTAAAAACATTAAAGTAAAAGCACACAAAACTATAAAGTGCAATAAAACATAAATAAAAATATCACAATTTTAATGTTAATGATACTCTTGAGCCGCATGAAATGTTAGCGCAAGAGATCAGTCGTGAACCATTTAAAACTTCGTAAGGGGCCATTGATTGCCAACCCCTGGTATAAGGTATTGCATACGACGGCCATGCGAACAGTTTAATCTGCAAGCATTTGCAAAAAATAACATTTTTCTCAGAGGTGGTACTAACTTTGAAAATAAATGTTTCTCAGGAATATTAAACATACACCATTGTAAAGCACAACTGAATTTTTGTGAGCGCTAACCTATTTGCTTTCAATCACAAAATTTTTGTGCATACACAAAAGAATTTCAGAGCCATACTGTTTCCAGGATTTGCTCTCATGAACCATAGATCTGCCCGATGGCTGTCAAAGAAACTAATAACTATTTCCCGATTGTAAACATCATGAGGTTGTTTTCGGTGTCAACCAGCTTCCGATATTTTCTGACGGAAATGAGAGAAATAATTTACTGCATTGCAACCAATGATGCAATAACTCGACGTCTGAATTTTTTCGTTTAGAAAGATGACACAAATAATACAGACTTTTGGAGAACTACGCCCTAATATTCACTTTAGCTTAAAAATAAAAAGTATTAAACATGGAATGTCTACTTGGAACATCGCACAAAATTCGTATCAGAGAAATTTCACAAAATAGAAAATTTTATTTTAAAAAAATCGGATGTGCCCAACATACGTAACTTTTCTAACAGGTTAACAAATTTCAATACTGAGAGAAAATAATAACGCAATTTTAATATTTTCTACTTTCCTTGCAATACATGGTAATGTATAGGGAAAGTATTGGAATCATGTCGAAAATCGCAACTCGAGTTTGCAGCGGATCTACATGTTTTGGCAACTCTAAAATACGAAAAAAACATTTTTAGTGTGACGTTTGTGTAGCTATCTGCCTGTATGTGCAAGGTATGTATCCACTCTAACTAAAAGACTAATTGACCGAATTTCATAAATTTGGTAGGTAAGCCCCTTGTGGGTGACCCTCATACTGATTAGATTTTGGTACGGCTCGGAATAAAAGAACCTGCTTTTTTTGTGAAAGAGCCCGCAAAAATTGCGTGTGTCCACTCTAGCTGAAAAACTAATACACCAAATTTTAAAAATTTGGTAGATGAGTCACTTATGAATTACCCTTTGGCACAATTCTGAAAAAAATAATCCGCTTTTTATTTTTGATTTTTTTAAATTGCCCTCAAAACTCGTCAAAATCTAAATTAAAAAACTACGCATGATCAAATATATCAATTAAATGCTTGTTTTATACGTAATGTTTGACGATGAAAGGAATAAAACTAATCCCATTACACTAGGACTAGACTTCCTCGAGATTTTTTTTTTTTTTTTGCACTTTTGCACTTTTGCTATGCCACCTTTAAAAATAAGTCCAGTTACCAAATGAGAACGAACATTAAACTAAAAGTCTAAATTCAGTGTAATTTAAAATAATTATGGGTATTATCTTGTGAATTATTGAAAAAATACAGAGAATCTGAATATGAGTCTGCAGGGAAAGTCATATGCTGCCCACATTACATTTTTTAAATTTATCTGGCTGAAAATCAATAAAATTTCTTTTACTGATTAAATTAAGCATATCAAAATTAGATTTATTATTTTCAGTAATATTTCACGTCCAGTGAGAATCCTAAAATTGTACTAATATCTTGTATTAAGTACTAATAAATGGAGTCAATTTATTTTGGGTTCAAATTAGATAAAATATACTCACACATTTAATAATATTTCATTCATATATCTTATCTATTTTTTTCCATTTCAGATCAAAAACAAGCAATGTCTCGAGGTAGGCACATATTATTGTCCTATAAATTATGTCGTTCGCTTCAGAAGAAAAATAACACGTATAAAATACGAGTGAGCCTCAGAGACATGTACACAACTTGCAGTATCAAAGCAGAAAATCCGGTTAATTTCCCGTGAGTGAGAACACTGGTCATTCTAAAATTCTGCACGATACGTCGTTCTCATACACGTTGGACGAGTCTTATAACATCATCGGCGTTGACAATGTATCACTTGCGTAACTCTTAAAGCAATATTTACAAGCTGAGTTTCGCGGTTGTAGCTCAATTTTTTATACGCGCATATATATTTTTAGCAACAGAGTTTGTATATAATATACACACATACATACACACGCACACACATATTATATATATATATATACACACACACACATATATATATATAATAAAATATAAAATGAAAATCCATTGATTTAAAACTGTTACAACTAGCCATAATGAGTATACTACTACTGCTAATAAATAAATATTACATAGTGTAAAAGAAATGAATGAATAAAAGTCTGTTTTAAATCATTTTATTCTAACTAATAATAATGAAATAATTATTAATTTAAGTGAAATAGATAGTATTTATGGTTTCTAAATATTTGATTTTAAAGACCTCTTCAATAATATTAAAACTCATGATTAACACTTTATAATGAATTAATAATGAATTTCCAATGTACACTCACGGACAATGAAAGTTGCGCACCAAGAAGAAAACATGGTACAACCGCAAAAAGATGTAAATAGCTAATGGGCGGACTGGTATGCAAATGATTCCAGTCTGTGTGATTACGCATGACCGTACACCCGTGAGTGGCGTTGGAAGCTTGAGCCAGCGACCTTATAAACCGGCGTGTCGTCGACTCCCCTATCAATGCGAGAAACTTCGGCCGACGCAAGCACGAGTACGGAGTAAAAAGAATGGTGAGTAGATGCCAGAAACGTCGATATACGCAACTGATGGACTTCAAGAAAAGCCTGATCATCGGGCTGAAAAACGCAGGGTGGTCAGCGCGCCGGATAGCCCGTCACTTGGATCGTTCGGACTATTTCGTTCGACGGTGTTGGGAGCACTAGTCATGGGATGCCACAGAAGACCGACGCGGACCAGGCATACCACGAGTAGAGAGGATCGAATGATTGCGCGTCAGGCACGTATAGAGCCCACAACGACCCGATCCGCGATACAGTCACACGTAGCGGCTCCTGTGTGTCCCCAAACTATATCTAGACGCCTAAATGAAGCAAATCTACGATCCCAGTATTCCTTACGTGTGCTGCCGTTAACACGGGAACATCGGCAGCTTTGGTTGCAGTGGTGCCGGGCCAGAGCAACGTGGAACGCCGGTATTTAACGATGAGTGCCGCTTCGTTTTGGGGGCCGATGATCAGCGTGTCCGGGTGTGGAGGTCCCCTGAACAACGCCACAATCCCAACCTCGTTATCGAACGCCACACCAGCCCCACTGCAGGCATCATAGGCTGGAGAGCCACAGCTTACGACAGCCGATCCGCTCTAGTAGTGGTACCTGGAACATTAACGGGCCAACGGTACGTGGATAAGATTCTACGACCCCATGTGCTCCCATTCGTTGCTGGGATTCCAGGTACGCAATTCCAGCAGGATAATGCTCGGCCGCACACGAATCGGATCGCCCAGGCCTGCCTAAGTCGTGGCCAAACACTTCCATGGCCTGCCCGTTCCCCAGACATGTCCGCTGTCGAGCGAGTGTAGGACCAATTGAAACCCAGCTGCCTCGTTGCCGCAATCTTCGGGATTTGGACTTTTTCCATCAGGTGTGGACTCGTCTACCGCAGAACAACATCAGGCGTCTGTTCGACACCATCTCGGGCCGTATAGCTGCGTGTATAGCAGCACGAAGCGGTGCGATGCACTATTGAGGATAACCGGACTCTATACCACAGCTCTCCCCGTACGTGTTCTGCTGCGCTGTTTTTGTGATCATGTATATCATTCATCTGTATCCTTCCATCAATAAAATTTCAGGTCCGTGTTGTGCTTCCTTCTTGGTACAAAACTTTCATTGTCAGTGAGTGTAAATTGAAACGGAATATAGAAGTCCCCATTTAAAATATTCATCCCATTCATATAATTTGTGTTGGGTTTGTTCATTCAATGCCTAAATCAAAAAAGTGTATTAAATTTTAGTAACTCCACCTCTAGTTTTAGGAATCAAATTATACATGAAAGTAAATGCTACTTTCCACACTCCTATTTCTTTCAAACCGATATTTTGATATTCTTGAATTAATATAAAAGAAATAAGAAAAATTCTTATAAACATTTATTTCTTAAACTTCTTTCAAGATAATAATCATTTACTCAAAAGTTTCTCTTTAGTCTAATTCCACTAAGTATAATTAAACAGGATGAGAAAATTTTTCGGAATTGCTGCATCAAATTTTCTCCTTTCTTTGAATTTAACTTTTGCAACGTTGTTGCAAATGTGATATTCAGTTCAAGTTCATTTTACATATGCAAATCCATTCTCGCCTTTACCCTTCAGTTTTTTGAAACGAAACTCCTCAGCAGTACAAAAGCCATCCCATGATCTGAAATTGATTCTTAGAAAGCAAAACTAATGGATTTCTCCGCTTCTTAAACTTGCTCTCCACTAAAAGTGTCGAAGAGGAAATTTCTGCGATTTATTTTCGGCGTCTATTTTTATGTTTACAGCAAAATATTTTGTGTCGGGTGTCATTTGGAATGGAAGCTCTATAAGATTAATTTTAATTTATGGAGACTAAACTTTGACAGATATCAATTTTAATTTGCATAGATCAAAAAGTAAGTGTTATTTTATAATTGGTGGCAAAAAAAATTTCGATACTAATATTCATTATACTGAAGCAAATTTAGAGCATCTGTTCTCAGGATCTATTGTATATGGAGCTTAGATAATGGCTGATATAGATTCAGCATTAAAATCTGGAGAGGGATGGGGAGCTCACAAATGATTTCCATTTCTGGTTATGGAGATGTCCCTTTCGTTTAAGAAGGTAGCATTTTTAATGCAACATCTATTTCTACACATTGTATATATATATATATATATATATATATATATATATATATATATATATGTATATATATATATACCGGGTGGTCAGGATTAAAATACCCTTACTCTGAGCTCTCTATAGATCGAACTACTCAGTGTAAAGGCTCCAAAGTTGTTGAACATACTATTCAAGACATGGGGAAAGGGATTACGTCAAAAAAAATTAGTTCCAGAAACACCGATAGGTGGCGCTGTACAACAGAAAATATGCTGAAAAGACACAAAATACACATTTGTAACACATTTTATTCGAACGTACCAAACATTCATATCACAAAGACCTTATCGCTGCAGGGAATGCTGCGTATAACGTTATCCATTGATTGTTCAACAATAGCGGTGGCAACATCATCAACGACATCTGAACGAGTCGATTTGCGTCCTCGACCCGGCTGAACTCCAAGATGTCCAGGTTTCTCGAATCGAGCGATCATTCTCCTAAGAGCTTGTGGAAGTAATGGTCCTTTGCGCAAATTCTTAAGTCGACGAAACTCTCGAAGTGCAACTGCAGCATGTCCTTTGTTTTCATAAAACAGCTTCACAAGCAAAGCCCGTTCTGGCAGTGTGACAGCCATCGCTGATAAGAAAGAAAATTTCCCTGTTTTATCACCTTTTATGCCCAAAACATAGCTGCAAACCAAGGGTTTATGCAAATTTTTGTGCTTACAGCGCGAAATTGCAGTTACAATGACAGTTTAAGTTTCTTCACTTTTTATCTTCTTTTTTTTTCATATCAGCAAAAGAAATTAAAAAGGAAAAATTCCATATCGCATGTGTTTGTTTTTTTCCGATTATTTTCTGCCTTTTCAGCGCATTTTCTGTTGTACAGCGCCACCTATCGGTGTTTCTGGAACTAATTTTTTTTTCGCGTAATTCCTTTCCTTGAATAGTAGGTTCTTGATGTAGGTATGTCTTGAATAGTAGGTTCAATAGTAGGTATGTCTTGAATAGTAGGTTCAACAATTTTGGAGCCTTTACACTGAGTAGTTCGATGTATAGAGAGCTCAGAGAAGAGGTGTTTTAATTCTGACCACCCTATATATATATATATATATATATATATATAAATCTCTTTTGGTTATTCTGAATAAAATCATCTCTAATATAAATGATAATTCAACTTCTCATATTATTAATAACAGTTATCAATTAATTCAAAAGTTGGATACGATTAATATTTTGGGTTTTAAAACATATGACTTTAAGGACCTTTTCAACAATATTGACATAAAAGATCTATATAAAGTAACTTGGGATATTATTAAATCTTTCTATAATAGACAAAATTTAGATATAGATCATTCTTTCGTGCACCACCTTCTCAAGTGTGTAATTTTTAATAATTACTTGATGCAAGGCAATAAAATTTATATGCAAATTAAGGGTGTTCCACAGGGTGGCTCTGCCAGTTCAGCTCTCGCAAATCTTTATCTACACTTCTACGAGTCAAATTTTATAAACTCTGCATATACATTCTACAGATATATTGACGATGTTATTCTCATTAAAATAGCTCCCTCATCTAATGATATAGATTTTGATTTTTATCCTCCAAATTTATCCCTTTTACCAAACGAAAGCAACTTCTCGTCTAGCGTTAATTTCTTAGATGTAACTCTATCTCTTGATAATGAATATTCATTTTTGTCAAACATTTATGATAAAAGAAAAAGTTTTCCTTTTAAAATTCACAAGATAATCAATTTTAACTCATGTATGAGTAAACAGGTATATAAAAATATTTTAATAAATCAATTTCATAGGATTTTTAGGTTATGTGAAAATACACAATACAGTAACCATCTTGCAGATTTATTTCGATACTGTAAGACTGAATCATATCCAGTTAATTTTGTTAAATATCACTTTAGAAATTTTGAATACTATTTATAATATATTATTTATTGTTTTAGTCTAATTTGAAATTGCTATTGTATACTTTGAACATTAAAATATTCTTTGAGATTTTAATGTCCTAGTAATAAATTTTGGATACATATTATATAATTGTTAATTATTAATTATTACAGAGTTTATTGCGTATTTTTTTATTTTATTATTTTAAATTTTTTTTTTATTTATTTTATCTTTATATCTCTAATTTTTGGGTTTGAAACTTATAAATATGTATAGTTAAACATGCAGAAGTACTTCCTATAATTCACATCAGATGGCGCTCTCTTGTACTCTATCCTAATACTTTGTTTAGTGTAACGAAAATGTGTCTTGTATAATGGTGAAGAAAGGTATGATTTTAATTCTATCCGAATCATTGTGGATTGTTGGTTAGATTGCTTATATGTTTGCTTAATGCACTTTCATTATATTCCTTCCAATTTCCTTTTGCTTATTTTTTGTCATTTTCGTTTATGTTATAGTCTGGAAATGTGTCGGATCTTTTGACGTTATTTCAGCCATGTGGCTGTATCGTTGAGCGAAACACATTTGGAACCTCTGTGGATGCAAAGATCCTTGATAAGCTGGATTCACAGAGCTTCTATCCTATTTCATATTTTCGGATTGTATCATTTCTCTTATTTTGTCATTTTAATATTTTGAGCCTCCAGATTTTGATAATCCTTTGTTGTTTGAACTTGATTAGTATGCTTCGCTCTTGAATGTTGATAAATTCATGTGTATTATTCATATTTAAAATTTAGATCTTTTTGTCTGTTATGGTAGCATTGTTTTCCTTTTGTCTGATATTTCCTATCATATCATAATTAATTAATTTTCCTCCGTATTGTTTTTGAACCAGGGTATGACACTGAACATGTTTTAAATTAGTATAACTATTTTAATTTTATTTTTAATTTTATCTTATTTATTTATTATATATATATATATATATATATATATATATATATATATATATATATATATATATATATACATACATATATATATATATATATATATACATACATATATATATACATACATGCATATATATATATATATATACATACATGCATATATATATATATATATATACATACATATACATATATATATATATATTTGAAATGTAATAATAAGAATTATGTAAAAATAAAAAAAAATAAAAATACAATTCAAGTAATATTAACGTCACCATAGAAGCAAATTCACGGCCATAATGCCGATAAGAGAAAAGAACAGAACCTTCCCAAATTCGATGATTAATCAGAATTAAATTCATCTTCATATATATATATACAAATATATATATATATATATATACATATATATATATATATATATATATATATATATATATATATATATATATACATATATATATATATATATATATACATATATATATATATATACATATATATATATATATATATACATATATATATATATATACACATACATATACATATATATATGTACATTTATATACATATATATATATGTGTGTACATATATATATATATATATATCCAGGCACGTAGCCAGGGGAGGGGTTCAAGGGGCTGGAGCCCCCCCCCCCCCGGAAATCTAAAAAAAAGAAAGAAATCTTTAGTCACGAATGAAACTTGACGTTCAACTTTGTGTCAATTTTCAATTTTCATCAATGTAAAGCACCTTTTTAGTTCCAAAAATGAAATATTCCTTTATTTGTTTTTTAACATGCTGCCTGTAGGCAGTTTATAGTTATTGCGTTCTCATTTTAGCAGCAGTGGAATTGCTTTAATTATAATACTATCGCCCCCTAAAATTCGCCTTAGTTTACAATCGCCACTAAAAGAGGTGTATACTTGAAACTTGATGAGTTTCTTTAATCCTCATTAGCGCCAACCTCGTGAGGGGCTCCGCTCCGGGATTTTAAAGTCACTTTCGGCTCAAAAAAACGAACTTTCCTTTTTAAATTTTCGCATCCGAAAAAGTACCGACAATTTCGACTAATAATGTACATTTTTAGATAGCTCAAAGATCTGGCTTTCTTACAAGCCCAATCTGGCCAATAAATAATTTTAAATAGCAGCCCGATCCTGATTTTAAAAAAGTAATGATTTCAAATTTCTCGGCGATTTCTCGAGAAGTTCCCCCCGACTTCCCACTTAGCCTGCGACTTGACGCCGTTCCCATGGAGATTGTGAGTCGGATCGGGCTATTTTAAATGGTGTAGCATATGGTCATTATAAAACTTAAATGATTGAATTGGGGTGATGTATTGTATACATAGGATGAAATTATTATATTTTAAATGATGGAACGATATGGATTCTTTAAATGGATATTTTAATTTATGGATATTTTAATTTTATGGATATTTTAAATGATAGAACGATGGAATGAGGATGATGGAATCGGAAGTCCTTCCGAGAGGTTGGTGGTAGGGGAAGGAGGGTACGGTACCTGTGGATGCCTCCCCCACTGGGTTCCGGTCTAAATTGGGTGAATAAAAAGAAAGTTATGAAGATTGCCACGAAGGGCATGGTAGCCCAGTGGTTAGAGAGAGAGAGAGCATTCAAAAAAAATTTTTTTTCAGGAAATATTTAATTCTGCATCACAGCTTGCAGAGGTAGGGTTCCAAACTGAATTGAAGATTCCAAGACCCACATTAAAGCAAATAACACTTTCAAATCCTCCAACTACTTCTGTTGAAGAATACTACATGGTGACTATCTTAAATCCATGTGTTGATAGTCTGATTTAAAATTTACATGATAGATTCGTTTCAAATGAGGATATTTTACTAAGTTTCCAGATACTTCTTCCTAGTTTTACTTCTGTTGATGACACAAGCAAGTTGGAAAGTCTGTCTCCATATTTCGACGATAAAATGTTACTCTCAAAACTGAAAGCTGAATATGAACTGTGGTGTGAAAGAGTTTTAACTATTGACACTAACATTGAGGTCCTGAAATTGTTAGAGCATTGTAATGGTACCTATTATCGTACAATCAGGTACCTCCTTACTGTCTTGGCTACATTACCAGTAAGAACTGCTAGTGTAGAAAGATCCTTTTCGATACTAACAAGGGTGAAAACTTCGTCTCGTAGTTTAATGAGTGATGAGAGACTGAGTGCATTTGCCATGATTTCAATTCTCTCCAACATTACTGTGGAACCGGATAAGGTCATAAATATTATGGCAGGGGAAAATTCGAGGAGATTGCTTCTATAGCAAGTAAAAAATGTCGATCTGCGATTGAGCTTGCACGGCAGTTAATTCACTGTTGGAATAGTAAAAATTTGAATAAGTAAAATACAAATAAAATAAGTAAATTATAACTTTCCACTTTCAAAGTTTTTATAATTATAGGTATCTGTGGTAATAAATTTTTAATTTAAAAATACTGTAGTAATTAATTTTACTTCCTTAGATTAAATAATTGAGGTGTAACAAGTTTAAGTTGTAATATATAAAAATAAAAAGGAAAAATGAAATCGAAAACAAGAAAGATCAATCATGCATAAACATTGATTATGAAACACTTTCCAACTGAAATACAATTTCATTTAAAAATTTCTAAAATGTGATACATTCAGTGGTGATATCTTTTACATTATCACTGTACTACAGTAATTTATTATACTTAAATATTTAAAACTGTATCGAAATATAAATCATCTGATTCTCTATGCAAAATCAATGAATATTTCATTCACATAACTTGTATTCCAGACTCCAGATTTAAATAATTTTGTGTGAAAAAAATTCAGCAATGCTTATGTAACTCACCCTACACGCTTGAGATATCTTCATTCTGCATAAGTTAAAATTAGGCTTCGTTGAAGAAATAATAAAAGTTTAGGGATCATTTAAAATCACAACTATTGTAATTGCATTGGCACGGAATTTAGATACTCAGATAATACACAAATACACAGATAATACATATATGTGTGTGTGTGTGTTTATGTATTCAAAGTATTGGAATCGTGCCGAAGATTGGAACTCAAATTTTCGAAGGATCTACACGTTTCGAGACTTCTAGAACACGAAAAAACTTATTTTAGGAAGACGTCTGTGTGTGTAAGGGTGTATCTGTGCATGTTTCTGTGTGTCTGTGAGGATATTACATCCACTCTAATTGAAAACCTAATGGACCGAATTTCCTAAAATTTGGTAGAAAAATATTTGTGAGAAATCCTGATGTTCATTAGATTATAGTACGATTGGTAATAAAAGAATCGGCTTTCTTTGCGAAATGGCCCGCAGAAATTGCCTTTATCCACTCTATCTAAAAACTAATGGAACAATTTTAACAAAATTTGGTGTATAATATTTCAATAACCTACAAGTGATTTATATACCAAATTTAACAAAATTCGGTATATAAATTATTTGTAGGTTATTCTAGTACGATTCGGGAAAAAGGAACGGGCTATTTTTACGAAATGGCCCGCAAAAATCGTTAAATATAAAAATAAAAGACTACGTGTGATCAATTATATCAATTAAATTCCTATTTTATACGTGATTTTTGAAAACCAAAAGAATAAAACTAACTCCATTACTCTAGGACTAGCCGTTCTTGAGATATTCTAGTTTTTTCGCGTTTTCGCAACGCCACCTTTGACAATAAGTCCAGCTATCAAATGAGAACCAAATTTAAGTTTAACCTGCAAATTCATTGTCATTTAAAATACTTATTTCTGTTATTTTGTGCAGATAAACTCAAATTATTATTGAAGAAAAAAAAGAGAGCGTGAATATGAGTCTGCAGGGAAAGACATGTGCTGCCCACATCAGAATTTTTAACAGTATTACAACAATGATTTATAGAAGTGAATGGGGATTATTTGCAGGCTATTTCGAAAAAAATGTATGATCTATATTTAAAGATCCACCAAATTTTTGTAGAATAAAATGTTCAACAAATTTAAGCTGTGTACCAAATTTTAACTGCCTAGGACGTTGTTGTTGTTGAAACCCAGACCGTCCGACCTACCAGAAAGGTGTAAGGTAACTGTTTGGACGGTCGGGAAGTGCCACCCAATTTAGACCGGAACCCAGTGGGGGAGGCATCCACAGGGACCGTACCCTCCTTCCCCTACCACCAACCTCTCGGAAGGACTTTCGGACCCACATGTTTAACGTGATCGTACTCCGCATGAACACGGCGGCGGTTTTTGGCAGTGGAGGAAAGTGCATTAAAAATGCCATCAAATAAGTATATCATGAAGAGTTATATAAAATTTTTAAAAAAATTGAAAAATTGTTATCTACCAAATTTATTTTAAAATGTGAAGCCTCTCTCATGTACAAAATGATTAAACTCTGGAAAAGATATTTATTATATAATATATCTCTTTTTTCTTTCTGGAGGATATCCCAAAAATCAAAATTTAATTGAATTTGTTTTTTTCCCTATATTAAATAATTTTTAATTAAAAAACTACTTAACATATTTTACTGAATTTTTTTTTATATATTTTATGGGATAATGTGAATATTTTCTAAAAATTTCAAAGCAATTTGTCAATTTTAAATATGCTTAAAAAATGTTTGAAAAATTAGGTCCCATAGGGTTCAATGTATTTCATTTTTTCAACACGGGTTCAATAAAAACTAATTGGGTGATATTATTTGTTTATATTCCCATAGGTCCCACAGAACGACTGAAAAACATACTAAAATTTCATTTTGATAAAGTCATTTTTACGGCAGTTATCGTGCTAACGGACAGACAGACAGACAGACAGAATGAACAAAGCCATAAACACTTTTTAACTATGTTGTAAAGTGTTAAAAAAATCTGATATGGGCAGCACATGACTTTCCTTATGTATAATGCAATGAATTTACTACTTTTACTGTAAAAAACATCGATTTATCTTATAGTAGATACTTATATTCTTTCCAAATATTGAATTTTCGACAATTAGTCGTCATTTTAATTGATTTAGCGTTATTTTTATCCATTTGGCGAGATTTTCGTTAATTTAGCAACATTTAAAAAAGGTGCCACGTTCGCGATATTCCGCCAAATTCGTCGCCAAAATCTCGGCAAGCGTTATGGACGGAGAAATAAGTTATTCTTGTAGCATATAAATGACTATTGGCGTTCAAATGCAAAAGTATTATTCAAAGTATTTTTTTTCTCATGAATGGAACGAGCTAGATCCACGAGAATGATGTGCTCCATCCGGCATAAATGTTACAGTAGATATCACATTTCGTTCATGCAAAGACGACACGACTTGCTCATGCAGAAGAGTCAAATAACGCTATGCGTTTCCTGTGCAAGTTTTCCAACCAGTATTTGAGCTAAACTCCTCGAAGAAAAAGGGTCCCTGAATGTAGGAGCCAGTGAAACCACACCAAACTGTCACTCGTGGTGAATGAAGTGGCTGCTCTATGTATTCACGTGGATTAGAAGTCGCCCATATACGACAGTTGTGTATGTTCGCATTTCCATGCAGCGAAAAGTGGGCTTCGTCTGTCCACAAAACATTAAATAACCACTGTGGCTCCTTTGCGATTTTTGTCATAGCCCATTTGGCAAACGTTTCTCGCTGTGCGGTATCTACTGGTAGAAGCTGATGGAGTGATTTCAATTTGTAAGGATACAGATTTAAGATACCGTGAAGGATACGTCATACCGAGGATACAGGAATATCCAATCGCCTTGCAGCTTCAGAAGCGCTGCTAGTCCCAACCGCTGATTCAGTTGCTAGGTTTTCAATTTCAGATGTCACAGCACTGGCACTGGAGTCCGTTAACGATGGTCTTCCGCTTCGTGGACGATCCTCCAAACATCTGGCTTCTTCAAATCGTGTGACAAGCTTCAGTAACCCAGAACAGGTGATAGAACCTTTTCCTTTCTTTAGATTTTTCCCAAATCGAAATTTTCGCAAAGCATCTGATGCTGATTCTCCGCTCAAGTAATACAGATTCACTAACAGGGCTTTCTCGATCAAAGTTAACATTCTCGCAAAAACTTCTTCTTTGCACCGTTTACTAATGAATCAAATGAAGAATCTACAGAGCACTACAGCTCTTTTATAGCAGCCTCATTTGCATACTTCGGGAAGATGTATTCGGGTAAGCGCCACCTATAGGGGATTTTTTAAACTACAAAAATTTTTCGCGTCAACCCTTCCCCCCCCCCCCCCCTGTCCTGACAATACTTATGGTACAAGCCGCATCTCAATGCGATGATTTTTCGATTTTTAATGAATTTTTAAAGTTTATACGGACTTATATATATATATATATATATATATACATAAATAAAAATTGAAAGATTT
Organism: Amaurobius ferox; assembly: GCA_951213105.1. Lineage (NCBI taxonomy): Eukaryota > Metazoa > Arthropoda > Arachnida > Araneae > Amaurobiidae > Amaurobius > Amaurobius ferox. The sequence continues at coordinate 183,138,817 of OX578133.1, read as the reverse complement.
TAATCGAAAATTATGCATAAACTACTGTATGTACAAAAAAACCCATCACTAGCATATCTGTTACAAATGAGTAACTACAGACCAAGACTAAGGATAAAGATAAAAGGTAACATATCACTAAAATGGAAAGGGGGATGAGAAGAATATTAGGATACAAAAATCACAATTAAAAGCATAAATATAAATAAAAATGAAAAAGAAAACACGGCAAAAATGAGAAAAGGCAATAATAATTAGCTCAAGATAAAAGATTAAGACATAGAGAACAATCAATTGAAACTACACAAAAAATGGCGGTTAGTTCGAAATTGCATTCTCATCAGGACAGCCATACAATTCGAATTAAAACCGATAGAATATCCAGTTTCTGACAATGGCGATAGTATTTAACTATAGACACCATTGGAACTGTCTACTGGCTAGTGGAAGGAGAAAAATAAATCAATTGAATTATAAATCAGAATAATACCTCCTCGAACAAAAATATGAACTCACTAGCATTGCTACCACGTGTAAGTTGAACAAGCTACTGAGCACATCACCTCACTTCGTCAATGCGAGTGGGCACCGGAATGAATACATTTGAACGATACATAATATATATATTTAGAAATAATTTTTCACAGGTTGACATCAATACTTTAGGACATAAGTTAGTTAAAAAGACCTCATTTTAACTTGAAGAAATTTGAAAGTACTTTAAAGTACCTCTAAATTTCTCAATCAAAATTTTCTGTATTTCCTAGATTTTACTTTTTCTGTAAAATAACCTGTGCAATCAATTTAAGGATTATTTTACAAATGCAAATTTATTCTAGCCTTCAGGTCTAAATTTCAGCAGCAAAACCTTCCTGTAACACAAAAGTTATCCCTCGATCTAAAACTGTTGAATTGTTAGAGTGCAAACCTGCTAAAGTTTTCGACCTCTTGATTCTTCTGATCCCTTTGCTAAAAGCATCGAACGAAAATTGCGATCGATTGGTATTTGGATGTACTCTTCATAGGAACGTAATGGAAGTTTTCAGGATGACAGTTTGCGAAAATTAAATATAGTTAGAAAAGGATCAAGACTTCCCAGACATTTTATTTTGGAATTATCCAGAATAAAGTGGTTGTCATTCATAATTTTATTCTCATAAACCCTCTTGAAGTTTTACTACCGTGTTTCGGAATTTCAAAATACGTTGTGTGCTAAAATTAGTAATGGTAATAAATGTATTAAAAAAGAAAAACAAATTCATCACCAACAACATCTAATGAAAATTTAAAGTTATCTACCGGTTTCGGAGACAAAAAAGAACTTTCTGTACCACGATAAATTAGATAGAGCAGTCACTCCAGGGGCTATATTCCAATTTTTGCCATTCGTAGTTCTACGTCGATCCATAAAAGCGCTTCTACATAACACTTACAAATGCTATTATGTTCATAATAGAGTTTGTGGATCTGCGATAAAATCGATGCCTTGTATCGATTGACAGGGAACTAAGATCAACAAGCTTGAAATAGGACCCCCTATAAAGACAGGAAACTATTTCTCCATCTAAAAATGTTAATGTGACTCAGAAAGATATGCGTTGGTTGCCAATTCAAAGACAGTAATAATTAAACAAAAAGGTAAATGAGGTATGAAACGAAAACAAACAGTTGAAAATTACAAAAAAAAAGAAAGATATAAACCAAGCAGCACCATTACAAGAAGCTCTTGAATAAATTTAGCATCATTTTTGTAATTTATGCTGTATTTTTATCAAGTTAGCACCATTAAAAATATTGCCAAGTTAGCGATATTTCGCCAAGCGATATATTATCGCCAAGCATTATATTACCACCAAGAATTACGAACAGACGGATAGAAGGGATTTTATTATATATAAATGAATGAATATTGGCAAATTATTGTTAATCAGAATACAAAACTATTACACAAAGTATCTTCTCAGTTACCTTACACCTTTCTGGTAGGTCGGACGGTCTGGGTCTCAACAACAACAACAAAGTATCTTCTCTCCTGAATGGAACGAAGTAGATCCACGAGAATAATGTTAACAAATTTATCGGATAATATTGCCTATGAAAAACGAACATATTTCACAGCAGTCAATATTTTTGTATTTTTATATAACTGTTTTCTATAAATTTATTTAGGAAACGTATAATATCTCGAGAAAGGTTCGTGCTATCGTTCTAAAGCTTGTGGCATTCGTTTTGTAATAAAAAATTACATAAGGAATGATTCATCTTTATGTAACATTCTTAAAGGTTCTGATATTTTAATATTTTTTTCATAATTTAATTCGAAAATTGGGGGAGGGGAGGTCTTCAGAACATTTTATTACGTTTAAAATCAATTGTTTTTCAGTATTTACTTAATTCTAATAATCGTACCAATTTTTTTGTTCGTGAGATATTTCATCCACAGTTTCACGGACACACACACTAATATACATCATACATACACATACTAACGAACATACACATTAATTAAATGCTTGTATTATATGCAATGTTTGACGATAAAATGAATAAGACAAACCCCATTATTCTAAGACTAGCCGTTCTCGAGATATTTTATTTTTTTCCCATTTTTGCTACGCCGATTATAAGAATAAGTCCAGTTACCTAACGAAAACGAAAGCTGTTGAAAAGCGTAAATTTAGTGCATTTTTCATTATTTATGCGTGTTATTTAGTGCAATTAAACTACATTTAATGAATTATTAATGAAATAAAGAAACAATGAATTTGAGTTGCAGAGAAAGTCATGTGTTGCTCAGATCAGGTTTTTTATATTTCTTCGAGTGTAAAAATATCTCATTAGTACCATTAGAAACATTCACATACGAAGATGGTGTTCCGAAACCATCACACCATCTTTCCTTTTGGCAACGTATCTGGCCATCGCCTAATAAATAATTTGTAATATTATGTAACAAATCGGTTAACATCATTCTCATGGATCTAGTTCGTTCTGTTCATGAGAGAAGATTCTTTTTCAATAGCTTTGTATTTTCACTACCAAAAAAATTGTTTCGGGGATCTTATACACCATTATTTCATTGTGAAAGAAGTAACGTCATTGCATTATGCAGGGAAAATGATGCGCTGCCCAAATCGGATTCTTTCTAAATTGTGAATGTGTCATCGTTATGGTCTATATATTTAATTCCCTTTTAAATCCTCTTGAAATAAATTTAATGATACTTGCATCTATTACTTTTTCTTTCTTTCGTCAGTAAATGTTTTATTCGCACCATTAGAGACGGTCAGATAGATTATCTATAAGACTTGCAGAACGAGGAAATCAGAGAATGTTTTCACCTATCTTCATACGGTACGCATTTTGATCGGCTTGTATTAAAGTATGTAAAATAAAAATATATATTTTTTTTTACTTTTTCGTTATGATAAACTGGAGTTATTCGATGAGTAACATGAGGCCTGTAAAAAAAATTAAAATATTTTCATGATCGTTTCTTTTATTAATTTACTTACAATATACCGGGTATTTAAAAAACGCTGCACTATTAAACATCTCTTGAATGATGGGTCATAGATCCCTCGTTCCAATTTAAGAGATGCTTTAATTAAGATAGACTATCATCGTATTTAAATTTTGATCATATGACATATTTTAGTAAAAAAATGCAAAATGTAGCTTTTTATACAGGCCCCCTTGAAAAAACTTTCGATTATAAAATGTTTTCCACAGTCCAATTAGTTAAACAAAAAAAGCTCCATTGTCATTCGATCAAAATTACCCGAGATATCATTCATTAAAGTTTTCAACGGATCATTGGGATTGTTTTGAATTTTTACTAAAAATAGGTACACATGTATGTTTTCACATTGAAATTTTATCAAACAAAATCAATTTTTGTACGACCCCTGTAACCTATGTTTTCACCGTTTCTTTTAGTTGGGAAAAAGTTATTTAAGTCCTATAACTTTTCACAATTTTTTCACTGCTAATTTTTCATATCAGAAACTCGGGTATTCTTCCAAAAGCTCTTTAAATGAATAAGAAACAATTTTCTAATTGAAACTTCTTTTTCCAGAGGATCCGCATAAAAAGTGAATTTTTGTACATTTCACGAAAATGTTTCACGTGGCCCGTAATCTGAAGTCGCCCGTATGTCGTAATCTGAAAGTCTGTCTTATTTGTAGCATTTTGGAAATTAAAGTGGAACCATTAAATGGTACTATTTCATTAAATTGGAACCATGGGTCTGCGACCAATCACTTAAGAAGTATTGAGTCATGCAATCAGTTTACAGCACCCTCTTTAGTAGTATATTCAAAGGGAACGTGTTGCGATAGGGTTAAAGATCCGTTTCTCGGCTTTTGATGAATCTAGGGAGTTTTGAGAACCGCATACGGATCAACCATTTTTCAGTGATATCTGTGGTGCACATTTAAAAATGAAACTTATCATTGGAGTTTATTTCCCTTTTAAATAATAAATAATTCTTTGGATTGAATTATAATTCTTAATTAATAGTGATGGTGAATCGAATATTCGTACATTGCATATCTTGGCCGCAATAACCCATCATTATTTCTTTTGCACGAGTTCCTAATATATATATATATATATATAATAATTAATTACAACACTACACATTAAATTCCGCATTTTAACTTTTAAAATAAATGTTATTTATTTACACATTATTGTTAAGATTAAAACTACATTGATTTTAATAATGAATGATCAGGATTTATAACATTATCCCAAAATCATATATTTGAACTAATACATAAACAGATTGGCACAAACCTCTGTTTGTCGGTCTGTTGTTCATATTGGCTCTCAAATTTCAACATAACCACTACATATTCTCTCTCTCCCTCTCCTGTCTCTCTCCTCTCTCCCCTCTCTCCTCTCTCCTCTCTCCTCTCCCTCTCTCTCTCTCTCTCTTTATGTGGACTGAATTTATTGTTTATTGAGGCCATGACCTCCCGGGCCAAGACTGTCGTAAAATGGTGGCTACAAGTCTGCGCTTTGTTTCGTTGTACATAGCTGTAATTCTCAAAAGTGCATCAAAAGAAGGCTCTCAGTTATTTGAATATCCTTTTCGAATATATGTGTGTGTGGTAGTGGGGGGGGGGGGGTTCAAAGTCGGTAAGAACGCGAAGATCCCCCCCTCCCGATCGTTGCATTATGCCAAGTGACACATTTTGCGGGATGACTCATGACTCATGTTTTTCTATTTGTTGACTGCTGAAAAACAATACCAAGAAAATACTTGAGAAAAAGAATACAGTGTATCAACAATTTTTAACTCATTTTAACCCTTGCTCTATCTTGTATAGGGCCATTCCGTTTCACATTGTTAAATTAATAAAGGTATTGTGAATATATTAATCCTATGCAAGTGATTGTCATTACTCAAACTACGACCAATGTCACATACTCAATGTATACATTTTGACTTAAATAAAGAAATTGAAAAAAAAAACTCGGATCTAACGGTTTATGTATTCGCGTTTCACTCCAAATTACGAGTAAAGTTTGTTGAGTAAACTTTAATTGCGCCCCTAGTTTTAATTTGTTTCAATATTTTATTTAAAAAGTATGTTTTCCAAGCACCAAGTGTCCTTAGCATATGAAAAGTGGTCGCTAATTATGCAGCTTTGATATAGACAAAAGTATTGGGATGACACCAATAATAATTTCTTTATTACTTTTTGTTTCTCGAGAAATAAATAAATCCTAATCATCCCGAGCCATAGATAAATCCCAATCAACCCCGAGGCATAGATAAATCCCAATCAACCCGAGCCATGGACAAACTCGGATGATTTTTTACGCGTGCTGGTCACACAGCATTATTCTCTGTTTACTGAAGCCAACTACGTTTGTCAATGCAGAATCAAAGTGTGTGAGTCAAACAAACACGGTGATGAACAAATAAAACTCAATGCAATGCAATTTATTAAAAAATATTTTTTTCTTCACTCGCATGTATCTGCAATGGCCTTTCCTACGTTTTCTCATCCGTAAAGCCGTGGTTTATAGCTGCGTTATAACCTACTTAACTGCAAAAAATAGGGATTTAGTGATTTATTAATAGTTGACTAAGAGTCTGACTTTTAGTTTTTAATCAGACTTTTAAATGGTTTTGCTGTTTTAATTATCAGTAAGTTCCGGAACGTTGACTGTCGCATGAGATAAATATAACTAACTCTGTATTGGAGCTTCGATACCTTGTGGGCTTAATATAGCAACGTTAAGGTTTGACACTGGAAATATGCAGTACTGTGCTGTAACATAGATTATTAAAAGTGAACTGTTATTTTATTCTTAACTACTTCTGAACAAAGTATACTTCTGAAAGCACCAAGAAAAACTAAAAGATAAACTCAATTAACACTCGAGTTTATTAACTTTATGCACAGACATAGACAAAACGTAAATTGTAAATCATGAAAAATGTTTGCTAATCTAAATATTTACTATGGCCATACATTTGTATGTTCATGCCGCAACTTAGGATGGATGTGGCTATAAAGGGCGTTTTGAAAAGATTGCACGACTAAATATACATTGAGCCATTAGTCGCAAACCCATGGTTCCAATTTCAAAACTACTTCAAATAAAAGAGACTTTCACAATACGACAGTTTGGATCAAGGAACATATTTTTGTAAAAAAGTACAAAATTTAAATTTTTATACGGGCACTCTACAAAAGAAGCTCCAATTAGCAAAGTGTTCCTTATTCATTTAAATATTTTTTGAGAAACATCTAGGATCTTTAATATGCAAAATTGACCGTTAAAAAACTGTCCAAAGTTATAGTACTTGAACTACTTTGACCCAATAAACTCGGAATACACAGAGAAAACATAGATTTCAGGGGTCGTACAAAAATTGAATTTCTTTAGATAAAATTTTAATTCGAAAACTTAAATGGTTACCTATCTTTAATAAAAAGTTTATACAGTTCCCAATTATACGTCAAAAACTTTAATAAATGATATCTTGAGTAATTTTGATGGTATAACAATGAATGCTTTTTATCTGGAAAATAAATTTTTATCTCGGAGGCTGTATAAAAGTTACGGTTTAAAAAAATTTATTAAAAGCAACACATGATTGACTTTGCATACAGTGATCTACCTTAATTAAACAATTTCTTAAGTTGAAACTTTAGTAGTCATTGTCATCAGCTTTAGGAGTGGAATGTAGATATGAAAAGGATAGAATTTTCTAGACCACGAAACAGCATATGGATTCGGATATCCCGTTTATCTTGTGATTACAACTAAGCGTAAAGTCAAAACTAGGGTGACACATGCCAAAACGCCAATTGTGATCTCGCATGGCAATTGGACTTTTCATAGCTGCGAAGAAAGTTAATTAAATCACACAACTCTTAACAAGTTTTAAAGGTGAATTTTATTTAAGGAGCTCAACGTTGCTCTCAGAAATTCGGTTTAATAACAGTACTGTATCGACATGACGTACAGCAGTAAGGAATCCCTCTCTCGGGTGCCCTAAGAACATAAATACATAAGCTCAGTAAAGAGTATTATACTGGTTACTCTCTAAACGAAGAGGCAGCGTGACAAACTGTCGAGGACTGAGCGTCGTTAGCAGAGATCCTTTCGGTACTTAAAAGCAGATCCATGCGCTTATGAGTTCAAGATAATTTTTGCATATCACACCATGCCACAAAATTATGGGTATACTACCAATCATTCAAGAGACATTTTATCGTGCAATCTTTTTGAAACACCCGGTATATGAAGCGCAGAATACTTATATTATTATTGTTTGGAGATAATACCTAAATAAAAGTAACGCCAGAAAAATCTAAAAGATTTCAACCAAAAGTTTGCTTTCAATGAAATTTTATAAACGAGTCAGAAAATTACAGAATTATCATCAAGTACCCCTATTCAACACTGTCTAGAGACATTTGCAGTCCAAATGCTACCAGAATTAATATGTGACTAGCCGAATACCCATTAAAAATCAACTCTCACACAGTAAGAAAACCCCGATCAATATGAATTTTTAAAATAATTCAAGTTTTCCAATCAAACTATTCACCGATGCACTAAATTTCAAGTCTCTAAATTACATATTCATAAAGAAAATTACTTATCATTTCGCTCAATCGGACATTTGGATGTACACCATACCTAGAAACCAAATTTTGCAACACAATATTATTTTCTATTTTTTCCCATTGTAGAATATCTAGCGTTACCCAAATTCAAATTTCTATCTCACTGCTTTTTCCAAACAGTCCAATTTCGAACGTTTTGTTCTTTAGTACCTCCCTGAAAAATAAATTCTAGAATATTTTGATTTTTCCAGTGGATTTTATCAAATTACTCGCCCATGCGCCAAATTTAAAATTTTCATTTCACTGTAAACGAGACGTTTTTCATTTATTACACAAATTGAACATTTTGAAGCACCCTAAGGTAACAAATTTTGGAGTATGAAAATCAGCCAATTTAATCACAGCGAACGATTTACTTTTGCACCAATTTTTAATTTCCCATCTCATTGAGAATTACGTTTATCTATCATTTCATACTTTGAACATTTTGCTGTGGAGCCCCCCACCCCCTCTGACATGAGCATTCTTGGAAAAGTAGATCTTCCTCAGATATTAACAAACAATGGGCGCATATACCAAATTTCAAATCTCTATGTCACTAAAAATAAGACTTTTCTCATTTATTTGGAAATTCTAACAGTTTGGTTTAAGGCACCCCTAAAGCAGTAAATATTGGAAAACAGGAATCATACACTTTCTTCCTTTCAAACAACTTACCCCCACACCAAATTCAAAGTCTCTATCTCATCACAAAATCTGTTTTTCTATCATTTCACCTTTCGAACATTTTAGTATAAAGCACGACCTCTAAAACAATTTTAAAAACATTCGATTTTTCCATAGGATTTTATCAAACGATTGATCCATGTAACAAATATCAATCCTTGAAATCACTTAAAAGAAGATGTGTTTCATGTATTCGCCAAATCGTATATTTTGGTGTACGGTACCCCTAACAAAGCAAATGTTGGAAAACTGAAATTGCACACTTTTTTCCTTTAGATTAGAACTATCTACCTATACAGCGAATTTGAAATCTTTTTCTCATCACGAAGTATACTTTTATACCATTTCACCTTTCGAACATATTGAAATGACTATTGTAATGTATGATGACTATTGGTGAAATCTTAGACATCAAAATACGAAACTCTAACAAAGTTATCTTTCCTCGTGAATGAAACAAACTAGATCCACGAGAATGGTGTTAACAAATTTGTCGCAAAATATTGCATACGAAAAGTGAACAAATTTCACGATTATACTTTTGGTAATTAGATGTAATTTTTTTTTATAAATTTATTTGAAAAACACGCCATACCTGGCTAGCATGCTAGCCGAAATATTATTAAAAATATTATATTTATTTTAGCTAGCCCCATTTATGCCAGCAATTTAATATTTATGCCATTTGTTTTCTAATGAAATTAACTGGAATGAGGCACTGCTTGATTTTCTTACACTAAAATCCATTTTTATGTTGTTGTTTTTTTGTTTGTTTTTTTCCCCTTTGCAAATTTACTAGAAAAAATTAAAAAATTTGAAAAATCCGTATCGTTGGTCCAAATGATCACAATTCCAAGACCGATTCCAAGTTTGACATTGTACCCCCCGGGTTAACTTGCATTCCCTTCCCCAGAGACGGCTAATGACATCACAAACACAAAAATTATATCGCGGCTAATTTTAACTACAATGATTGAAAATGTCCAGTTTCGTGTTCATTGAGCCGTAAATAACCCCCTTTATACATGGTTATATCACATTTTGTCCAATGCTGTCATGTTAAGTATATATAAAAATTTCGATGTTTTTACTCGAATTTATCCAGTTCTAGATTTTAGTTAACAAAAGCGAAAATCAATTTTCTTGAAAATCCATTAATATGTGTGGCAGCTATCGTGTACACAAGAAATCCTTGCGGACATTACTCTAAAAATAGTCAAAACTGGTTCAGCACGTCCTAAAACATGTATTGGCATCAAAATCCCGAAATTGAGAATCATTTCTTTATACATCGTATAAAAAAGTGAAAATGCATAAATTATGATTAATCGTGTAACATTATTAAAGTTTCTAATATTTTAATCATGTTTTCAAATTTTCATTCAAAAATGTGGAAGGGGACTGGGGTCTTCCGAACATTCGATTACGTTTAAAATCAATAGGGTTACAGTATTTACCGATTCCAATAATCGTATCAAATTTCGAAACGAGTCATTTCTTCGTGAGATATTCATTCGCATTCACACATACACACACACACACACACACTAGCGCACATACATACACACATTAACTTATATACACACATTAACATACATACATACACACACACACACACACATACATCACCTCTAAAACGATCGATTCACTTGAAACGTGCTCTTCTGTCGCAAACTTGAATAAAAACTTTCGACTCCGTCCCAACACTTTTCTTATACATTATACTATACTATATGTAAAGAAAGTACTAATCTAAGTATGCTCAGCTGCGAGTAACTGCTTTTAAAACTTTGTAATTCTAAGTATGATGTAACCCATGCACCGAACTAATATCTTAATCCGCATAGAAACGCCGAATAATATGTTTGGCTCTAGAACCGGAACTGAAAGTTTTGTTCTCTTTTACCTTACATGTGAAGCTTACAGTGTCTGTAAAGACGAGGAAGGAACCGTGAGCGTTTTAACCAAAAATGCGATATTAATTAATTTTCACGAAACTTTATATCCCGCTTTGTTATCGAAAAATCTAGAGCTAGACAGAATTTTTTTCAAATTTGACATATTTGACAAATTTGACATATTCATGCATAAAAAGGGTTATTTACGGCTCAATGATCACGGTACTTCATAGTTTGAATCATTGTTGTGAAAAATAGCCGCAATACAAATTTTGTGTTTGTCGCGTCACTAGCCTCCTGCACGTGAGTATACATAAGTCACTGTGGACTAATAAGTTGCCAAATGGGCCCAATTTCAATTTTCGTGTTGTTTATTCAATGTCAAAAACATACTATGCATCTTTTAGATCATAACTTTTATGTGAAAGAAGTAAAGTCACTGCATTATGTTGGAAACTCGTGCGCGACCCTGATCACATTTTTTTAAATAGCAGGTTGAGGAAATATTTATAGATACGCTTAATTATAATCATCTTCTAGAAGATAACATTTCCTTACACATCAAAAACGAATAAACATATTTTGATCAATGTCGTCAATAAGAGTCTACTTCCATTAGATAAAACTTTATATATTTTTACATAAACGCAATTAATATAAACTCTAACATACGGGATGACCCACTAAACTGCTAAATTAAAAGTCGTGCTTGGTCACACACGGAAAACTCATGTCCTGTGAGATTTTCAAACACATTGCCATTTCCTCTATATTAGGAAAACTTGTCCACTAAAATAATTTGTGTGAGTATCAACTGAATTCCGTAGAACGAGACTACTCAAGCGATAAAGGAAGAGTCAAAATTTATGAACCGCTACTCATTTTCTAAATTTAGGAGGGAAGCGTGATCTGCTGAGTTTCTTGATAAAGTCTGCTTCTTTTTGTGTAGTTTCAACGAATCTTATCGCAAGAGAGTCACATTTCATTCTGTGAAATGTTTCCACCAAACCTTAAAACTGCAAGAAAATCGTCATCCTTGTCCTAAACAGCCTATATTACGTCACGTTACTTTTCAATTACATTTACATTTTTTTATATTTCTAGACTTCAAAATGTGATTTAAATGTATTGCCTTCTAACATGATTGCGTAGATTGCATAATTAGATTATTTGCAGGAGGTACAGTGTAGGATACCCAGACGAAAAGTATTCAAAAACATGAAAGGAAGACACTCCCATTGCAGATAACAGTATCCATGGACCGGTTTCGCGCTTATTATGCGCTCATCAGCATGGAATAACCATTAACTGTAATGGCAGCATGAATTGCCGCAATACCGTGAACTTCTCTGGAACTAACAATTTTAGTCCTTCCACATAGCCGGCATAAAATTCACTTAAAAGTTACAAAACTACAAAAGTAAAGTTTAGAGTCACAAGAAACCATCAGAAAGGAGAGTTCCCCCAAACAAGAAAGACACTCCCATTGTAGATAACAGTAACGAAACCGATCAATATCGGAAAATATTTATTATATAAATTTCTGGTTGAGCCATTGCTAAAGGAATCGTTCAAAATTTTATTTCATGCGCCAGCGTAGACCAGCGTAATGATCGTAGCTTAAACCGTAGACAAACTCAGTAACAAATTTAACACCACTGAGTCGTTTTTTTTTTTTTTTTTATGAGGGGGGGAAGTATGTCAAAACATTATCTACCAATAAGTAAAAAACACTTTGTGCAAAGGATAGGGAAAGCTAAAGTATTCAAGTACAAATAAAATATAAATGCAGCATACAGCTGCTTGGGGGATATGCTGGATTCCCTCCGTCAGTGCTAGAGAACCAACAAACTCGAAATCAAAAAGATGAACTGGCCTCAAATCCAATCCAATCCACAGTTGTCTAAGTTGCAGAAGCACCGGGCGAAATATTCGCCTCTAATCTTCAGTATGCTATCTTTGAATCTGATGCTATCCGATGCAATGAAATTATATGAATAATCCCAGCTAAGGAAATTAAAAGTGGTGGGACAGTCCAGTGGTTAATGCGCCAAGATTGCACTCGGGCGACCCGAGTTCGATTACAGGCTCTTCCCAAACTGTCCCCGTGTTCACGCGGAGCAAGTCAATATGTGGGTCCGTAAGTCCTTCCTTCAGGTTAGTGGTAGGAGAAGGAGAGTATGGTGCCTGTGGATACCTCCCCCACTGGGTTCCGGTCTAAATTGGATGGCACTTCCCGACCGTCCACACAGATACCTTACACATTCGGGTAGGTTGGACGATCTGGGTCGAAGAAAGAGACGGGAATTAAAATAGTTGTTCCATGAACAGCTAAGAAACAATTTAAAGGTTAAAAGTTAAATTTGCAAACTAAGAAAGCAAGTTAAAAGTTACAGATTAAGAGATAAGCATAATTAAGGATTTAATTTGAAAGCTAAATTTGAAATAAGAATAAAAACTTAAAATTAGAAAAATGTGTAAAAAAAGCCAAATGACTAGAAAATTGAGACTTACAGACTTATAGATTTGCTCTCTTGCTATTGGCTGAGAGCATCTCCACGAATTTGCAAGTATTAGTTAGGAAATTCTAATCTAAAATTAGAATTTGCATAAAATTTTGATGAAACTCCTTAATATTATCAATCTAAAAATAAGTTTCTAAATGTTTGACGAATTTTACTTCAAAAAAATTGAACGCCAAAAAAGCAATAGGGGGTCTCTGTGTGTGTGCGTATATATATATATATATATATATATATATATATATATATATACAGGGTGTCCAGTGCTATCGGTGCCCAATGGCTATTTCCTCAACCGTTAGACATAGAGATATACTTCAAATTGCAAAAATGTTTTAAATTTTTAATCTATTATCTTAGAAACAGTTTAAATCAATAAATACATTTCTGAAAGAAATACGAAATATAAATTTTTATACGGTCCCTCGGTCCTACCAATTATATTTAGGAATATCATCCTCATACAATTTCATGCAAAATAAAAAAAAATTCCCTTCTACTACCAAAATTCACCGAGTTATGAAGCATTAAAATAAAAATGTCCCGTTTCAGGCAACCAACCAATCAGGGACCGTATTGACCATTTCTCCAGGCAACCAACCAATCAGGGACCGTATTTACCATTTCTCAGCACAAAATGTGCTCCAACTTTAAACAGCTATAAGTCGGTTAATTTTAGTCGCAAATGGATGATTTTTTTTATTATTTTGCATAAAATTGTATGTGGATGATTTTCCCAAATATAATTGGTAGGACCGGGGGACTGTATAAAAATTTATATTTCGTATTTCTTTCAGAAATGTATTTATTGATTTAAACTGTTTCTAAGATAATAGATTTTAAAATTTAAAGCATTTTTGCAATTGGAAGTGTATCTCTGTGACTAACGGTTTAGGAAATAGCCATTGGGCACCGATAGCACTGGACACCCTGTATATGTGTGTGGCGGGGGAGTACAATTTCATGAATACATGAAATTGTACTCAGAACAGTAGAATCACAATTTTAATTATAAAACGAGCTGTAACAAGGCAAACCTCGATTGACAACAAAGTTTTTAAATCAATAATCTCATAATCGAGTTTCTATATTAGAACAAACGTTCAAAACACGAAGGGCAAAAGTATTGAAAGTAGCAATTTTCCGGTTAGACGAATGGTAGGAATTTGTATGTGGAGGCAAAGAAATCGAAAAAGGCTTACGAAAGACTGTAGTAAGAAATTCATCATCGTTGTGGATGATCAAGAACACCTAAAACACAATACCATTGTTGTTCATCGCTTTAAGTAAGTTGGATGCAAGAATCAATGAAATCCAAACTGCCATCAAGCATTAGCATAATTAAAAGAGTTAATCCCTATGAGTGATCCAGGACAGCAAAAATGTCATCAACATAAAGAGTACAAAAAACAAACTGGATAGCTTCAAAAAGAGTATCTTCAAAATAACACATATAGATGTCCCTTACTTTTGATCAGTAACGACGTATAGTAATATTTTAACTCCGTCCACCATTAATGAAATATTAAGCTCTTAGGCTTACAGTGAAGCAACTTCTATTCTATAACGAGGCGCCACATAAAAGCAAGATACTTCTCTGCATCATTAAATGCTACAATAATGGTGTTTAGTCGTACATGCACAGAATATGTCGGTCTTCATAGAGCAGGGATTGGTAAACTACGATTCGCGGCCTAAATATGGCCCACGGAATGAATAATATAAATGAGCTTTGCATTTTTTAAACAGAACAAAACTGGATAAAGTCATGTCAAAATGAACATTTTCGAAGTAAATGATGCCTAAAAATGTATGGAAATGTTTGCATCATCATATTCATGCGAACACGTATTTCCAACCATGAAACATAGGAAAAGTGATCTTAGAAACCAACTTACTGGAGAACACTTGTCTTATCTTGCAGAGTCTCGAAGTCTCTCTTCCCAGTTTAACACAGATTACAAAAACAGTGCCGTTAGCTTCATCGCAATTTTACACATCTCACACCCATTAATCCTTCTAAATGAACTTAAAAACAATTTGGAAGGTATTTATCCTTATTTTGTGTTCTAAATATTTAAAAATTTTAAAAATACATTTTAAAAATACATACCAAAAAATTTATCTTTTTATTTGGCCCTCCTGTAAGTAAGTTTACTCATCTATGCCACAGAGATTTTCAAAATTGCAGCACCAAGTTTTATGGATGCCATTGCAGATGCCGGCGATTCAAGCTGAAGAGTATATAAAAAAATAACGAAACCAGTCCATAAATACCGTCTTCTGTTTAAAATATATTCTAAAACTTCAATAATTGTAAATCTAATTTTCCTACTCATGGAAAATACATATCCTATTTCCCGCGATTTCCCATCGAAGAACAAATTGAAATCTTACGAAGCTAATTATCTTTATTTTCATTTTTTCCTTCTCTTCAATCCGCCAAATAAATAAGATCCGCATATGTAAATAAATACCCTACTTATGATTCCATTTTCGAAGAATGAATTTTCATTTCATTCATTAAATGTCAGTTTCTGAGATATCAATTCGTGAAATTAATTTTGTGAGATTCAACTTGAATGGATTCGTGGAATCATTATAAAAACAAAGCATAGGATGTACCAATACATTACTTTAGCCACAGATTATCACATTTCAATAATTCGATCTCGCATGAAAATCAATAAACTTATTACTAATAAAACATGCATTGCAAATTTCATGGAAATCGCTTCATTATTTCGTGATATATTTCGCTTCGTGTACAAAAGTAAAATTCCAAATATCTCGAGAACACCTATTACTCCTAATAAATCTCCATTTATTAAAATTACTTAAAAATCATTCATTTATTTGATAATAATGAGCATATTTGATTTTTTGTGACTTTTCTCGTCTTGCATAGTAAATAAGGATATTTATTTGTCTGTGTTGTCCGTAGCGAAACACCTACGGATAGCCGCGAAATGCTGTACAAGGATAACTGAGCTGCCAGGACGATACACCTCGTTGAGATTTTTTTCAAATTCGAATTAGTTTAAACATTTAGTTTAACCTTCAATCACAGATAAAGATTCCAGCAACTATTCGGTTTTTAAATTGAGCGAAATGCGTATTTGGGGCATAATACGAGGACGGTGGTTTATATACCCTGCTTTAGAAACGGAGTGCATGAGGTTTTCAGACAGCAATGTGCTTTGGAATAAAGCTGAATTCATCCAGATATTCGAACTAATTCTTTTCTTCTAATAACACACCCAACAGCAAAATGGGTTGTTGACCACCAATGTTACAAATGCGCTTTAATAGTCTCTGAGTTATATCCATCGAAAGTGAACTACTGATTGATAAAAATGTTTTCTGGCCATTCTTTGAACACCAGAAATCTTTAATGAATCCGCCAACTTCCTGAATATATTAGACACAAAATATTATTCAAATTACTTCAAATTACATCATTTCATAAAAAAAAAACTTCAGGCTCCTTTCTAAGAAGCAGCGATAACGGCGAAACTTGTCGAACTATGTTGGAAAACTGTGTCGCTGTGGTTTTTATCATTTTATAACACCAATTTCACGGCCGAACTTAGCTTCTTGAATCCGAGACCTCCGCTAATAAAGTAAAAGAACTACACTAATAAATCCCATATGACTTTATTCGAGCATGAAAAGTTAATAAATCCCAAATGACACTAATAAATCCCAAATGACTTTATTCGAGCATGAAAAGTTAAAGGTACATTTTCACTCAAGATACATTTTGACACAGGAATTTCTCCAATAAATGCATCCCTAATTACCACTACTGACCATCTATGATTGTCTAATGAAAGTCCTTTCTTCCCGGACAACAAAAGTTATACAATTTGTAAAGAAAAACAAAGAAAATTGTGCGCACTTTACTGCATTATTTTATTTCATATAATCGTGGAATGTTGAAGAAACCTGCGGATTCCTGGAATTCCGATTGTTCTGACGAGTATTTTGTAAATTCTACTTTGGATATTTCTATATTATACAGATTCTCTATTATTATATATTATACATTATTATATATTATTTATTATTATTATATATTATTCTATATTATACAGATACATAAAGAGAAGTTTAAGAATATCTGTTCTCACTATGCAAAATTATCTCCACGGGCATATCTGAAGAATAAAACATCCTGGCCCCTTTTCTAAGCAAATTTACAAAAAAAAAGGAATTGAATCAATATATGCAACTCCGTACTACTTATATTGTCGTAGATTAGAAGATTACCCGTATTACAATATGAGTCTGAAAAATATTTGCCAAAATAAAAGAGATGAACGTAACAAAGTGAAAATATCAATAATCCCCGTACTCTTTATACCAGAAGGTCGTAATTGATTCCAATATATGCCAATATATATCAAAACATATGCCAATATACCTGTACTACTTATATTCTCGTAGATTAGAAGATATGCCCGTGTATTTGTAGAAGATTACTCATACAACGTACAATATATGAGTTTAAACAATTTTTGTCATAACAAAGCAATTACATAATAACTTGAGAATATCAATAATCCCTGAATCAATAATACCCGAAAATATCAATAATAATAACGTTTAAACCTGAAGACCGTAATTGATATTATCCAGCCAAAAATGCTATAAGAAAATAAAATATAGTTTTATATCCATTTATTTATTATTCAAATCGAAAAAATAATAATTAAAATTAACAGACAAATTTAATTTAATTGCGTTTCTGAGCAACATAATATAAGATAGAATCGTCCTCATAAACTGCGAAATTAAATAACCATTTTGATTTCTTTATACTTTTGTTCAGTAAAAGCTTGTGAAAAATAAACCGTGGAAATAGATTTAGAATTTAAATCATGTTTCAAACAATTCATGTTTTCAGAAAGTGACTAATAAGGCAAAAAATCTCCCACCAAACTCAAAGATAAAGTTTTAATTCACTTTCAAACGATTTTCAAGCATTTCGTTTGGATAAAACACGGAGAGTAGAACTCCTCGGAAAAAGTTTCGTTTTTCGTTAATATCTCAACAGCCCCTGGTCTTAGATACTCGAAACTTGGGCTAAATTTATGAGGGGGGGGGGGGGGTATTTCAAGGCTATCCACAAAATTTCATCAAATTCGGTTCGGCCGTTCTCCCGTGATGATGTGACAAGCGAAAATTTTGTTTTTTACTAATATCTCGAGAGCCACTGATCGTAGAAACTCCAAGCATGGACTAAATTTTAAGTGGGACTATTTCCAGGCTACCCACAAAATTTCATGAAATTCGGTTCAGCCGTTCTCCCGTGATGACGGGACAGACAGACAGGCAGATTTTCTATTTTGTTTATATAGATTATAAAAATTAAGGCCTAATGTTATGCATAGTCTTTCTCTGGACTTTTTGCGCAAATTTATTGAGATTACGTGGCAGGAAAATGGTAAAATCCTCGTCTATCCAAATCATTTTCAGCTGTTTGAATTTCAAACTGAAAAACTATCTAGCATTAAACTACCATTATTTCTTTTATGTAA
The DNA here is from genome assembly GCA_951213105.1 of Amaurobius ferox. NCBI lineage: Eukaryota > Metazoa > Arthropoda > Arachnida > Araneae > Amaurobiidae > Amaurobius > Amaurobius ferox. The sequence continues at coordinate 183,120,050 of OX578133.1, read as the reverse complement.
CAAAAGACAACTACTACTGTAAAAATATTACTTATTCTTAAAAAATGAGAAATATATGAAATAACGTGCAAAATATTGCAAATATCGTTAAAGCAAACCAATTTTATTCCGAAAAAAAAATCCTTTTCGAAAACAAACATATAAAATTTTATGCCGAAATAAAATATTCTCTTTTTCTTCATCACAGCATCGAATAGCTCCCTCTTTTGTATTTAAGACAATTTAAATATTTGAAGAGCGCTAAAAATACTCTTTTCTGGCTATTTCGTGTTGGTTCAAATGAGTGCATTTCCAGGTAAAAGAAATGATGCTGCCAAAAAAAAGAGTAATGAAATCACGCAACTTTTATTTATCCGGTCTCGGCGTGCAGAGGGACTGGAACCTCGTTTGCTGAACTCAAGCCATAGAATGAATCTCGTTACACTGAGTAAGCTGGTTTGGGCTTTGCTCGAAATTTAAGTTCGGAGGAGAATTTTTGAATGTAGGACGTGAGATATGTTTTTATCATAAAGGATAGTTATAAATAAAGTGACCCAATTAGAAATATATTAATTGTTGTAAATAAATTGCGAAAATAAAGCTTATTATTATCTTACTGTGAAACAAATATAGTCATTGTATTATGTAGGAAAAGCCATATACTGCTCATCTATGCACTAATTAGTCTAGGCCTTTTCTAGCTCCACCCAAAAAATTTCGAATTAAATAAATTGAATGAAGTGAAAACCATTTCCGAAACCATGTACATTATCAAAGGCCATACATGTTTCGTTAATGCGTATTCTGCGTTTTTGTGTGCATTACGGTAAATTGTATTGCAGAAATATATATATATATATATATATATATATATAATTGTATTAAAGAAGTATATATATATATATATATATATTTCTTCATTGTGTCAATCTGAAAAGATTTAATAAATATCATCTGCTGCATAAGCACATTGGATTTAAATCCGTTGCTAAGCGACATGATATCATTTTCTTCAAATAAATATGCGAATAAAATAACATCTATATCATGACATTTTCTGGGTAGCCTTGTAATAGTCCCACTTAAAATTTAGTCTATGTTTCGAGTTTCTAAGACCAGGGGTATATTAATAAAATACGCACTGCTAAACCTTCAATAGACATAGCATTATGCAGACGATTTTTTTTCCAAAAATTTATTTGAAGAAAATTATATTATACTAGCAGCATACACGTTCTTCGTACGAAGTATATAATATAAAGAAACTTATAATTCGCAATCATGTGTAAATTCTGTTGAAATATTAAATTTATTGCTCCTAAAGAGAAGTTTAAGAATACCTGTTTTCACTATGCAAAATTATCGTCACGGGCAGATCTGAAGAATAAAACATCCTGGCCCCTTTTCTAAGCAAATTTACAAAAAAAAAAAAGGAATTGAATCAATATATGCAACCCCGTACTACTTATATTGTCGCAGATTTGAAAATATACCAGTATGTAAGTAGAAGATTACCCGTATTACAATATGAATCTAAAAAATCTTTGCCAAAATAAAAGAGATGACGTAATAAATTGAAAATATCAATAATCCCCGTACTCTTTATACCAGAAGGTAGTAATGGATTCCAATATATGCCAATATATATCAACACATATGCCAATATACCTGTACTACTTATATTCTCGTAGATTAAAAGATATACCCGTGTATTTGTAAAAGATTAATCTTACAACGTACAATATGAGTTTAAACAATTTTCGTCGTAATAAAACAATTGCATAATAACTTGAAAATATCAATAATCCCTGAATCAATAATCCCCGAAAATATCAATAATATGAATGTTTAAACCTGAAGACCGTAATTGATATTATCCAGTCAAAAATGCTATAAGAAAAATCAAATCGTTCTTTTCTAAAATATATTTTTATATCCATTTATTTATTATTCAAATCGAAAAAATAATTATTAAAATTAACAAACAGATTAAATTTAATTGCGTTTCTGAGTAACATTATATAAGATAGAATCTTTCTCATAAACTGCAAAATTAAATAACCACTTTGATTTCTTTATACTTTTCATTGTTCAGTAAAAGCTTGTTTAAAATAAACCATGGAGATAGATTTCCCATTCAAATCATGTTTCAAACAATTCATGTTTTCAGAAAGTGACTAATTACCGCAAAAAATCTCCCATCAAACTCGATTAAATTTTAATTCACTTTCAAATGATTTTCAAGCTTTTCCTTTGGATAAACCACGGAGTTAGAGAGTAGAACTCCTAGGAAAAAGTTTCGTTTTCATTAATATCTCGACAACCCCTTGATCTTAGATTCTCGAAACTTGGGCTAAATTTATGGGGGGCTATTTTAAGGCTATCCACAAAATTTCATCAAATTTGGTTCAGCCGTTCTCCCGTGATAATGAGACAAACGAAAATTTCGTTTTTTACTAATATCTCGAGAACCACTGATCGTAGAAACTCCAAACATGGACTAAAAACTCGTATATTGTGTTTAGCCAATTATTGTAACAAAATTAAGACGAAACGTGTTTATCTTTTTATACCATTTTAGAGTTTCCATTTTGGCATATTGGCATATGTTGGTTCAATTTCATATATTTTTTAAATTTGTCAACAAACGGGACCTGGATGGGTTTTTTTTTTTTTTTTCAGATCTGCCTGTGAAGATAAATTTGTATAGCGAGCACAGAGATTTTTATACTTCTTTTTAGGAGAATTAAATTAAATATTTAAATAGAATGTTTTGAATAACAGTGTCATTTAGTATACTATAGGAGTTTGCATATGACTGTGAATTTTAAGTTTCTTTATATTGTACTTGTATATTCCATACGAAGAACGAGTATACTGTTAGTGGGAAAATATATTTAATCGTATTTCCAACCAGGACAAAATGATTTGTTTAATTTTTCTATTGGCAGTGAAAGGATGTAAAATTGTGTTTTTATTATTTATGACTCCTGAGTACGTTGAATATCATTTCCATGCGACAAAATTGTTAAATTATTGTGAAATGATTTTTAATAATTAAAAACATTGTATCGCGATATATTTTTAAAGATATTTCTTTTTTCTAGATGTATTTGTTAACAGCGAAAAGATTTCTAATTGCATCTTTATTACTTCTGAAAGGCACTTTTTTTAATCCTATTGTATCGTCTTTATTTTTTCATTGATCTAGAAGCTGGGACGGATCGAATAAAAACAAAACCGGGGTTCAGTCTGAGTGGAAGTGCTCAGTCATTCTGAAAAGTTGTCTTAAACTTTTACATTATTCCTTTGCATCGTCCCCCCCTAATTGAAATTTTCGAAATAATTAGAAATTTTCGATGACTGGGAAACAGAATAGGAGAGAATAAGACCAAAATAAAGATTCCAGCTAGAGCATAAGTGATCGATTGAAAAGTGGTTTTGAGTTTTTAACACTTTACAACATAGTTAAAAAGTGTTTATGACTTTGTTCATTCTGTCTGTCCGTTCGCATGATAACTGCCGTAAAAATGACTTTATTAAAATGAAATTTTAATATGTTGTTGAGACGGTCTGTAGGACATATGGGAATGTTGTTGTTGTTACAAATCCCCACGGTGCAGGAAAGCCTACACAAGTCCAAAGACCCCTGGTCCATGGCGAAGGGTAGTATGCAGCTTCACTTTGAACGAAGCTCCACTAGGGCAGAAGACTGACTTAACCTCAACATCACAACACCCATGCCCGCAGGTGGGACTCGAACCCACAACCCGGCAACCGAGCGATCATAAGGAAACACCTGCCTCCTGACCGCTCGACCACCGCGTCGGCCATATGAGAATGTAAATGAATAATATCACCCAATTAGTTTTGGATTGAACCCGGGTTGAAAAATGAAATACATTGAACCCTATGAGACTTCATTTTTCAAACATTTTTAAGCAAAGTTAAAATTCACAAATTGCTTCGAAAATTTTAAAAATTTTCAAATTATGCCATAAAATACATAAAAAAAATTTCAGCAAAATATGTTTGGCAGTTTTTAAATTGAAATTAAAATAATAATTACACCCATATAATATGAGACCCCCCCCCCGGGGCGGGCCACCCAAGATGGTGGTTTCGGATGTTGGCTCTGTAGCCTTGATCCTCCAAACTGGGGGGTAAATTAATCCGGGGGTATCTCAACCTCGCTGCTGATGACTCACGGATGCAATCGCGGAAGTGACGAGTCAGTCCCCGGACTCTTCCAGGTGGCCGGATCACGGGACTGTGGCTATTTATGCCCTGAGCCCAGGTCTGGCCGGTGACCGGAGTCGGGCCCGGCAGGTGCCTTCGGCCCCTGCCCGGTGAATGATTCCGCCGTGTTTCGCGACCGAGGTTGCGGCTTCGCTGGAAAAGAGATGAAGTGGTTGCGCCTCGATGTCCCACTGAATGCTATAAACCCAAGCTGGTTAGCAGGGCTCGCAGGTATGTACTCTGTCCCATATAATATGAAGAGATCACGTGACCCACTTCAATATGAAATATGGCATCCATCTTTTTTCCAAGTGGCAAAATCGTGATTTTCGAAGTTCTTTTTAATTTATATTTAGTGTTGCATCCGTCCTAAAACATCTTTATATTTCACCCTCGACGACCATTTAACTTACGGAGAGTTTATCAAAACTTAATTAATTAAAATCAATAAAACCTATCGTTCCCTCGTCCCTCTTCTCGGTAGAAAATTCCACCTTTCCCTTCCTAATAAACTGCTGATTTACAAACAAGTCATCGCACCGGCATTTTGGTACGCCAGTCCCATCTGGGGTGCAGCGGCAAAATTCGAAATAGCGGCCATATTCAGAAATCGCAAGTTTTCCAAAGTAAAGTCCTTCGTTGCATTGTTAAAGCTCCTAGGAACGTTCAAAATGAAGTAATTCATCCCGACCTCGAAGTCTCTGGCATTGCAGAGCAGGTTCGGAAATTCAGTCAAAATTTTTACAAGAAAAACTCTAGCAGACCCTATATGAGAGACGTCAACCAAACTTACGCCGTGACCTCGTTTTCCTATTGCAGGAAACGTAGGGCAAGGCATCTTCTACTTGATTCACAGCGAACTAAGTGGAAGAAAGCGAGGTTTATCATTCCCCAGGACGGGGTCTCCTAAATATTTCCGTTCCAAATTCTCATTTATTTTTAGTTGAAGTATTAAACTTCAACGTCTTCCCCTGTTTGGTCTCCCTCGGCTTCGGTAGATGGCGCCACAGATGTCCACTTCGGTGAACGGAGGTGGCCCAGCCTACAGATCCTGAGCCGACCAATTGCTATTCAGGCAGCTAGCATTTGCCCGCGCACATGACGCCAGTCCAATACTTATAAATATGTATCTTCCCGTTGTTAACCTCACTTTGTCGACTTTTCTAACTTTGTTCTTCCCTTGTTGAAATATAAATTTCTGCATTTCTTAAATTTTTTTATTGTGACTCGCTCTTGTGCATTTCTTGCCCTTCCCACCCTTTTTTTTACAGCCGAGCAGGCATCAACCATACCAAGACAATTTTCTGGACCACTACAGCAAATTAAACTAACTAAAACTTCACGTCCACTGGAGTGGAGCGACATTGCCGACCACCTGCAATTTATTATTATACCACAAATGGTCTGACATCTTATATTCGATGTGGGAATGAGTGTCTCTCACACAGGGATCCCGAAAGCAAGCGTCTTGACCTTGGTCTCTTTAATTTTGCGTATTTTGTGTGCATATATATTCTGTGCCAACGCAATTACAATATTTTTAAGTTTAAATGATCATCAAACTTTAATTATTTGTACAACAAAGCCTAATTTTAATGGTTGCAGAATGTAAACAAGTGATTGTAAGATGAGTTGTATAAGAATTGCTGAATTTTTTTTTCACTCAAAATTATTTAACTTTGGAGTCTGGTATAAAAGTGTCTGAATGAAATATTCATGGCTTTTACATAGAGAACCAGACGCTTTATATTTCAGTGACGTCATTTGAATAAAGTTCATTTTTTTCGATAAAGTTTCACGTTTTTAAGTAAAATAAATTATTGTAGCTCTGTGATAATTAAAAAATATCACCGCTGAATGTATCGCATTTTAGAGATGCGATACATTCAGCGAATTGCATTTCAGTTAGAAAGTGTTTCATAATCAATGCTTTATGCATGATTGATCTTTCTTGTCTTTTATCGCCTGCTCGAAATAAAACTGATTTTAAATTTTAAATTTCGATCTACTTTCAGCTTTAAAAGTTCATAGTTTTTAAACTAATTCGAATTTTTTAAAAAAAACTTCGTCGAGATACATCGTACGGGAAGCTGAAATATTTCTGTAGCTAATATCGCCACTGTTCGGCTTTTCGATTTTCCGCTTCAGTCGACATGCACACACACACACAGACAGAGACACACAAACATATTTTATTAAGTATCGTGTATAAATATTTTTTCATACTTTTAATACAATACATAACATAAGTAAAGAGTAAACATTGGAATGAGAGTCAAAATATGAATTTCATATTTATATAAATTTGCACTCTTGTAGTATCTTAGAGTACAATTTAACAGTATTTTAAATGCCTGCTTACCTGTCTATTTTAACTTTGAATCCAAGATATCACTTACAGTTGATAGTAAATAACTCCAATTAACTACTATTAAATTTATTAATTAATATGTCAACGAAATTATCAACAATAGACATTGTTATGTCAATATCAATCTATATAATATGCACTGAACTGAGTGACTGGCTCAGTGATTTGATGATGTATCAAAATTATTAAGCTATTTCACTATATTTAGAATCTTGATTTTGGTGTCATTAGATCTGCCTTGGCAAGACCAAGGGGAAAAAATCTAACAGTTCAAAATAGGGGTGACGGTACAATGGAATAATCAAACTACTCAAATCCTCTTTGCTTAATTATTAGCTACAACACTCTAGTTACAATCATGGTTCTGATTTCATTCTATCCGTCTCAGCTTCCAAGTTAACAAAAAATCTAATAATTTGAACATTCGATTTAGGGAGAGGCGATGCAAAGGAATAATCAAAATACTCAAAACCACTTTTCAAAATGATGGAGCATTTCCACCTAAGGGTGAGCGTCAGTAAATTTTCTGCCCTATCCGCGCTTTGTTAACTTTCGCGGCACACATATTTCGCTGAAATTCTGCTCAAGCAGTTGCGAAATATTTTCTTATAGATAAAATGCTATGCTCAGATTATATTAAAACTAAATTTAATACCCAATAAAACATAGAATATATGTTTTATTTTAAATTAAAATATTTTTGGTGCTACCATCTGTTGTCAAAATTTAATTCATACCGACAATTTTTATTTTTTAATGAACATTTTTAAATGTCTATTCCTTCTAATAAGCTATTAAATACAACAACAGATCATATATAATGCCATAATCACGGAAATGTAATTGAACTTGGACTTGAAGACAAAGTAACTTGAAGACAAAACTGCAGTCCTCAGTGATGTACATTCAGATCCCCTTATTAAATTTATAGAATGATAAATTACCTTTCCATGATTGTGGCATTATTATATGGGATCTGTTACTGCATTTAACACTGTATTAGAAGGAATAGATATTTAAAAATGTTCATTAAAAAATAAAAATAATCGGTATGAATTAAATTACGACAACAGATGGCAGCACCAAAAATATTTTAAATTAAAATAAAACATATATTCTATGTTTTATTGGGTATTAAATTTAGTTTTAATATAATCTAAGCATAGCATTTTATCTATAAGAAAATATTTTGCAACTGTTTGAGCAGAATTTCGGCGAAATATGTGTGCTGCGAAAGTTAACAAAGCGCGGATAGGGCAGAAAATTTACTGACGCTCACCCTTAAGCCAGGTCTTAGTCTCATTCGAACTGTCTCAAATTCCAGATCAACAAGAAAAAAATTGAAGACGTTGAAAATTATAATTAGGGATCACGATGCAAAGGAATTTTCAATCTTTGCCGCTTAAATATAAACACAATTTGATATATTTTCGATGTCAACAACTAAAACAGGTTATCAACAACTGTGATTAATTATGTCGGTCATTGAGACTGCTCGAAACGCTGGTGAAATGGCTAGTTTACAAATATTTACGCAAAGTAAAATATTTAGCACTCCCGTTATAAAATTTCTGTATACACCAAACTTGCATTGCTGTATCAAAATACATTTATTATTTTGGAAAGAGTGTTTGTTCAGCAAACTATTTTAACAGTTGACACCAAATTGTGTTCTTTTCATTAAAAGGAATTGTTTTAGAAAATTCAGTTTCTCCGCGGCCAAATTCCATGCCTGGAATTAAAATCATCGTGGAGGTTTCGCGTAATTAAGAATGCTTCTTGTACTCTCTTCTTGAATTCGTAATTTACTGTCGCGATAGTGAGAGTCGAGATGCGTGCTGTAATTTCCGGATGCAGGAAATTCCGTCCAGTCTTCATCTCGAGTTGCGTTATTTCGTTTCGAATCATTTACTGGGTGAGTTAAGAGTTTAGTATTATTGAAATGGATTAACCGCTAACCGAACGGTAAATGTAGTGCTTCAATACTGTATCAAAACGTGCTTCAATACTGTGTCAAAATAATTTTGGGAATTATCTAAACGCTAATACATTAAGTTTTTCGATTATTTAACGAGTCTGCAGAATTAGACAACGATGTCGAGGCACTTTTCAACCCCAATCTCTATTCATAAAGTGATTAAAAGTGCATTTTGGCCCTGACATTTTACAAATGGAGCTTAACGTTATTTTAGTAAAGTAAATGTATTACTAAAATTGTGCAGCTTTGTAAAAAGATATATTTTTCTCTAAAATTCGTATCCAAATCACACAATAGTTTAAAAACAGCGCAAGTTTTCGTTCAGTAAGTTACATCATTCACTTCTAAATAAAAAAAAATCTGATGCGGACTTGTGGGATGGTTTTTCCTACAAGCACAAATTCATTTTCTCTTTCTTACTTTCCCAATTATTTAATTAGTTCCATTGAAAAAGGACATGGATAATTATTTTAAATAACCCTAAAATCGCAGTTTTCATTCAATTTTCGTTTCCATTTGAAAACTGGACGTATTTTCAAAGTGGATATGGTAAAAATGCGAAAAACTAAAATATCTCGAGAGGAGTTAGCCCTAGAGGTGCACGGTTAGTCTTATTCTCTTTGTCGTCAAAAACTACGGATAAAACAGACATTTAATTCATACATTTGAGCATATACGTCGTCTTTTGTTTTAGTTTGGATGCTTTTTGCGAGCCATTTTGCAAAATAAGGCTGATCCATTTTTCCGAATCGTAAAAAGCGTTTGCAGAGTGCGGTCTTGTTTCAAATTCCTGTAAATTATAACCACGATTTTATTAGAAGATGTATTTTTTAATTTTATTTGTATACAATCCTCGTTTTAAAAACATCGATATTTCTCAATTCAAATATTCAATGCATTTGTCAGAATGTACCATTTAAGTTTACCTTAGCATCTCTTGTATGGTTTGGAGTAATTAGATTGTTATGCGTAGTGTACCACATATATATATATATATATATATATATATATATATATATATATATTAGAAAAAATAACCAATAATAATAGCCAATTCCAAGTAATTACAAAACATTAAACCAATGAAATTACAAAAACAGTTAAACCACAGATATCATGCCGGAAAAAAAAATTAAACACACTGGCGTAATTTGGTGGCAAATTAGACTTAACTCTTCATCGGGTCTGAGCATTTAACTTTAAAAAAAAAATATATATATATATATATACTATATGTATATTATATATATTACTAGCAGCATACCCGTTCTTCGTACGGAGCATATAATATAAAGAAACTTGAAATTCATAATCATGCCCAAATTCTTATAGTATACTAAATGACATGTTTAATCAAAATATTCTGTTAAAATATTTAATATAATGCTCCTAAAAAGAAGTTTAAGAATCTCTGTTCTCGCTATATAAAATTATCTTCATGGACATATCTGAAGAATAAAACATCTTGGACCCCTTATGTAAGCAAATATAAAAAAAAATATGGAATTGAATCAATATATGCAAAATAAAAGCGTTAAAATTGTATGGGATCCGTACTAATTATATACGCGAATATTAGAAAATATAACCTGTATTAGTAGATTACATGTATAAATTGAAAATACCAATAAACCCGTAATCTTTAAATCTGAAGACAGTCATTTATTCCAATATATGTCAAAATTAAAGTGCTAATATTATATGGGAAGATATACACATACTACTTATAATGTCCGTTTATTAGTAGAAGATTACCCACATATTGCAATATGAGTCTCAAATGTTTTTTGGTAAAATACAACTGACGACGTAATAAATTGAATATATAATTAATCCCCTTAATCTTCATACCAGAAGACTGTACTTGATTCCAATATATATGCCAATATATGTCAAAATATATGCCAATATACCTGTACTACTTATATTCTCGTAGGTTAGAAGATATACCCGTGCATTCCTAGAAGATTACTCGTACAACGTACAATATGCGTGTGTCAGCAATTTTTGCCGCAATAAAACAATGGCGTAATAACTTAAAAATATCAATAATCCCTGAATCAATAATTCCGGAAAATATCAATAATAATAATGTTTAAACCTGAAGAGTATAATTGATATTATCCAGTCCAAAATGAAATGGCAATGAAATTTATTTTATATACATATCTTCATTATTCAAATCGGAAAGGATTTAATAAAAATCGTCTGCCGCATAAACACATTGGATTTAAATCCGTTGCTAAGCGACATGATATCATTTGCTTCAAATAAATTGGTAGAAAAAATATCGTCTAAATAGTTATATTTCTATGGAACATTTGGCGACACTTTCGTCAAATTAGCGACATTTTAAAAAATCGCCAAATTTATCGCCAAGTGGGACTGTAGAACTGACAGTTCCACTTTGCGACAAATTGACGAAATATCATCACAATACTATCCCCTAACAAAAAACAATTAATATCATTTATGTAGCGCAATTTTATCAATTTCAAGATATTTTTATAGATTTGAAAACATTTTTATCAATTTGGTGACATTTTAAAAATTCGCTAAATGTATTACTAAGTAGGATGGTTGGTCTCACAGATAAATGCTAACCAAACATCATTTCAGTACTCTCTTCTAACAAAACAAAAAAAAATTTCATTGATATGTAGAAGACCCAAGCCACAAGACCAACCCGAAGGTTTATGGCAGCTGTTTGTGTGTCGTTTATATCAATTTGGCGACATTTCCGTCAATTTGGCAAAGTTTAAGAAAAGTTGTCAAATTAGCGATATCCCTCCCAATTCGTAGCTTTGAATTTGCAGATCTGAATGAAACATTCTTATCCCGTTTCAATATACTAAATGAAAACACTACAATTGTATTAGAAGATATACCCGCTCTACTCTTTTTCTGTTTCAACAATCGGCTATATGAATTTATTGGCTAAACACAATATATGAGTTTAGTAGCTAAATACGATATAAGCTTGAAAACTCTTTGCCAAAATAAATGAAATTGATGTACGCAGTCAGCAATTAATATAATTAAAAGAAAAATCAAACCGTCCATTCATAAGATATACTTTTATATCCATTTATCCATTTATTTATTATTTAAATCGAAAAAAAATAATAAAAACATTAACAAACACATTTAATTTAATTGCGATGCTGAGCAACATGATATATCCTCCTAAAATGTTAAAATTTATTAACCACTAACAGCACACCCGTTATTCGTACGGAGTGTATAATTTAAAGAAACTTATAGTTCGCAATCATGTGCAAATTCTGTTAAAATATTAAATTTATTGCTCCTAAAGACAAGTTTAAGAATATATGTTGTCACTATGCAAAATTATCTTCACGATCAGATCTGAAGAATAAAACATCCTGCCCCCTTTTGTAAGCAAATTTACAGAAGAAAAAATAGGAATTGAATGAATATATGCAACCCCGTACTAATTATATTGTCGCAGATCAGAAAATATGCCAATGTGTTAGTAGAAGATTACCCGTATTACAATATGCGTCTCAAAAATATTTGCCAAAATAAAAGAGATGACGTAATAAATTGAAAACATCAATAATATCCGTACTCTTTATACCAGAAGGTCGTAATTGATTCCAATATATGCCAATATATATCAAAATATATGTCAATATACCTGTACTACTTATATTATCGTAGATTAAAAGATATACACGTGTATTTGTAGAAGATTCGTACAACATACAATATATGAGTTTAAACAATTTTTGTCATAATAAAATAATTGCATAATAACTTGAAAATATCAATAATCCTTGAATCAATAATCCCCGAAAATATAAATAATAATAATTTTTAAACCTGAAGACCGTAATTGATATTATCCAGTCAAAAATGCTATAAGAAAAATCAAATCGTTCTTTTCTAAAATATATTTTTATATCCATTTATTTATTACTCAAATCGAAAAAATAATTATTAAAATTAACAGACAGATTTAATTTAATTGCGTTTCTGAGTAACATGATATAAGATAGAATCTTATAACATGTTAAATATGTCATGTCTTATAACATAAACTGCGAAATTAAATAACGATTTTGATTTCTCTATACTTCTCATTGTTCCGTAAAAGCTTGTTTTAAATAAACCATGAACCATGGGGATAGATTTCCCCTTTAAATCATGTTTCAAACAATTCATTTTTTCAGAAAGTGACTAATTAACGCAAAAAATTTCCCATCAAACTCAGAGATTAAATTTTAATTCACTTTCAAACGATTTTCAAGCTTTTCGTTTGGATAAACCACGGAGTTAGGGAGTAGAACTCCTAGGAAAAAGTTCCGTTTTTCATTAATATCTCGACAACCCCAGGTCTTAGAAACTCGAAACTTGGACAAAATTTATGGGGGGATATTTCAAGGCTATTCACCAAATTTCATTAAATTCGGTTCAGCCGTTTTTCCGTGATGATGAGACAAACGAAAATTTCGTTTTGTACTAATATCTCGTGAACCACTGGTCGTAGAAACTCAAAACACGGATATAATTTTAAGTGGGGCTATTTCTGGGCTACCCACAAAATTTCATCAAATTCGGTTCAGCCGTTCTCCCGTGATGGTGTGACAGACAGACAGACAGACAGACAGACAGACAGATTTTCATTTTTATTTATATAGATATACATATATATATATATATATATATACTATATATATACATATATATATATATATATATATATATATACTATATATATACATATATATATATATATATATATATATATATACTATATATATACATATATATATATATATATATACTATATATATACATATATATATATATATATATATATATATATATACTATATATATACATATATATATATATATATATATATATATATATATATACTATATATATACATATATATATATATATATACATATATATATATATATATATATATATATATACTATATATATACATACATATATATATATATATATATATATATATACTATATATATACATATATATATATATATATATATATATATATATATATATATATATATATATACATATATATATATATATATATATATATATATATATATATATATATATACACATATATATATATATATATATATATATATATATATATATATACACATATATATATATATATATATATATATATATATATATATATATATATATATATATATATATATATATATATATACATATATATATATATATATATATATATATATATATATATATATATATATATATATATATATATATATATATATATATATATATATATAAATTGAAATTTTTACTCAAAAACTATGCATAAACTACGGTAAGTACAAAACAAGAAAGATCAATCATGCTTAAAGCATTGATTATGAAACACTTTCCAACTTCAATGCAATTTTATTTAAACAAGTCTAAAATGCAATACATTCCTCGGTAATATTTTAAAACTTATCACAATACTACATTAATTTATTATATTTGAAAACTTAAATCTTCATTGAAAAAAATGAACTTTATTCAAATGACGGCATTGAAATATAAATTGCCTGGTTTAAACATCTCTAAAACGCAATACATTCCTCGGTAATATTTTTGAAACGATCATATTACTACGAGAACTTGTTATATTTGAAAACTTCATCAAAAACAACTGAAATTCATTCAAATGACGTCATAGAAAAAATAACACGCCTGGATCTCTCTATAAAAACAGCACTTCATTCATAACATTTCCCCATTCATTTCATTCATCACAATACTATAATAATTTATTTTATTTAAAAATTACGACCATGGAGCTACAAGTAACTAAACTCTATGCTTAAAGCTTTATCGAAATAAATCGTCCTTCTCTTTGTAAAATCAATGAATATTTCATTCATATCAGCTATCCAGACTCCATGGACTAAATAATTTTGTGTTAAAGAAATACAGCAATTCTAATACAACTCATTCTACATATTTTGCTGTTTGCATTTTACATAGGTGAAAAATAGGCTTCGTTGTAGAAATAATCAAATTTGGATGAGTATTTAAACTCAAATATATTGTAATTGCGTTGTTTCAGTATGTAGATGTACAGAATTTAACCAAAAATAAAGGGGTTTTAGGACGGATCCAACATTCAATATGAATTAAAAAGAACTTAAAAAATCACGATTTTGAGACAAGATGGATGCCATATATCATTTTGAAGTGGGTCATGTGATATTTTCATATCATGGTCACGTGATCTCTTCATATAAGAGGTGTAATTATTATTTTAATTTTTATTTAAAAAACTACTGGATATATTTCGCTGAATTTCTTTTTTATATATTTTATGGAACAATTTGAATATTATCTAAAATTTTCGAAGCAATTTGTGAATTTTAAATCCGCTTAAAAAATATTTGAAAAATTAGGTCCCATAGGGCTCAATGTATTTAATTTTTTCAACCCGGGTTCAATCCAAAACTAATTGGGTGATATTATTCATTTATATTCCCATAGATCCTGCAGACCGTCTGAACAACATACTAAAATTTCATTTTGATTAAGTCATTTTTACGGCAGTTATCGTGCTAACGGACAGACAGACAGACAGACAGAATGAACAAAGTCATAAACACTTTTCAACTTTGTTGTAAAGTGTTAAAATCCCATCTCTAGCATATCTGCTACAAATAAGTAACTATAGACCAAAACTAAGGATGAAAATAGAAAGTAACTTATCACTATAATGGAAAGGAGACGAGGGGAGATGAGTATACAAAAATGGTAATTGGAAGGTATATTTATATATATATATATATATATATATATATAATGAAAAAGCAAACAAGGCAAAAATGAGAAAAGGCAATAATATGTAGCTCAAGATTGAAAATCAAGACATGGAAAACAATCAACTGAAACTACACAAAAAACGGCGGTTAATTCGAAATTGCATTCTCGTCAGGACATCCATACAATTCGAATTAAAACCGATAGAATAGCCAGCTTCTAAAAATAGCGATAGTATTTACCTATGGACACCATTGGAACTGCCTACTGGCTAGTGAAGGAAAATAATAAAAACCAAGTGAATTATAAACAAGAAATATAAAAAACAGATATATTAACTCACAGGCACAGCCACCAAGTGGGAGTCTATAGGTTTGCAGGGGAACATTCGGCAGAGTATTTTACATCTCTTCGTCAAAGCGAGTGGACACCAGAATGAATGCACTTGAATGAAAAATAATGTGTATGAAGACTTTTAAAAATAGTAAGCAGTATAGGACTCAGGACAAGTGGAAAATAGTGTTTCAAAAATAGTAAGCAGTATCAGGCTCAGGCCTAATGGTAAGTAGGTGATAAGAACGGGTGAAATTCACAAAAAGAGTTATCCAATCAAGGATAAATAATGCATTTGTAAAATTATTACGTGGTGTATTTGAAATTATTAATAATATTATTTACAAATACTTCCGGATAGTGGTAATTTTGATAAATGCTTTTAAGATTATTGATGTGGGGTAAGTGAAACTGAGGATCAGAAAGTCGATATATTCGAAATAGCTGGTTTAAAATGATGTTTCTAAACAATTGAATAGAATTACAAGATTGATATGATAGCTGCTTAATAATAGTGAAGTTATAAGCATCTTTAGTGGAAGGACAGCTAATAAAAACCAACTGAATTATAAACCAAAAATATAGAAAACAGAAATATTAACTCACAGGCACAGACACTACGTGGGAGTCTACAGGTTCGCAGAAGAACATTCGACAGAGCATTTTACATCTCTTCGTCAAAGCGAGTGGACACCGGAATGAATACACTTGAACAAAAAATAATGTGTATGAAGACTTTCAAAAATAGTAAGCAGTATAGGACTCAGGTCAAGTGGAAAGTAGTCCTTCAAAAATAGTAAACAGTATCAGACTCAGGTCTAGTGGTAAGTAGGTGATAAAAATGGGTGAAATTCACAAAAAGAGTTATCCAATCAAGGATAATTAATGCATTTGTAAAATCATTATTGATAATATACAAGTGATAATATACAATCAGGAGGGGCTTTTGCATTGTTATTCCTATTTACTCTTTTTTTTTTACATTTGCATATTTGCAAAGTATCCTTAATTTTTTAAGTATACTACAGTATTTATAAAAAAAAAATATGAGAATGCAATTTCGAACTAACCGTCATTTTTTGTGTAGTTTCAATTGATTGTTCTCTATGTCTTAATCTATTATCTTGAGTTTATTATTATTGCCTTTTCTCATTTTTGCCGTGTTTTCTTTTTTATTTTTATTTATATTTATATACTTTTAATTGTGAATTTTGTATCCTAATATTCTTCTCATCCCCCTTTCCATTGTAGTGATATGTTACCTTCTATCTTTATCCTTACTCTTGGTCTATAGTTACTCATTTGTAACAGATATGCTAGAGATGGGTTTTATTGTACATACAGTAGTTTATGCATAATTTTCGATTAAAATATTTCAATTTATATATATATATATATATATATTGTGTATATACATATGCTCGTATATGTAGAGATGTAGATTTTCCACAGTAGAATATTTTGAAATTATTCTCAATATTACATTTCAGCTTGAATAATATGTTTAGTGACTTTTAAAAGTATTTATTCTTACATTACAGCTACAGTTAAACATATGTTACATAACATGGCTAAAAGAGAATGTTTATATCTAGAAATATATGAAAAATCCAATGCATGAGAATATCTTATATCTGTATACTGCAGTTAGCAACTACAATCTATTATTTTCCCTAAATGCACTTGCTTTTAAATATTTATAAAAACCCTATTTCAAATATAATGAAATGTTTTTTTTATCTTCAAAATTCCAACTTTTTAAGTACTGAACAAAAGGAATAACAGAAGAAATACTTTAAAACTGGTAAACCTTATCAGAATCATAAATAATTTAGCGTTTATTATGAGTATAAAAATAGATTATAAAATATAATATTCTAAGAAAAAAATTAAAAACTGATTATAATTAAAAAATACATGAAATATTGTATTGCATTTCCTTCAATATCTACTAATAATTCAAATGTAAACTCTACCATCTCCATAAAAATAACAAAAATAAAAAATAGATTATTAGTTTATTATATATATATAAATAAATTATTAAATATATAAACATGTTATATGACAAAAAGAAATTAAAATAATGCTTATAATTAAGTACTTTTAAAAATACATTATTTTATATAATATTAAAAATTACTTTAGAAATACCTGCTTGTATTTGAACATGTGAGTACCATGAGAAAGAAGGGATAATTTCGAAGATGAGTTAAGCATATATTTAGTGCTGTTAAAGCATTTCCCCTCAGCAGATCTTGCGAAAACATTCCATTTTTTTATATAAATTTTGGAGAACTTAAATTTGAAAGAATATACTTCTTAAAACGTTATTTGCTTTTTCTGAAAATGAGTAAAATGTCATTTGAGCCCTTTTGATTGCCATCCATTCTTTTTCTTTAAAATAAAGGGCACATACACACATTTGCTCCCCGCCCTCCTTCATTTTCATTTTCAAAATTAAATGAAGGATCGACAACTCAATGATCAAAAACTTCTTGTAAAACTACTTGCTTTTTAGAAAAACAGTTTGGAAGGAGTATTGCATTTTATTTTCAAATTAATTAAAAACAAAAAAAAAAGGAAAAAATTTTCCCATTTCCGGAAATTTTTCCGACCCACATCTTTATATATATATATGTATTATATATACATATATATATTTATCTCTAATCTATCATTGGAATTTCATATAATATTTTTATTATTTATATATACTATATTCTTCAAAGTTTTACTTTATTATATAAAAAAAACATCATTTCTCTACTTAGGAAAACGCGATAATTAAATTAGAGCCATTAGATTCCCACGTAAGACTTTTAACCGTTCACGTAACTTTTCATTAAAAGCAGTTGTTTTATCAAAAATACGTATTTTCAGTCAAGAAATTTCATGGGAATTCAATGAATTGAAACAGTCGCTTGTCGCTTCTTTTTCTTGTATACAAAATTTACGGTAGTAAGCATTGGAGTCGTGTGCAGAAACTTCCGGTTTCGGGAAATTCCATCCAAACCTCATCTAGATTTGAGGTATTTTGTTTATAATCACTTACTGAAGGAATTAAGATTGTCCATTTTATTAAACTGATTTAATCGTTTGTGTGTGTAATATCTTTCAATTGTACGAAATAAATGTCAGGCATTATTTTATGTTAAGTTGTTTATTCCATTGTTTGAAATTATTTAATGCGTGTAATTGTACGCAATTATATGATACGTGTTGTTGTTTTGAAATAATTCGTCTTACTTATAGCTCAAACTGCTCGTAATGTAATAAAACTATAAAAACTTCGTTAAAAGTAACATACAACGCAAAATTAATACTGTTGACATATTTCGAAGGCCTTCTTCGTCAGGACAAACAATAAACTCAACCTTTACTCGTTAGACCACATCAATATCACCTCCAAGAATAGTTACTGACATAAAATGCTGATCTTACTTTTACGATGCCAGTAAAGACAAGTTTTTATGAAAATAATGTGTGCTATTGTGCAGGTAGGTCAAGGCATAATAGAGATGACAGACAATCGCCATACTAAGGACACTTTTACTGCCCATATTTATTTAAGATGTCAATTTTAATTAGAAACAAGAAAGATCAATCATGCATAAGCATTGATTATGAAACACTTTCCAACTGAAATGTAATTTCATTTAAAAATTTCTAAAATGTGATTCATTCAGTGGTAATATCTTTTACATTATCACAGAACTACAGTAATTTATTATACTTAAATATTTAAAACTGTATCGAAATATAAATCATCTGATTCTTTATGCAAAATCAATGAATATTTCATTCATATAACTTGTATTCCAGACTCCAGAGCTAAATAATTTTGTGTGAAAAAAATTCAGCAATTCTTATGTAATTCATCTTACAATCGCTTGAGATATTTGCATTCTGCATATGTTAAAATTAGGCTTCCTTGAAGAAATAATAAAAGTTTAGGGATCATTTAAAATCACAACTCTTGTAATTGCATAGGCACGGAATTTAGATACACAGATAATACACAGATAATATATATGTGTATGTGTATGTACTCAAAGTATTGGAATCGTGCCGAGGATCGGAACTCGAATTTTCAAAGTATCTACACGTTTTGGGACTTCTAGAACACGAAAAAACTACTTTTAGGAAGACGTCTGTGTGTGTAAGGGTGTATCTGTGTATGTTTCTGTGTGTCTGTGTGGATATTACATCCACTCTAATTGAAAAACTAATGGACCGAATTTCATACAATTTGGTAGGTATGTTTTTTGTGGGAAATCCTGATGTTCATTAGATTATAGTACGATTCGTAATAAAAGAATCTGCCTTCTTTGCGAAATGGCCGCAGAAATTGCCTTTATCCACTCTAGCTAAAAACTAATGAACCAAATTTAACAAAATTTAGAGTATAATATTTCAATAACCTACAAGTGATTTATATACCAAATTTAACAAAATTTTGTATATAAATCATTTGTAGGTTATTCTACTACGATTCGGGAAAAAGGAACGGGCTATTTTTGCGAAATGGCCAGCAAAAATCGTTATATATAAAAATAAAAGACTACGTGTGCTCAATTATATCAATTAAATTCCTATTTTATATGTGATTTTTGACAACAAAAAGAATAAGACTAACCCCATTACTCTAGGACTAGCCGTTCTTGAGATATTCTAGTTTTTTCGCGTTTTCGCTACGCCACCTTTGACAATAAGTCCAGCTATCAAATGAGAACCAAATTTAAGTTTAACGTGTAAATTCAATGTCATTTAAAATACTTATGTTGTGCAGATAAACTCAAATTATCATTGAATAAATAAAGAGAACGAATATGAGTCTGCAGAGAAAGACATGTGCTGTCCACATCAGAATTTTTAACAATATTACACCAATGATTTATAGAAGTGAACGGGGATTATTTTCAGGCCATTTCGAAAAAAATGTATAATCTATATTTAAAGATCCATCAAATTTTTGTCGAATAAAATGTTCAACAAATTTAAGCTGTGTACCAAATTTTAACTCTCTAGGACGTAGGAAAGTGCATTTAAAATGCCATCAATTAAATTTATCATGAAGAGTTATATAAAATTTAAAAAAATGAAAAATTGTTATCTACCAAATTTATCTTAAAATATGAAGCCACTCCCATATGCAAAACGTTTAAACAAATGCAGAGATATTTATTATATAATATCTCTCTCTTTTCTTTCTGGAAGATATCCCAAAGTCAGAATTTAATTGAATTTGTTTTTTTCCCTATATTAAATAATTTTTTTAATTAAAAAACTACTTAACATATTTTACTGAATTTTTTTTTATATATTCTATGGGATAATGTGAATATTTCCTAAAAATTTCGAAGCAATTCGTGAATTTTAAATTTACTTAAAAAATTTTGAAAAATTAGGTCCCATAGGGTTCAATGTATTTCATTTTTTCAACCCGGGTTCAATAAAAAACTAATTGGATGATATTATTTATTTATATTCCCATAGGTCCTACAGACCGTCTGAACAACATACTAAAATTTCATTTTGATAAACTCATTTTTACGGCAGTTATCGTGCTAACGGACAGACAGACAGACAGACAGACAGACAGACAGACAAAATGAACAAAGTCATAAACACTTTTCAACTTTGTTGTAAAGTGTTAAAAATCAAGTAAGCTGAGGGCCAGAAGGTGACCATAAACTCACCACAGACTTAGTGTGTGATAACATCGACAACCAATCAGCGAATGTGAGAAGGAGTGCGAGAAAGTCCAACAAACCAAAAGTGTGAGTGTGGATCAGTTGCGCCCTACAGTTTCAGAGAAGGAGTTAGAAAAGATGCTAAGTTGTTCTACTCTGCGAATCATTCAACTAAAAATATTTCAAAAAATAAGAACGTTGTCAGATTCCATTTAGAACTGATAGAGCCCTGCTTGAAAATTTCCTGATACTCTTTTCTGAACGAATGCAGATCTTGTGAAGATCGGTTTGCCAACGAAAAGGAATGTGTGTGTGAGTGAATAATTTCCTGATACTCTTTTCTGAACGAATGCAGATCTTGTGAAGATCGGTTTGCCAACGAAAAGGAATGTGTGTGAGTGAATAAATGATCAATGCTACGAAATTGTAGGAAAGTTACAATAAGCAAGATAGTGCCATCGATACGATGAAAATAGAACTTCGGGAGATGAAATACAATCAAAGAAAGGGTATATGCACCTGTTTAAAGTATATACTAGTGAAGTTTAATGGGAACTTTTTAAAAGAGCATTAAAATGTCAGAACCTTCAATAATGCAATTAATAATTAAATAATTAGATAATCATTTGTTATGTACATTTTTATTAGAAAACGAATGGCACAAACTTACGCTAGAATGAACCGACGCTAGAATGAACAACTCTAGAATGAACCGACGCTAGAATAAACAACGCTAGAATGAACCTTTCTCGAGCAAAATTAAGTATTAATTACTTAAAATTAAGTATTAACTACATAAAATTAAGTATTAACTATCGAAAAATGTGTTTACTTTCCAATGCAATATATATATATATATATATATATATATATATATATATATATATATATATATATATATATATATAAGGCACCACTATTACTTGGAGGAAAGAAATTCATCATATGTTTATAAATGTCTAAATAATAGGAAAAGTTTAATTTTTGTCCATTTACTCTATTCCACCTAAACCTATTGATTTTATTCACCAGTCCACCCTAAACTTATTGATGTTTAGCGATATCGAATCGTAAGAAAGCAAACATTTTTGGGATTTTTCTGAATATCAAAATTTGTTTGTTTAAAATGAACTTCATCTTGTTTAGTTGTTCGAAGTCGAAAATTCGAATTAGAGATTTTTCGACGAAAGATCATGTTTCAATCCTCCCTGAACAAGAATTGAACATTCTTGAGGTGATGGCTGTGTGTGTGGAAGCAATATCTCACAAGCGAATGGACCGATTCGAAAAATAATTGGTACGATTATTATAATCAGTTAATATTGTAACCCTATTGATATTTATCACGATCAAACGTTCGGAAGACCCCAAACTTATTAATGAATTTATGAAAAAATCCAAATATCAGGAACTTTAATAATATTTCATACGTAATTCATTAGAAAGGAAATGGCAAACTTGAGAACACTAACATTAACCATTCTCAAGATATGGCATGGTTTCAAATAAACTTATTAAAAATTACATAAAATTGATAAATAGCAAGTGCTCTTAATTAGGTTGATCATGGCGATAAATTTGGCAAAATCTTGCCAAATTGGCGACTTTTTGAAAATGTAGCTAAATTGATGAACAATTAATATTTTCTAATGATTAAAATTGTTTAATATATAGATAATATTGCTTAGGGATGCAATTAATATTTCTATCTGTGAAGTTAAATTTGCACGAAACATAAGTTAATTTGCTAATTTAAAATAATTTTATACATTGTCATCCAGAAAAGTACCCAATGTTAATGTAATTCAAAGTTAATAGACAAAATGACAATACTACTATCTACTAATGAATCTTGTTTTTGATTAGTTTGCTGTTAAAGAAGTCTAGGTAACGTGATGGGCTACCCACATGAGATTTTTGACATTATATTAAATAAATCAAAGATATCTCGTGTTTATTATATACCACTTTCACACAACTTCTATTTGGTCAGTATCGCTACTGACATTACATATTTACTTTCTAAAATTACCCAATAAAAAGTTGTATCATTACACGCTAAAAAGCGAAAGTCACGCAACTTTCGCAACGAACTTGAAAGCCACTAATCATGCCCTTTGTTGCCTTCTAATTACAATGGTTCCTCCCTCTAATTTCTTACAGGGCGTTTGCATTTTAATCCAGAATTGGGTTGAATCTGGAGAGACCGCGTTCGCTCCCTTAACCTACAAACGGCAAGTGACTTTCTCATAAAGAAAAAGGTGCAAAAGGGTTACGGTCCAGTTGCTAAGACAGCGTCAGAACGGGACAGTTTCTGCCATCGCAGTGCTATGATCTTGTTGAGCTTTGTGGTCACATTTGCCGCACTTCGTGCCGGTCGGGCCTTTCCGCGCGGGGCCCCGGCCGAAGCCTGTGAATCTCTTCTCCCCAGGCATTACGGGACGGAGCCACAGGATTCGCAACATTCGCCCTATTCTTTTTTAGCGTCGTCTAAGCATTATCATTATAGGATGGATGGTATTCAAGGTATGTTGGAAATAAAGATACAATTTTTAGGTGTTCATTTAAGCGATTCTTAAAAGAAATAAAATATTTTATAAAATTTGGATTGGAAGAAAAAAATCATATAGATCGTATGTACCTAATTTAATTCCCCTCTGAATATTTTGAGTTTTAACATTCGTCATATTTATTTTGATTGATTTGTTTACGTTATTTTATTTTACTTTATTGTATCGCCGAAATAGTCTCATTAAAGAATAGATGAGGTTCTATGTTCCTTTTAAATAAACCTAAAAAAAATAATGATTTTATTGTTGGTATCTTGACAGTTATGAAAAAATTTATAGAATTTAAAAAGCTCTGTACGCCCAAAACTCATACTATGTATATACATACCTTATTAATCTTCAGATTCCCATCTCAAGCAATGGCATAACAGGGGTAGGCATAACTCCCCATTGTCAAATTTCAGTAAAGTTGTGGTAAATTGTATGCAATATGTTATCGTCTCACAAATGGTGCCACAGTCATTCATTAAAAAATATATATGTAAAGTTGCCTGATCGAGTAACATTATTTATGTAGATTTTTTCAAATTTCAATGAAAATGTTTTGATTCGATCGTACTAAAATTATATAACCTCTTGAATGTTATCATCCTTAACACCCAGTGTATTATTTTCTGACATTAACGCTACTCTTATATTTCCACTAGCAAACATACCCAGCATTTCTTGTAATTTAAAATATGTACAAATTGTAATAGTGTTCTAAATCATATTTCTTAGAAAAATTTCGTTGAATATATAATATGTTTTACCTATAACAATACACGAAATGTACCTGAATCTGTGTTCTTTCTATACAAAATTTTTCTTACAGCCATATCTAAACAACAAAACATCTTGGTCCCCTTTTAAACAAATTTACAAAAATTAGGAAGATTAGGCAGAATTTTTTAAAATTAAGAAATGGAAACAGTAGCAAAAGTTTTCCCGTACCGGTTTATCCAGTTGTAACAATCAGTTAAACACAATCGGAAGCATATATATGTAATAAAATTTTGCCGCAATTAAAAGACTTAAAAGACATAAAAAACATGAATAATTTCCGTAATCTTAATTGCTCCTTGACCATATAACACAATCCAAAATATAATATCAGTCATTTATTAGATTTATATTTCTATCAATGTCTTTTTATTATTTAAATCCTATAATTTAAATTAAAATCATCCGCTTAATTCAGTTGCTAAGCAACATAATTTTCTTCAAATAAAGCTTGAGAAAAATAAAACGTCTGTGGAATGCTATTTCAATGGAAAGTTTAATTTTGTGTCTTTTATTAACATTTCAGAACCCTGTGGGTCTAGAAATTTGAAACTTGCACAGAGTTACCCGTAGTAAAGTAAAGAGCAACCATATCAAATATAAACAAGAAAGATCAATCATGCTTAAAACATTGATTATGAAACACTTTCCAACTCCAATGCAATTTTATTTAAACATCTCTACAATGCAATACATTCCTAAGTAATATTTTAAAACTTATCACAATACTACATTAATTTATTATATTTGAAAACTTAAACCTTCATCGGAAAAAATGAACTTCATTCAAATGACGGCATTAAAATATAAATTGCCTGGTTTAAACATCTCTAAAATGCAATGCATTCCTCGGTAATATTTTTAAAACTATCATAATACTACGATAATTTATTATATTTGAAAACTTCATCGAAAACAACTGAAATTCATTCAAATGACGTCATAGAAAAAATAACACGCCTGGATCTCTCTATAGAAACAGCATTTCATTCATAACATTTTCCCATTCATCACAATACTATAATAATTTATTTTATTTAAAAATTATGACCATGGAACTACAAATTATTAAACCCTATGCTTAAAACTTCTTCGAAAAAAATCGTCCTTCTCTGTATAAAATCAATGAATATTTCATTCATATCAGCTATGCAGACTCCATGATCTAAATACTTTTGCGTTAAAAAAATACAGCAATTCTAATACAACTCATCCTACATATTTTGCTGTTTACACTTCACATAACTGAAAAATGGGCTTCGTTATAGAAATAATCAAAGTTGGATGCTCATTTAAACTGAAATATATTGTCATTGCGTTGTTTCAGTATGCAGATGCACAGAATTTAAGCGAAAATAAAGAGGTTTTACGACGAATACAACACTCAATATGAATTAAAAAGAACTCTAAAAATGACGATTTTGAGACAAGATGGATGCCGTATTATATTTTGAAGTTGGTCACGTGATCGTTTCATATCATGGTCACGTGATCGCTTCATATAAGAGGTGTAATTATTATTTTAATTTTTATTTAAAAAACTACTGAATATATTTTGCTGAAATTTTTTTTATATATTTTATGGAATAATTTGAATATTATCTAAAATTTTCGAAGCAATGTGTGAATTTTAAATCCGCTTAAAAAATGTTTGAAAAATTAGGTCCCATAGGGTTCAATGTATTTCATTTTTTCAACCCGGGTTCAATCCAAAACTAATTGGGTGATATTATTTATTTATATTCCCATAGGTCCTACAGACCGTCTGAACAACATACTAAAATTTTATTTTGATTAAGTCATTTTTACGGCAGTTATCGTGCTAACGGACAGACAGACAGAATGAACAAAGTCATAAATACTTTTCAACTTTGTTGTAAAGTGTTAAAAAAAAGCGACAGAAACTGTGCATTTGTACACGAAGCAGATAAAGATAAACAGACACACAAACAGACTTTCAATTTCACACCTTATATTTCAAATTAGGTTTTATTCTTATTTCGTACACTCGAAAATAATTTTCAAAAATCCATAAAATGTGCACAATATAAGGAGTCTGTAATAGTAGAGATATCAACAGTATTCACTATATGAATCTGTGGGATTGAAAGATAAATTTTTGATGAATATTTATCAAAAAGTTCTTTAAATTTTAAAAAAATGCAGAAGCAAACACTTGGATAGAATATGAAAAACTAATAAAATTCTTCATATAATTGGCTTATCTCAGAGTACTTTATCATTCGGCAATCATTCATAAAGATAACAAAATAAATATATTTTTGATAAATTAATTATGTGATTTCTTTCATGTAAACACA
The DNA here is from genome assembly GCA_951213105.1 of Amaurobius ferox. Taxonomy (NCBI): domain Eukaryota; kingdom Metazoa; phylum Arthropoda; class Arachnida; order Araneae; family Amaurobiidae; genus Amaurobius; species Amaurobius ferox. The sequence goes on along the minus strand of OX578133.1, from coordinate 183,092,990 downwards.
CGGAAATAGAATAAAATTATGTCCATCCCTCGCAGTTTTAATTTAAAAAATTTGGAAATTTATTGTTTAGCTAAAATTCTGTAAATTAAAGTCATACGAAGCTAATTTATCATTATTTAATTTTATTTTTAGAATTATTATGCACTGTACAGAGCATTCATTCTTTAATTTAATAATTGTTATTTTAAAAAATCGCTACAGTAAAATTAAATATGTAATTACATATAAAGGTTCAATTTACGATTTAATTTTTACACATATAGAATTTATTTAATTATTACACATATAGAAGATATTAATTTATTACACATATTTAGGTTTAATTTATTACACACATAGAACAACGGGACTATATAGTTACTTAAAATGAAATTATAAACGGCATTTCTGTAGAAAGATAAATTCTCATATCTCAATAACGGCTCGTGCTAGCTACTTAACAATAATGTTTATTCATGTCTAATTAAAAGTACTCAAGAAGCACTGACTCATTGGATAATAGTGAGCATATTTATTTATTTTTATATTTTAGATAAAATCAACAATATCTAAAATAGAGCACGTATCATTCGCCTTAAAATAAATATTACATACAAAATGGCTATTTTTACAACACATTTTAATTTATTTTCTTTTTATATTTATTTTTGATTTCAAAAATTTTGATTTGAGCTCCTCAAAAACCAATAAGCCTCTGACACACATACATTATATATATATATATATATATAATTATATATATATATATATATATATATACATATATATATAATTATATATATATATATAATTATATATATATATATATATATATATATATATATAATTATATATATATATATAATTATATATATATATATATATATATATAATTATATATATATATATATATATATATATAATATATATATATATATAATTATATATATATATATATATATATATATAATTATATATATATATATATATATATATATATATATATATATATATATATATATAATTATATATTATATATATATATATATATATATATATATATATATATATATTATATATATAAAGGGATATATATATATATATCCCTTTATACGATTGCAGTCTAAAACCTAAGGCTAGCTTCACATAAAATTAGAAGTGCAAGAATAAAACCAAGCTCTAAAGTAATATAAAAAACTCAAAAAAGACTTCACATTATCAAATAGAATACTCAAAAACGCAAACCTTTTAAAACCTTAAGGGCAAAACGGACTCAAATAGCATATGCCAAAAATGAACGATGACACTGTCAAGTTTAAAATCAGAAGAAAGTGTGAACTGAAAGTCATATCTAGTGCCACTGCATAAATAAGACTGTGAAAATTGGAAATATGGTATTTGTCAAGCCAATCATACCAATCAAAAATTAACATAAACTGACTAACCATCAAAAAACCAAAAAATATTAATAAAATAACAAAAGAATACAGTCAAAAATCATAAAACTCCATTTAAATAAATGGTCCAATAAAATAACCAAAAAAGTTAAAAGTAAATGAAACGGTAGTCAATAACAACTCAAAAGCAAAATAAATACCAGCGGTGGTGCTGCCATCTATGATAAAAAAATATAACTAAACTAAGAATGCGCTCTGAAAAGGAAGAATGAAAATACAATCTTAACACAGTAGTGCTGCCCTCTAGAAACAAAAATTAAATAAACTCTTAAATTCTGTGCTTATAAATAAAAATGAAAATTATGTAAAAAAGGGAGTGTGAGTGATAATCCCAATCTCCAGCGAACTGTTGCACTTCGTAAGCTGTGTGAATGCAGCTGGTTTATGGTTTAAAAAATTAACGGAAGTGTAAAAACCTATCAAAATACCCCAATTAAGTAAATCTATATCTAGTCGTAATTTTGGATATCCAGTCTCGTTTGCTACATCATTAAGATTTGCAAGTAGACTTACATTATCATCAGTGTAAGTGCAAATGTAATTGATTCCATTACACTCATTAATCAAAGTGTTATGCAGCATGGATCTCCAGTTATTATATTCCCTTCTCTTGTCAAAATTAAATTATATCCCCTTCTCTTGTCAAAAATAATGTACAAAATATTCCCATTTTAAAAAAAGAAGAAAAATTTCAAAACAAGAAAGCTAGCCCTTTTATTGTTATGCACTAGACTCAACTCTTGAAGGAACTGATATTACAATAGTTACCCAAGCACACATTAAATATATCAGGAATATAACGCTTATAAAAAAAACTGCAATATTCAATATATTTATCCTGTCATATTCAATAGATTTTTCATGAACATGCAAATACATATTAGCCAATGCTGAAGAAGCATGTCCCCCATAACTATGCCTTTTATCTGTTTAAAATTCCCAAAACCATTAAACATATAATTTCCTCTATTACGAATTGCATAAGTTTATCATACCTTTCTTTATTAATGAAATACAGAAGATTAACTTCTGAATATGCTATTTTATTTAAGTTAATAAAATTAAATACATCCTTTAAATTATATTAATTGACACAACAAATCTTATCCTTCCATTTGTTACCATAAATATCCCTACTATTGAGTATAATTGCTGTCTCACTATCATGTATTTTATTACAGGCAACATTTAAAACGTTTAGTAATTTTTTACCTGCATGTTCTAAACAAATTTTTGATTCACTAGTAATAGTGCGAAATTTGACAAGATTTTTAAGAAATTTTGCAACTATTACGGAATTTGCAACTATGAACGGAAGCTTAACTTTTGCCACGTCTACCCATTTGTTTACATTTAGCTTCAATTCTATTACTACATTCCATAATATCACCACTGCATTTAATATATGAATCAGAGTGTTTTTACACTCTGATATATACTATCCATAATGATTTTATTGCAGAATAGTTTGTAAAAAAAAAGGCATAATTACTGTTAGCATTATCCACATATGTATAACTATTGTACATATGTATAACACGTACATATGTATCCACATATATATAACTATTGTATATATAAACTATTGTACTTCTTATCCTTCCATTCCTTAAATGCCTTCAAATGCATGCTAACATATGGCTAACATATAACTAACTACAAACCATAAATAAAACTGTCAATATCCTTAAGAAATTGTTGGTTAATATCCAATCGACTAAAACTTTCCGCTTATTTTTAAGTCATCCGTAACAATGTGGCCAAAGTGAATATTTTTAAAATTAGTGTACTGCCTTTTATTACATAAGCAATGACTTTCATCATTATTAGCAAAATCCCGATTAATATACACATCATTAAAACTATGTCTTCCTAGACGAACAGGTTAACTAAAACCCTTTTTAGAGCAATGTTTCGTATTTTTTCAATTTTTTATTATTATTATTATTATTATTATTATTAAAAATATCACTAAAAGAGAAATATTTTCGAAAGCCTTATTCATGAACTTGATACTGCAGTTAACCATATTTTCCTCTTTATTGTTGCTATTACTCTCAATCCTCATATATCGATTAAGGTTTTGTGTCTTAACTCTAAAATTAATAACGTCAAGCAAAATATACTCTGCCTGTGTACTAACTATTTCCTTCAAACCATTAAAATATTCATTATGTAAATTCTTGAGGATTTTTACTTTCCTGCAATATATGGTAATGTATAGGGAAAGTATTGGAATCATGCCGAAAACCGCAACTTGAGTTTTCGACAGATCTACACGTTTTGGGACCTCTAGAATACAGAAAGAAAAATTATTTTTAGCGTGACACCTGTGTTTGTGTGTCTGTCTGCTGTATGTCTGTCTGTGCAATGTATGTATCTACTCTAACTCAAAAACTAATGGACCGAATTTCATAAAATTTGGTAGGTAAGTTAGTTTTTGGTACGATTCGGGGAAAAAGAGCCGTCTTTCTGTTCCGCGAAATGATCCGCAAAAATCCCATATATCCACTCTATCTGAAATACTAATTGACCAAATTTACAAAATTTGGTAGATAAGTGACTTGTGGGATACTCTGCTGATTAGATTTTGGTACGATTCGGAAAAGAACAACCTGCCTTTTTTTACCAAATGGTCAGCAAAAACCGCCAAAATCTAAAAAAAAAACTACGTGTGCTCAAATGTATCAATTAAATGCTTATTTTATACGTAATTTTTGACGAGGAAAAGGATAATACCAACTCTATTACTCTAGGGAAAACCTTTCTTGAGATATTTGAGATTTTTCACATTTTCGCTACACCACCTTTGAAAACAAGCCCAGTTACGCCGTATTGATTTGGTAATTGGAAAAATGTCTAATTTCCAAATATAAACAAAAATTAAATTAAAAGTGCAAATTTAGTGTTATTTTGTCAATTAAACTCAATATAATGAATTATTAAAGAAATAAAGGAAAAATGAATTTAAGTCCTCAGGGAAAGTCATGTGCTGTCCACATCAGACTTTTTTTATTCAAAGCACAACTAAAATTTCTAACTTTATTATAATTGAAGTTATTTTCAAAATCCTTAAACTGTCTCACCACATATTTGCAATTTCACTTTCATTATTATTTACTTTTACTTTTTATTTTCTACATTTTCTTGTAACTAGTGTTGTATTTCCCTTCTAATAAACGATGTACCAAAGTTGAATTTTTTGGTTTCATTTTATTTGCTTAAACATATTTTTGTCATAAAGTGCGTGATTTAATTCATACGGATACATACTAGGGTATAATTGACTAAATGTATTTAGTATGAACAGTCTTTTTTTCTACAACTGTTTTACATATACCAAGTTGCCCTCGGCTGACCTAGATACTCCATTAATTGGTTTTTCCTTGAAACCAAACATATACCAAGTTGTGAATACCATGAAAGTTAAAATGTTGTATTTAAAACTTTTGTTCTATTCTGTTCATACCCTTCTTTGTTTTATTATTCAACGGCTATGTTGATCCATACGAATATTAAGTGGGTTGAAAGTCTGTCCTACACACACATACACACACACACACACATATATATATATATATATATATATATATATATATATATATATATATATATATATATATATATATATATATATATATATATAATTAAGAAAATTAAAACAGAATAGAGTCAAAGAGTCGCGTTTATAATATTAATTCATGCAATTTTCAAATTATTTGCATTTGTACACAATAGTATAGAAATAATATTTTTTTTAATTAGTTAATAAATGATAAAGGTTAACAAAGAATGTCATGCATTAATTAATTAATGAGTTCTAGTCATAGCAATATATCCCTTTCCAAAAGCATGCTCATGTGCAGCCTAAATTAATGGAAGATCAGTAATCAATTTAGAAAATTTTAGCTATACTTGTGGATTTTCACAAACTATTCTCAAACAAATAGAATCTATAAAAAACAAACTACATAAGTAAACATACGCATAAGCAGCAGAATTTTAATATGTGTTAACAATTAAGAAAATCAAAATATAGAAGACCCAAAAGTGAAAAATATGTATAATATTAATGCCTGCAACCTTGAATATTTCTATACTATGGTTTAGAAATGTTGATTTAATCCTTTTATCAAAATTGTTAGTAGCAAAGTATAATACTAACAAAGAATATGATGCATGAATCAATTAATCGAGCTCTAATGTATATATATGCGCTAAAGAAAGCAGCTTGTTTTTCGAAGTGATCTTTCCATAGAAGCTACCTGAGTAGATTCTACGTTTCATTCACTGATAAAGAATTGTTTTCATTAAATGTTGCAAAATTTAATATTAATGAGCGGGTAAAAGTATACCAAGTAATAACCTTTTCATAACAACTCATTATTGTTAACCTTTGAACAATGTGTTTTAGCAGCGAAAGTATTTACTACTGTGCAATGCTGTGTACACTTCAAACCACTAGACCACTGAGTAATTATACTAAATACATTTCCAGTATTCACACAAACACAGAAGAGCTGATAATGCCAATAGCAAACGGGATATATTTATCTAATTAAATAATCGACTGAATAAGCTCTTATGAAAATGCAATTAATTGTATGTCTCGAATCATTGAAGCAGCTTGCCTTGCAGAATGATCATCTATTGAATAAACTCATTATCGGCGTAAATTCTATTTAATGACACGTTTTGATCATAGAAATAAGAAACAATTGAATAATCCTATTTAATTAATGCACGTTTGTTTACTAGGCAATATACACTTCATTCATGAATTATATTTTGAAATGAAATAGGCATGAACTAAGATTGGTTATTTAAACTACGTAAGAAAAAATATTAAATTGTGGGGGAAATATCTAATTTTTAAACTTTTAATGAAATTCTGAAACTTCTTTTCTTTTTAAGGGGATACGAGACAGAAACATCTATTAATTAGATAGATCAATCATACATAAAGCATTGATTATGAAACACATTCCAACTGACATGCAATTTTATTTAAACATCTTTAAAATGCGATACATTCAACGGTGATATTTTTAAAATTATCACAATACTACAATAATTTATTATATTTGAAAACTTCATCGAAAACAAATGAACTTTATTCAAATAACGTCATCGAAATATAAATCGTCTGGCTCTCTATATAAAAGCAATGAATATTTCATTCATAATTTTTTTTCCATTCCCTTGACTCAGTGGCGATATTTTTAATATTATCACAATACTAGAATAATTTATTTTACTTAAAAACGTAGAACCATGGAGGTAAAATTACTTTCTAACTCCAAGCTTAAAACTTCATCAAAAAAGCAATAATATGGAATCATCTGCTTCTCTATGTAAAATCAATTAATGTTTCATTCATATCAGCTATATAGCAGATTCCAGAGCTAAATAATTTTGCATTAAAGAAATTCAGCAATTCTTATACAACTCATCTTGCAGCTTGATGTGTTTACATTCTGCATACATGAAAGTTAGGCTTCGTCGATCAAAGTTTGATGATCATTTAAGCTCCAAAATATTGTAATTGCGTTGGCGCAGTATATAGATGCACAGAAAAAAATAAATAATAAAGCGGTTTTAGAACGGATGCAACACTAAATATAAATTAAAAGGAACTTTAAAAATCACGATTTTACTTGATTTTTGGTGAATTCTGACTGTTGGATTGTAAACGTTTTTTGGGGTTTGTGTTTGTTTTTGCCTTCGGTTGGTGCCGCTTCTTTTCTTGTTGCTTTGATGTGGTATTGGTCCTCTTGGTTTTCTTTCGTTTTTGATCTTTCTGCTTGTTTTTGGGTTGGTAGTAGTTATTTCTGTTCTTGTGTTATTAAGGTGTTTAGAAGGTTTGGTTTATTTTTATGTTTATGTAGGTTTTTCGGAGTATTTGGAGATTTGTTGGCTTTGTTTTTATTTAGGTTGAAGTTTTTGTGCTCCTCGCGTTTGGTCGTGGCTGTTGTTTTGTTGATTCGTATTTTCTTCCGGAGAGACATTTTTGGCATTTGTTTCATATATATTTGTTTTTTTATTTAGTGGTGGTTTGTTTATTTGGTTCTTGGTTTTTCTGCCTCTCTGGTCTCTTCTTTCCTGTTTAATGTGGGAAAACTGAGGATATTTTTACACGGACTTATTCCACCCTTTAAACCCTTTGTTGGTAAGGGGCACGGTCTGGGTCACAAAAAAAAAAAAAAAAAAAAAAAAAAAAAATCACGATTTTGGAACAAGATGGATGCCATATTTTATTTTGAAGCGGGGTCGCGTGATCTTTTCATATAATCTGTGTGCAATTATTATTTTTATTCTAATTTAAAAACTACCGAACATATTTTGCTGAAATTTTTTTTATATATTTTATGCGATAATTTGAATATTTTCTAAAATTTTCGAAGCAATTTGTGAATTTCAAATTCGCTTAAAAAATGTTCGAAAAATTAGATCCCATAGGGTTCAGTGTATTTCATTTTTTCAACCCCAGTTCAATCCAATACTAATTGGTTGATATTATTTATTTACATTCCCATATGTCCCACAGGCCGTCTCAATAACATGCTAAAATTTCATTTTGATAAAGTCATTTTTACGGCAGTTATCGTGCGAATAGACTGACAGACAGACAGAATGAACAAAGTCATAAACACTTTTGAACTATGTTGTAAAGTGTTAAAAAAGACCACATTCTTTCCTTAACTTAAAAAATACTATAGAGATTTTAGAATTAATAACACCAACCGCCGGTTTCCACGATGATTACATAAGCTGATATAACATGTTTTTATGTTATACTAGCAGCATACCCGTTCTTCGTACGGAGTATATAATATAAAGAAACTTGAAATTCATAATCATGCCCAAATTCTTATAGTATACTAAATGATATGTTTAATCAAAATATTCTGTTAAAATATTTAATATAATGCTCCTAAAAAGAAGTTTAAGAATCTCTGTTCTCGCTATATAAAATTATCTTCATGGACATATCTGAAGAATAAAACATCTTGGAGAGCTACTGGAGTTAAAAAGATTTTGATTTGCTCCCTCCAATTGCAAAGTGCAATAAAATAAAAATTTTATTTTTTCTGTAAGGTATAACTTGGTTGTACGTTTGAAACAAACCTCGTATGCAATTTCTCCACATCATGGCGAGGTTTTACACACCGTGTTCATGCGGAGTACGATCACGTTAAACATGTGGGTCCGAAAGTCCTTCCGAGAGTTGTGGTAGGGGATGGAGGGTACGGTCCCTGTGGATGCCTCCCCCACTGGGTTCCGGTCTAAATTGGGTGGCACTTCCCGACCGTCCAAACAGTTACCTTACACCTTTCTGGTAGGTCGGACGGTCTGGGTTTCAACAACAACAACAACACCGTCTAAGACAATTTCGCCAGTTGTAACATTTACTATTTTTGTCCCAGACAAGTTAAAAATCTCATTTCTCAGAACATCTAGAATCATTTCTCAGAACACCATCCGGCAACTTTACACATCAATGCCACGTCGGGTAACAGCTTGTATCAAGGCCAGAGGTGAACCAACGCCATAGTGACGTGCTCACTTTGTGTAGATAGTTAAGTGCAATAAATCATCCAATTGTTCTGAAATTCTAATCATTTCTTTTTCTGTACATCCACATTACACGTGCCAAATTTTGTCTCATTTGGATAATTCTTTCTTAGTGAGCCGATTTTTTTGTCTTAGAGTAATATATATATATATATATATATATATATATATACATATGTGTGTGTGTGCGTGTGTTCAAAAGGAATATAAAAGAGAAGTGAACAAAAAGATACCGGCAACTTCGATACCATGGCAGCGATCGCCCGGTCGTCTAATATTAGGGGTATTGGACGATAGTCAAACAGTGACCCTGGGGTTAACTCTATTCGCAATTACTTTCGGCCTGATGGTGCTGGCAGGAAGGAAAACAAAAATAATGTAAATAATGTGTCTAGTATTGTTACGAAAAAGACAAATAATAGTAATATAAAGAATACAAGCGCTGATACCAATGACAAATCGTTTGTGATGGGATGTAACTACTAAAATTTTGGTGACTTTAAATACAGTGCGGCAGCAAAGACATCTGATTAAAGATGCTTGGAACCTGTACCCGAATTATAAGAACAGAGGAAAAGCTAGCTTTTACTCAGTGATTATAATGTCGGTCTTGTAAGCAAAGGGTCCCTGGTTCGGGGCCCGGCGACGCTCCATCGCCACAATGGTGACCCTTTGATTTCTTATGGACTAATTTTTGGTAGGTTAAGGATTTTCATGAATTTTTTTTTTATTTTTGCTTTTATATCAAAATTTATTATCTGTTCTATCTTCATTAAACTTTCTGTTTCTACTATACTTGATTAATAAAATTTATTCAAATAAAAATTGAGTGTGCGGCAGTAAAGACATCTGATCAAAGATGCTTGGATCCTGTACTGGACGTTTGAACTGGACGTTTGAAACACGCAACCTTCCTCTCCAACGATCTCACCATCTCAACACGAGATGGCAGCACCACACGGAGACAGAAGCCTTGACACTCCCTTCCTGATTGATCACGACTGACCGCCAAGCCCGAGGCAACACGCCTCCCGACCTTCATCATCAGCGGAGGGAGTGTGCGGCAGCAAAGACATCTGATCAAAGATGCTTGGAACCTGTACCCGAATTATAACAGCAGAGGCAAAGCTAGCTTTTGCTCAGTGATTATAATGTCGGTCTTGTAAGCAAAAGGTCCCTGGTTCGGGGCCCGGCGGCGCTCCATCGCCACAACAGTAAATGTGGATTTACTAGATGTAAATTATGCCCAAGGGCAAACCCCAGGCAATTATCAACGAACAAGAATTTTAAAAAGTTTTGTAAAGCTTTTAACTGTATTTACTGCATTAAATGCATTAGTGCGATGTTGCTTATATCGGACTAACTAAGAACTGTTTGAACATCTGTATCAATTCACATCGGAGCCAAGTATAAAAATATAGAGACAACATGGATATGGTGTCCACGTTAGAGATAAGACACTTTACAGAACATGGTTTGGATGCAATTGAAATAACAATTTTGGATCTGGTTATTGATTTGAAGAAAAGAGTGTAGTGGGAAAACAAATATATAGAAAAAACAAAACGTTATATCCTTATGGGTTGAATACAATGTGTTATAACAATAATTACAACCGCGAATATTTTGGTAAAACAGACACTGACATTGTTATGGAAAACAAAATAAAGGGAAGCGTAAGACGAGGAAAAAGAGGTGGAAGAAAAAAAGAAAATTAGTTATAAAGAAACGATAGATGAGTTTGGGAGTTTTTTAAGACAATATGAATCATTACCTGTTATTCCACACGGATGGATCAAAAATGTTGTTTTGGATATAAGATTTAAATTTTTGACAAAAATATGGAAATTATGGGCAAATTGCAGTTTTAAATGTGGCATTATGAACGAACCAACAACTACCGTAATTTTCCAGGACTATATCAAACTAAGAGCTAGAAGTTCAGGTATTGCTTTGGATAAGGAAACGCCAAAAAATATGTACAAGGAATATAAGGGCTTTGGTAAGGGTATAATAAATAAGGGCTTTGGTAATATAAAATTCGGAAGCATTTTGAGAGAATTCCGGGATACGATACCATTAAGAAATGTAAGAATTGGAGTGACATACAAGTACGCAATTCCAATGGGAAGAAAATTGTTTAATTATAACGATTTTTGCAAGTCACTTGATAAGAACAGAATCGTCGTATGTAGATGTGCGACAAATAACGAGTATGTAAATGATACGCACGGACAAGTGGTGACTGGAAATTTAAATCTGTTACATTCAACGAATTTAAAGGAAATTTTTAGTAAAGGAACCAAGTATATATTACAGCCATTCAGAGATGTGATGGGAAATATAAAACATGACGTCGATGAATTTATATATAAAATGGCTGTAAAATACAGTTTGCCTACAGAGTGTTTCAACCAATGGCGATACGAGTTATTGGATAAATGCAATGAAAATTACATCTACAAGCATGGTAATAATATCTATAACTTAACTGTTAAAAGCGATCTGAAGAAAATACAGCAGGAATGTATCATAACATATGTGGACAAGGTAACATCTAATTACGCTTTTACATGCAAAGTGCTATACGGCGAGTTACTTGATAAAAGTTACAGGGACGATAGTATATACAAATTATTGGACACTTCTAAAACAGAAAACGAAAATAGTATAAGGGCTTTATACAAAAAAACAGGATACAATATAAAAAGTATTAAGTTCCCTTACTTGACCTTGACTCCGAAACTACATAAAGTTCCTGTAAAGTTTAGACCTGTAACTATTGGTTATAAAACTTACCTGACTATAGCAAACAAGCGATTACTGCATATAATGAAAATGGTGGTAGCCAAGATTAAAGTGGAGGGAGCATATATGGTGAAAAATAGTAATGAAGTAATAGAGATTTTAAAATGTATGCCAAATAAACGATTTTAGCGACCTATTCAACAACATTGATATTGAAAGCTTATACAATATCGTCTTGGAAATTTATGAAAGACATGATTTGCAGTCTGTTTTGTCATTAAGTAAATACAAAGTTTTAGTGAATTTGGTTTTATACGAAACGATACATTTTGATGGAACGCGTTTTTACAAACAAATACGAGGTATACCAATGGGCGGAAGTTGTTCTTCCATTTTAGCGGATATTTATCTGAACAAATTCGAAATGGGTACTGGCCTGCTGAACGAATTGGTTTATATACGTTACGTTGACGACATATTATTGGCATCGGAAGAAGTGAATTTTGTTATGGACTTCAATTTTTATCCTGTTACATTAAAGTTGGTTGAGACATTACCAAACCTGGATAAAAGTATAGATTTCCTGAACATAAATATAATAAGTCAGGAGGACAAAACAGTATATAAAATATACAATAAAAGGGATGGTTTCAATTTCAAGATCAATTGTGTAATATCATGGAGTTCCAATTTACATAAAAACGTATTTCGCAATATTATTGTAAATCTTCTCATAAGAAGCAAGAAATTAAACTGTAGAACTGAAGATCAGGATAAATGCATTGCGAATTTTACGAATGACGCAATAGGACAGGGATATCCAAGAAAGTTCTTAACCGATGTCATAACCGGTTTTTACAAAATAACCGTAACCGAGTGTTGCAAAAGATTTGGATATGATTCACGGTAGAAGATATATATTGTGTGGTGGACGAGTTGGTGACGGCTCTTTGTAAACTATTTTGGCGTAGTATGGTGATACACATGAGGTTGAGGACTACGAGCATGGAGGTATGAAACTTTATGATAAAGGTTGCTGAAGGTATGAATTTTGTCGTTATGGAGGTTTTTATCGTATTTGTGTCAACATTGGTTTTGGTGTACATTATTTTGTATTTGGGTACTTAAAATATGAAATTCAAGTTTGATCTTTTTCCAGGTTTGTTTTGTTTTGTTTTGAAGTGTGTATTTTTATACTTTTGGTTCATAACCTTCTCAAATTGGTACCAGCCTCCGGGAGTGTTGCCACGGCTCAAAGCATGCTTTAACCGGGGAGTGGGGGTCACAACCCCCCCGGCTACTTTTTGGTACTCTTTTTGTTCACTTCTCTTTTATATTCCTTTTGGAGATATATATATATTGTATACGATAGGTAATGGCAGCAAGGCGCCTTTCGAATCATTTGCATTTGGTTTTAGTATATAGTTTTAGTTTTTATGACATTTGTGTGTGTTTGTGTATATATATATATATATATATATATTAGAAAAATGTAATAATAAAAAATTCAAGTAATATTAACATCACCATAGAAGCAAAACCACGGCCATAATGCCGATAAGAGAAAAAAACAGCACCGGTCCAATTTCGATGATTAATCAGAATTAAATTCATCTTCAGGTCTGAGTATTTAATTCTAAATAACCCAAACAAATGCCTGTTTCAGATTGAGCAATGGTACATTACGATAAATACTTAAACTCAGACTACAGGCATCAAAAGATGAAAAAATGAAGATAAGAAAATTTGTGTTACCATGTGGCATGAACCCTTCTTCTTTCACCGCGTGTATGCGCGATCAACCTCAACAACTTAAATTACCTAGAAACACCGGAATGAACAAGTCGAAATACAACCAGGGAGGCAGTACGAACGTCCACAGCGACACTCCCAGACCCGTCCAGTGACTCAGAGCAGGAGACAGGACTTATTACCCGTATAAGCAAAAAGGAATATGAACATGCAGCAAAGATGAAAATTCTTACTAAACAAAAGATTCATTGAAGAAGTGGATAAACGAGGATGCCACTATACACCATTATAAGGGCTCTCAAAACGTAGTTTCAATCATACTCACTTTCTTATTAGGTAGTAGACTTTGCTTCTAAAGCTCTAGAATGCTTCGATTGAAAATTAGAGGGATACTTGAGAACTTAAGATAGAACCCTGTATACTATGCATTCATTTATCAAAGTCTTTATTCATAATTTTCTGATTAAAACAATTAAAAATACAACAATTATTGAAAAAACATTGAAAGGAATCAAAATATTACACTTATTTCTTCCTTTTATGAATTTTGATATCCCATTATTACGTTACTGTAACACGAAACATAACTATTAACTTCCCAGTGTTGAATAACATTTTCCAATTTGAAAGAAAATTTAAATGGGAAGAAAATTCGTAAAACATTAACCCGAAAAACATTATATCCTAAAACATATTGCAAACACTCAGAGATGAATTAAAATAATTAAAACAGTATCCTTTATATTAAAAAATAAACTTCAATTTTAAACAGAAATTCTTTGAAAGGAACGAATCTTATTTTTACTTTACATTCAGTTTCTAAAATTTCCTGTTCTTCAAATGAATCTTCTGCTTGCATTTCGTTTTATATTCATTTTCTTCTGAAAAATTACATTCGGATGCTTAGATAAATATTTTCCTCGCAATTTGTAAAAACCTAATCTCTGCAGTAAAAATAAAGTTATGACTCAGCCATATGTTACTTCCCACAAATTAAATCTTTTTTAAGTAAATAGAAAAGTAATCACATTATTTTTGCATTCGTATAACTATATTTTTTTATATTCAATTTATATTTACACTGAAAACTCTACTCAAAGGATTTCAAATAAGATGGCTTTAAAATTTACCTTATATTAAAATATTTTCCGCCATTCAAGATAATTTTAAATTCCGTATCAACATAAAACTCTGAACACTTGTAGAGCAGTAAAACCATTTAATGGAATCTAACAGTTCAGATCAATGATGCTCAACTCGCCGAACGTCATGGCTCGTCAAGTCGATCTTTAGCTGATTTTAAGGGAAATGGGGAAAGAGTCTCGCATTGAGTTTTATGGGAAGAAAAATTAAATTTTACCTTCAAACTCCCTTTAAATAAACGAGTGAAGTTAAATATATTTAGAATTGGATGTTAACTTTTCATTTTAAGTGTTGCAGTTAACAGAATGCATTAAAAGATGGATCTGAAAGTAATAAACGTATTAAATAAAATAAATTTATTTCATTAACAAGAAAGGTCAATCATGCATAAAACATTGATTATGAAACACTTTTCAACTGCAATGCAATTTTATTTAAACATCTCTAAAAGACGATACATTCAGCGGTAATACTCTTTTAAAATTATCATAATACTACAATAATTTATTATATTTGAAAACTTAAAACTTGATCGAAAAAAATTAATTTTATTCAAATGACGTCATCGAAATATAAATCACCTGGATCTTTATGTAAAAGCAGTAAATATTTCATTCATATACTTTTATTCCATTCCTTTCATTCATCACAATACTACAATAATTTATTTTACTTAAAAACTTAAAACCATGGAGGTAAAAATACTTTAACTCTATGCTTAAAACTTCATCAAAAAAGTCAATGCTATAAAATCGTCTGCTTCTCTATGCAAAGTTAATTAATGTTTCATTCATATCAGCTATATTGCAAACTCCAGAGCTAAATAATTTGTGTTAAAAAAATTCAGCAAATCTTATACAACTCATCTTACAGCTTGATGTGTTTACATTCTCCATAAGTAAAAATTAGGCTTCGTTGTAGAAATAATCGAAGTTTGATGATCATTTAAACTCAAATATATTGTATTGCGTTGTTTCAGAATATAGATGCACAGAAATTAAGTAAAAATAAAGCGGTTTTAGGACGGATACAACACTAAATATAAATTAAAAAGAACTTTAAAAATCACAGTTTTGACACAAGATGGATGCCATATTTTATTTTGAAGTGGGTCACGTGATTTCTTCATATTATATGGGTGTGATTATTATTTTAATTTTCATTTAAGAAACTACTGAACATATTTTACTGAAGTTTTTTTATATTTTTTATGGGATAATTTGGATATTTCATAAAACTTTTGAAGCAATTTGTGAATTTTAAATTGACTTAAAAAATGTTTGGAAAATTAGGTCCCATAGGGTTCAATGTATTTAATTTTTTCAACACGGGTTCAATCTAAAACTAATCGGATGATACTATTCATTTACATTTCCATATGTTCCACAGACAGTCTGAACAACATACTAAAATTTCATTTTGATAAAGTTCTTTTTACAGCAGTTAGCGTGCGAACGGACAGACAGGCAAAATGAACAAAGTTATAAACACTTTTCAACTATGTTGTAAAGTGGTGGATATTTAAAGAAGAATTTTAAATTTTCTGTGAAATTCCGCACCTGCTATCAGTGTAATATTTGACAGTTAAAGAAACAGTACTCTCTCTCTCTCTCGCTCTCTTTTTTTCTTTCGCTCTCTCTTTTTTGCTCTCTCTTTCGTTCTCTCTTTTTCATTCTCTCTCTTTTTCGTTCTCTCTCTTTTTCATTCTCTCTCTTTTTCGTTCTCTCTCTTTTTCGTTCTCTCTCTTTTTATCATTCTCTCTCTTTTTCGTTCTCTCTCTTTGTCGCTCTCTCTCTTTTTTTTCGCCCTCTCTCTTTCTTTCGCTCTCTCTTTCTTTCTTTCGGGCTCTCTCTCACTCTCTTCCTTTCGCTCTCTCTCTTTTCGCGCTCTCTCTCTCTCTCTCTTTTGCTCTTTCTCTTTCTCTCATATATATATTTCATATATTATGGAAGTATTAAAAATTTCACAAAATGTAAATAATTTAGTTTATTCAAGACATTTATTTCAACAGATACACGTGTTTAGGACTTTCTGAAACATGAATCAAATTTTTACACATTCCATAGACCTATGTAACGCCATAAAGTTGATTCGTGTTCTATAAAATATCCAAAATATGCGTTTCAGTTGACATCAACTGTCGTAAATCGCTGCAATAAATGACAAGCTCTAGGAAAAATATATTTATTTTATTTATCACATATTAGTAATCCACTGTGATAGTCGCAGTGATCGTACAGTGATTAGTCGCTTTGGCCCAATTACAAAGAACTTATTTTTCAGTCGTGTCCCAATTATAAGTTCTTTATAATTGGGACACAGCAACTTATCTCTGAACTTTAAATGCACTGATGATTAGTTGCAAAAGAAAATCAATTGTTTTTAAGAGTCATGGATCCTCGCCTGGCCGTTCGGCGCTCAGTCAAAACTACCGATATTATACTAATTTCTTCTATATCTGAAGTGGAACCAATATTTAGTTGATGAAGTGGAACCAATATTTTATAATTTAATGAAATAAAATCATATTGATTTTTCATTAGTTAGTAAAAATGTGTTAAAAACAAATGCAAGTAATGAAATCATCTCAGCAGTCTTTATAAATACGATTGATTTTCAAAATAAATACTCAATGTCTATTTAAATCTAAAAAAAAAATCTTATGTGCACAACATATTATCTTCGTTACAATTTGTGTACTATGGGAAAAACAAAAGAAAAACATTAGAGCTTTCTTATAGATTGATCAGTCTGAAATGTCATAGCCTTTAGCTGTTATTCAATAAAAGAAGCTTGCAGAATTTCTGGAAAATCCGTTATTGCTCCAAACATATCGCGCTCCTTACGTAAAAAGGAAAAATATCTAAAATCCAATAAACAGCTCGTGATAATTCCGGAACAATGGTTTCCATTCATTTCTCGTAGAAGTACTTACAAAGCATTCACTCGTTTGATAAATGTCAGCTTGTTTAATTTTTTAAAAATATTTTTATTGTATTTCAAAATCATGATTTATTTCTAGAATGACGCATACTAACATCCTACAGATCCACGATATTATACGGTATATCATTTTCAAATTTTTAAAAATTTCCTCAAATTTGCCCTCCAAGGTTTGCCCTTCTTTTGTATACTTTGTTTCTTTTCCCAGTGAATCCCCCACCCCTACATTTTCCACGATGCAATCGCATTTAAGGGGGAGGATTCGCGGAATTCTACTGTATATAATTTTCAAATTTCTATCTTCAATATTTTCATTGTATATCAAAATCGTGAACTATTTCAAAATTAACGCATATTAGCATCCAACAGATCCACGGAATTCTACGTTATATAGTTTTCATTTTTTTTTTCTAATATTGCCTCAAATTTGCCCTCCTTTTGTATACTTTGTTTCCTTTAGGAGAAAATTTTCAGTGAGTCCCCCTCCCCGCCCTACGTTTCCCGGAATTTTTAGCCGCATTTAAGGGGACAGATCCACGGAATTCTACGGTATACGGTACAAATTGAGGGCTTTCGCTTGTACTTTCCCCCTACTGCTCTAGAAACGCACAAGAATCACCAATCTTCTAGTTTATCGAATCTTACTGAAATAATCTTACAAAGTGTCATTCAATTTGATCCATTTCTTTGAGAGATAACTTGCCCACCAAACCACTACAGACACACGCATACACATAAACACATACACAGACACATACATTGAAAAAATGATTAATTTGTATTGAGGAGTAATTAAAAGGTTGATTCCGAGTTGGATTTTTTTTACTCCAGCGCACTTATTTACCTATAAATATACTATGTATTGTAGGGAGAGTTAAAAGTAATAAAGCTATTCTCACAAACCGTAAGGAAACCAAACGCTGCGTATAACGCAAAACAGAATCAACGCAATTGCAATTTTACTCATTCTTAGAAGAAACAAATATCCAAAAAAAAAATACTCAAGAATGTAAGAAACCTCCAACTCTTTTCTCCATTAATATATCAAGGTTCAACTTCCGTTACGTCAATTAATATCATTGTGAACTTTCCACTACTTTAAAAAAGTAAAATAAAATAGGAGCCATTTTCTTCTTCAAAACAATACCGGTTTGGTAGAAGAAAAAAATCAAATAAATAGGTGCTATTAGGTAATGAGAGACATTTGTAGGTTTAAAAAGAGAAAGGCGGATTGTTAAAATCGAGACTTAAATCTAGACGACGTAATCTATTTCTTTAGAACTATTTTCTTTTAGATGAAAAAATTATTTCTTAAATGAAAGGTTTTAGTATGTAGACAACTGTTTGATCTGAATAGAAAAATTAACTGTAGTGTGGATCAATTCAACTTTCTCATACCAAAATTCTTTTTTTTTTTCAAATTTTACAAGAAAAAATTTTAAAAGTCGGTATCGTGGCTCGAAATTATTAAAACTATAGCGTGTTACCCTTCACTTTAAAGGGCTTAAAGAAATATATCAATTGATGCCATCCTTGACAATGTACCCCCCCCCCCCCTCCGGAGGTAACTTACTCCAAAGGGGTGATAATGACGTCACAAACAGAAAGAATTGTATTACATATATTTTTCGCAACAATGACTGAAACGTTACAGAGACGGACTAGACGGACCGTTCAGTTTCCAAATCGCGAAATCATTTTCGAAACAAATCACCACAAAATGCGAAATCCTTAGTTTAAGCGCAGAACCAAAGTGCGCGATCGCAACTGGAAGGGGGAGGGGTACGTTGTCAAGGATGGTACCAATCGAAAGTTTATTTCAAGCCATTTAAAGTGAAAGGTAACACGCTATAGTTGCAATCATTTGGACACACAATACCGTTTTTTTTTTCAAATTTCTTCTTGTAAAATTTGAAAAAAAAAATTAATTCTGGTATGAGAAAGTCGAGTTGCCCCACACTCCAGTTCATTTGAATTCTTAAAAAAACGAATTCTCCAGTTTGATCGAACTGAAATTCAATATGTCTCTTATATTTACCAGTTCATCCGTACAAAATTTTATTTGAATCGTTCAATTAGTTCCATAAATAGTATACCCACAAACAAGAGATACACATGCAATACTCAAAAAGGTCAAGAACTAATTACTTCGTTGTAATAAACAGCCATATGTCAGTTAGGTGGGCAAGTGCGATAGCAAACGTCTGCGACCTTTTACGTTGTGTGTGGCCCTACCTCTTCGCAGTGTGCTTCTCAGCAGGGCGCATGTATTCTAACGCTTCTACTTTGGCCTGAAGAAGAGGCTTATAAGGACCTTGAACCAACTTTCAAGGTCACCTAACACATGATTGCTTTATATAAAGTAGTAAGCACTTGTCTTACAAGCAGCAGTTTGTTTCAGTGTTACTTAAAAAGTGTTTTGATTTGGATTCAGAAATGCTCAAAATGAGTATGTCCATCAACATCCATCCCAATTTCATACAAATGTTACTTTGCGAAGATACGATTATTAGCGGAAATGCCGATTATTAAATCTCTGTCAGTTAACGATAGTGTATGAAGATGGTGTATGTGATAGGAATTCCAATAACGGGAATCTGCACATGAGTATGAATAGTAATATTTGAACAACGCCCACGCTGCACCTTTTAGTGATATAACTATATGCGATAATTCGTTATTTATTAAGGTCTCAGTACTATGATGGAGGTCACAAATTCGACTCCCGGATATCGATTGGATTTACACGTTTTGAACATCCCTAAATGCGAATCAACATTTTTCTAAACGATATCTGTGTGTTTGTCTAAACACCACATCTTTCGAATAAAATCAATTTAATGTGCTTTTATTATTTTTTAATCGAAGGCTTACTGGTTTCCAAGGTAAAAGGACCAAGGTAAACTCCATAATTTCCGAACAATTTTTTTTCTCAAATATAGAAAAACGTTATAAAAACACAATTTCGTATACAGATCCTACGAAAATAGCTACTTAATATGCAATGTTTATTTAAAAGCGAATGTCAAAATTTAAAATGAAAACATTTATGAAAAGTAAAATGTACTGATTATTATCAATATGTGAGTTCTTTGTAAACCATTTTAACCCGAAATGAATGTGCAACTTGTTGAAAAGTTTTGTATTTTATTTTTTAAATTTGCCCACGCGGATAAGTTTGTATAGTGTGAACAGAGGTTTTTATACTGTTTAATTTTTTATAGATGAATTAAATGAAATATTTTAAAAGCACTATTTGAAAAGCACTATGAATGCTTTTAGAATTTTCACATATTGTAAAGCATAAGCGAGTCTGGTATAACTGTTAGTTAATTTCGCACGATAATAATTAACTGCAAATCTGCAAGATATTAAATTCCAATATATTGCGGCATGTGTTTACACAATCACCTCCTTAAAGGCAGAAACTGAATCCCTGGAATGCAAGGATATTACATATTCCAGATTTTGCTAAAGCTGAGTAAATACAGATTGTGCTAAAGCTGGGTAAATACAGATCGTGCGAAGATGAGATAAAAAAACTATGCTAGAATAACGATCGAAAAAGGTGTGTCTAGTAATGGAATAGCGTAGGTTGATATGAATAGTCAAGCTATATAACATGACACAACACAGAACTCAAAGAAGAATTGCTATGAATGTCATCTTTATGCGTGTGTTTGATATAATACTGTAGTATAGTATTTTTAGATATTTTCTGACTTAAGCAAGCTAGTTCAGCAAGGGTAAAAAGTGAGGAAATTTGCATATTTATTTAATAACAGTATAATATTTTTAATTTATCTAATCCTGATAAAGGGGCGTTTTGTAACTTTTATAATTTTGTTTTTAAAAATATTTTTTATTTATTTTACCAAAACATATTTATGAAGCTGCAGAGTCCACTTCGATGATAAGAGCTTGCAATTTCGTCCCAATAGCTCAACTATAGAGAGTCGGCTGGCCAGTTTGGAGATCCAGGGTTCGATTCCCGGTTGGGGCAGCAAGGTTCTTTACAAAGTTAACAAGTTTAATAATGCAAAATACAATTCTTATGTAGAAGTATTACTTAAAATATATTTATTAATGGCATAAATACACATGTTGTACACGGTATTCAAATTCGTCATGCTTTGTTTGAAAGTCCAAAGGGCAAACCACTCAACCATAGATGGAATCACTTATCTTATAAAAATGTGTTTTATTAATGGATATGTATTTAAATTAGCTTAATTTAGTTGCCTACATATCTACTACCGAGCTGATCAAAGATTAATTTTCAAAACTTTCACTTTAAAGGCAGAAATGTCCTTTTTAACACAGGGCCGTTTTTGATCACAGGCAAAGTAGGCAAATGATGGGGGCCCCGAGAAACTCTGGAAGTCAATATTCCGTGCCCATGTACTTTTCTTTATTTGCTATACAAATGTATGGGGGGGGGGCAATCTAAAATTTATTTATTTTTAGGGGCATGGACTAAAGTTAAGACGGCTCTGTTTCCCCACGCCAACTGCCAAGCTAACTTCTGAGAAAAACTACCGCGAGGTCAAGCGAATTTTAACTTTCGATATTTTAGTATAGAGAAAATATTAGTATACTGAAAATTTTCATATTAAACATTTTCGAGGAAAAACACGTTTTGAAACCTTTTAAACACATTTCTTCAATTTATCAATAAGGAATCGCAAAATAAGGTTCCAATTCATCAATCAACAAGAAAGATCAATCATGCATAAAGCATTGATTACGAAACACTTTCCAACTACAATGCAATTTTATTTAAACATCTCTAAAATGGGATACATTCAGCAGTAATATTTTTAAAATTATCACAATACTACAATAATTTATTGTATTTGAAAGCTTCATCAAAAAAAATGAACTTTATTCAAATGGAGTCATTGAAATATAAATTGCCTGGCTCTCTATGAAAAAGCAGTAAAAATTTCATTCATAAACATTTTGTCTATTCCTTTCATTCATCTTAATACTACAAAAATTTATTGTATTTAAAAACTTAAAACCATGGAGGTAAAAGTAATTTATCTCTGTGCTTAAAACTTCACCGAAAAAGTCTGCTATAAAATCGTCTGTTCTCTATGTAAAATAAATGATTGTTTCATATCAACTATATTGCAGACTCCAGCGCTAAATAATTTTGCGTTAAAGAAATTCAGGAATTCTTACACAACTCATCTTACAGCTTGGTGTGTTTATAATCTCCATAAGTGAAAATTAGGTTCCGTTGTAGAAATAATCAAAGTTTGATGATTATTTAAACTCATATATATTGTAATTGCGTTGTTTCAGAACATTGATACAATGAAATTAAGCAAAAAATAAAGCGGTTTTAGAACGGATACAACACCAAATATAAATTAAAAAGAACTTTAAAAATCACGATTTTGACACAAGATGGATGCCATATTTTATTTTGAAATGGGTCACGTGATCTCTTCATATAATGGGTGTAATTATTATTTTAATTTTTATTTAAAAAACTACTGAATATATTTTTCTGAATTTTTTTTTATATATTTTATGTGAAAATTTAAATATTTTCTAAAACTTTCGATACAATTCGTGAATTTTACATTCGCTTAAAAAAGCTCGCTCTGGGACCTAAAAAATTAGGTCCCAGAGGGTTCAATGGATTTCATTTTTTCAAGCCAGGTTCAATACAAAACTAATTGGATGATAATATTCATTTATATTCCCATAGGTCCCACAGACCGTCTAAACAACATACTAAAATTTCATTTTGATAAAGTCATTTTTACGACAGTTATCGTGCTAACGGACAGACAGAATGAACAAAGTCATAACACTTTTCAACTATGTTGCAAAGTGGTATAATAAACCTCACAATAATTCTAATTTATCAATAAGAAACTGTATATTATTCGAATTGGCATAATTTTTTATTGATAAACATGCAGTTCTTCATATTTTCGTAGCCAGAGAAGTATTCTTTTCACACAGAGTCTTATAAAATTCATAGAGACAACCATTCAGCCACAGATGAACCCTGCATCTCTCTAAATGTATCTTAGGGGTAGAATATCTATTGTTTTGTTTGCGCCTCTGATAACCCTATTTTTAAGTGGTTTCTTGGAAAGATTTCTGCGTGTTTCCCAGGAAAAACAACTAACTTTTCGCTATTTTGAACACTTTACAACAAAGTTGAAAACTGTTTAAGACTTTGTTGATTCTGTCTGTCTGTCTGTCTGTCCGTTAGCACGATAACTGCCGTAAAAATGACTTAATCAAAATGAAATTTTAGTATGTTGTTCAGACGGTATGTAGGACCTATTGGAATATAAATGAATAATATCACCCAATTAGTTTTGGATTGAACCCGGGTTAAAAAAATGAAATACGTTGAACTCTATGGGACCTAATTTTTCAAACATTTTTTAAGCGGATTTAAAATTCACAAATTGCTTCGAAAATGTTAGGTAATATTCAAATTGTCCAATAAAATATATAACAAGAAAGATCAATCATGCTTAAAGCATTGATTATGAAACACTTTCCAACTTCAATGCAATTTTATTTAAACATGTCTAAAATGCAATACATTCCTCGGTAATATTTTAAAACTTATCACAATACTACATTAATTTATTATATTTGAAACCTTAAACCTTCATCGAAAAAAATTAACTTCATTAAAATAACGGCATTAAAATATAAATTGCCTGGTTTAAACATCTCTAAAATGTGATACATTCCTCGGTAATAATTTTAGAATTATCATAATACTACGATAATTTATTATATTTGAAAACTTCATCGAAAACAACTGAAATCCATTCAAATGACGTCATAGAAAAAATAACACGCCTGGCTCTCTCTATAAAAGCAACATTTCATTCATAAATAATTCCCCCATTCATGTCATTCATCACAATACTATAATAATTTATATTATTTAAAAATTAAGACCATGGAGCTACAAGTAAGTAAAACTCAATGCGTAAAACTTATCGAAAATTATCGTCCTTCTCTTTCTAAAATCAATGAATATTTCATTTATATCAGCCATGCAGACTCCATGGACTAAATGATTTTGTGTTAAAGAATTACAGCGATTCTAATACAACTCATTCTACATATTTTGCTGTTTACATTTTACATAGGTGAAAAATAGGCTTAATACTAGAAATAATCAAATTTGTATGAGCATTTAAACTGAAATATATTCTCATTGCGTTGTTATAGTATGTAGATGCACAGAATTTAGGCCAAAATAAAGTAGTTTTAGGATGGATACAACACTCAATATGAATTAGAAAGAACTTTAAAAATCACGATTTTGAGACAAGATGAATGCCATATATCATTTTGAAGTGGGTCATGTGATCGTTTCATATCATGGACACGTGATCGCTTCATATAAGAGGTGTTATTATTATTTTAATTTTTATTTAAAAAACTACTGAATATATTTCGCTGAATTTTTTTTTATATATTTTATGGAACAATTTGAATATTGCCTAAAATTTTCGAAGCAATTTGTGAATTTTAAATCCGCTTAAAAAATGCTTGAAAAATTAGGTCCCATAGGGCTCAATGTATTCCATTTTTTCAACCCGGGTTCAATCCAAAACTAATTGGGTGATATTATTCATTTATATTCCCATAGGTCCTATAGACCGTCTGAACAACATACTAAAATTTCATTTTGATTAAGTCATTTTTACGGCAGTTATCGTGCTAACGGACAGACAGACAGACAGACAGACAGACAGACAGAATGAACAAAGTCATAAACACTTTTCAACTTTGTTGTAAAGTGTTAATAAAAATTCAGCGAAATATATTCAGTAGTTTTTTAAATAAAAATTAAAATAATAATTACAACTCTTATATGAAGCGATCACGTGACCTCGATATGAAAAGATCATGTGACCCACTTCAAAATGATATATGGCATCCATCTTGTCTCAAAATCGTGATTTTTAAAGTTCTTTTTAATTCATATTGAGCGTTATATCCGTCCTAAAACCACTTTATTTTTGCTTAAATTCTGTGCATCTACATACTGAAACAACGCAATTACAATATATTTGAGTTTAAATGATCATCCAAATTTGATTATTTCTACAACGAAGCCTATTTTTCACTTATGTAAAATGTAAACAACAAAATATGTAGGATGAGTTGTATTAGAATTGCTGTATTTCTTTAACACAAAATGATTCAGTTCATGGAGTCTGCATGGCTGATATGAATGAAATATTCATTGATTTTACAAAGAGAAGGACGATTTTTTTCGATGAAGTTTTAAGCATAGAGTTTAATTACTTGTATCTCCATGGTCTTAATTTTTAAACAAAATAAATTCTTATAGTATTGTGATGAATTAAATGAATGGAGAATTGTTTATGAATGAAATGCTGCTTTTATAGAGAGAGCCAGGCGTGTTATTTTTCTATGGCGTCATTTGAATGAATTTCAGTTGTTTTCGATGAAGTTTTCAAATATAATAAATTATCGTAGTATTATGATAATTCTAAAATTATTACCGAGGAATGTGTCACATATTAGAGATGTTCCTCTGGACGAGTCGGACGGTCTGGGTCTTCAACATATTAGAGATGTTTAAACCAGGCAATTTATATGTCAATGCCGTCATTTGAATGAAGTTCATTTTTTTCGATGAAGGTTTAAGTTTTCAAATATAATAAATTAATGTAGTATTGTGATAAGTTTTAAAATATTACCGAGGAATGTGAATGTATTGCATTTTAGACATGTTTAAATAAAATTGCATTGAAGTTGAAAAGTGTTTCATAATCAATGCATGATTGATCTTCCTTGTTAATTCATATTAAGTGTTGTATCTGTCCTAAAACCGCTTTATTTTTGCTTAAATTCTGTGCATCTACATACTGAAACAACACAATTACTATATATTTGAGTTTAAATGATCAGACGACGTGGTTGTCGAGTGGTCAAGGCGAGCGTTTCCACAGCAATCGCTCGACCGCCGCGTTGTGGGTTCGATTCCCACGTAAGGCATGGATGCTTGTGTTGTGGGCGCAGTGTGTTCCGTCCCCCTCTGGTGCGCCTGGGGCAACGTCCTAGGACGGCTAAATGGTTCACGTTCCGACCGCTGACGGCGAATGATGATGAGTCAAGTGCCTGGCCATTTGATAAAAAAAAAAAAAAGTTTAAATGATCATCCAAATTTGATTATTTCTACAACGAAGCCTATTTTTCACTTATGTAAAATGTAAACAGCAAAATATGTAGAATGAGTTGTATAAGAATTACTGCATTTCTTTAAAGCAAAATTATTTAGCTCATGGAGTCTGCATAGCTGATATGTATGAAATATTCATTGATTTTACAGAGAGAAGGACGACTTTTTTCGATGAAGTTTTAAGCATAGAGTTTAATTACTTGTTCCTCCATGATCTTAAGTTTTTAAATAAAATAAATTATTATAGTATTGTGATGAATAAAATGAATAGGAAAATGTTATGAATGAAATGCTGCTTTTATAGAGAAAACCAGACGTGTTATATTTTGATGGCTCATTTGAATAAATTGCAGTTGTTTTCGATAAAGTTTTCAAATATAATAAATTATTGTAGTATTATGATAATGTTTAAAACATTATCGAGGAGCCAGGCAATTTATATTTCAATGCCGTCATTTGAATGAAGTTCATTTTTTTCGATGAAGGTTTAAGTTTTCAAATATAATTAATTAATGTAGTATTGTAATAATTTTTTAAATATTACCGAGGGATGTATCGCATTTTGAGATTTTTAAATGAAATTGCATTGAAGTTGGAAAGTGTTTCATAATCAATGCTTTATGCATGATTGATCTTTCTTGTTTAAGTATAACATATAAGCCAGTAATAACATTTGAAGAAAAAATTTACAATATATACTACTATTTAACAATTCAATTTCTTCTAATTTAATTTTTAAAAGCCGTATGATTCTTTTTATATCTGTGAGCTGTCATGGTAGCTCATTTGTGACACATAACTCGAACAAAAAGAAGATTGAAAATCATATACAAGATTTTTCGATTATTCCAATTAAATTACTCCTTTATTATATTACTCCAATTGAAGGGATATATTCGAATTTATATTTATAACTTTATTAGTTCAATTGAGCCAATTAATTTATGATTGAGCCAAAAACAATATTAAAAACGAAAGGTGGGTCTTTCTTTCAGCTTTCAAGGTCATTTTTCAAGGAAAAGAAATCCCCTTCCTTTTATAATTAGGATCAAAAAGTAAAATTGAAACAATAAGTGAGTGTTTCTAGCAGCTAACTATATTACTCTAATTAAAATAAAATGTATTTATTTTTAATTCAATTTGACTACAAAGGAAACTAAAAACTAGAAGTAGACGTTTCTTACCACTATCTTACACAAAATTACTTTTAATTACATTTAAGCGTCTAGAGAAATTCAAACCCAAAAGTAATTGTTTCGAGCTGCAACCTATTTTAGTATTATAATAATTTTTTTCTAACACTTTTAATGTTATTACAGTGTTTACGTACGAAACAAAATGATTAATTTAAAAAACTACCATTTTCTAAGAACCTGCATTTCAACTATTAATATTTTTATCTATCTATGTATTGCTAGCTTTTACCCAGCCAAATGAAAAAGTATATAGTGTTATGAGGTGTACCCACTGTTTCCGTATGTTGTAATTTAGCTTCAGTAACACATTCCAAGTGACAGCAATAAGTTATTTTGCAAAAGCTATGAAAATTATCAATCTAAGAAGTAACATTTGCATGTTGAAATATACTAAAATAAGATTTTTATAATATATACTTTTTATTTCTAAAATTAACTTGAAAACATGTAATACGCTAACTTGAAAAGATGTAATGATCGTTATGAAACTTTTTAATAAATGAAAAAAGAATTAGCTACACACTTCTTCCTATTAAAATTTAGCACCTGAAGTAAGTAAGTCAGCATAGATATTTCTAGTTATAAACAGTTATGAGGGACGGACAAAAATAAACATATTTTATCTGGTTTGCATGTAGGAGGAAAATACTTATATTAAACTATTCACTTGACTCAAAGTTCCTTTGGAATTAATCGCGTAATTGAAGAGAATCGCTTAATTGATTTGTGTACGAGCCACACTACTTACAGACTTCTAATTACAAGTGGTAGTCAGCGGAAAGTGATACTAAATTATCTGAGATGATTTTTTTTCTTCCTGTATGCACAAGATAAATTATTTTGATCATAGAACAGTTGCAAACATTTCATTTCAAGTACTTTTTCTCCATTAATATCAAAGGTAAATTAGACTTTAGAAGGAAAAGGTCCTTGCTCTGAATCCAAGTCTGATTGTTCCAATCGGAAATTTCTTAGATTGTGGACTATTTCAAATTTTAAATACATACTTTTACACTCGGGCACGACTTAAGCGTTTATATAAGCGTAAGACGTTAACATAGGCGTTTATATTGCAAGGTGAATCCTTCCATAATAAAAATAGTTCTAGAACAGTCACAAATGTATGGTAGAAAGAATGAATGATGAATAAAAAAAAATCTATATTTCTCTACGATTCTATTTTTGTAATTGATATTGAATCAGATAAGCTTCTGTAAAACTTCAAATCTTTTAATAGTGCTGTAAACCTGTAACTTGAAAATCATAAAAGTAAAACGGTACAACCAGACATTAAATCCAAAATTCCGAATAAATAAATTTAATTAGAATTTATACATTAATTTATAATATTGAAATCAATCAATATACATTAATTTACAATATTTGAATCAGTCGATATGCATTAATACAATATTTAATCGTACTGATTGATTTATAACTAATAGTCATTACTTTAACATTGTTTACATAGATTAATCCCCAAGTAGCAATGCTGCGGTTTATAAATTAATTTCAGCAATTAATGCGTTCCGTTGGATTAATAAGATAATCATGAAAGGTAACATACAGATACTTTATCCGCGTGAATTGCTTAGAGCAGATATTGTTTCTGCCGGAACACGTAAGCAAATCACTGAGGGGCTGACCAAGAATGACATATTTTAAATAATATCAGTAACAAATATTAAATATTGATTCACTCGGAGAGATACTTCTATTGTCGAAGTTGGATATTGAATGTCTCTGTAATTTTGGATACTTTCAGTAAAAGCATTTCAGAGACGGGTTCTAACTGCCCTTATCTTTGAGTACTTTAATTATGATTAGCTTGTAGATGCTTTGAACTTCTGTTTTAATATATAATTTAAAAGTTTTATGAACAAGCCCCGCTAACAATTTCTGAGGACATCTTATTTCATAACTGATTTTCAACTCTTACTCACTGAACCTGACAATAGGTAGTGTTCTTAAAGTTAGAGTCGTGCTTCTATTGCAGATAAAAGAATAGCATCCTTCGATCAGTTAATAAGTGTTCGTCAGCTTGAAATAGCTGAAACCTGCAATGACAGCAAGAAAACTTGCTATGTATAGCAATTTAACTCTGTAATTTTTTCGGAAATACCTCTAGATTTATAGTAATAGCTCTGATGCTCCTAAAGTTTCAAATTTTCAAATTTCGAACCACTTTAATTTTAATATTTGTTAAGGAAATACCCCGAATTTTTAAGACTGTCAAATGTCTTATGTTTGCCGATAACCTGAAACTTTATATTAATATATTCTCTTTAACTGATTGTCCTTATTACAGATTGATTTACATAAACTACATGACCGGTCTGTCTTAAATAAACTCAACTTAAATATTAATAACTGCTATATTATGAGTATTACTAAGACGAATAATAGTCACAACTATAATTACCAAGTAAACAATTCACCCCTAACTCATGGTACTCATTTTGATGATTTATGCGTCACTTTTTATAATTTTTTTAACTTTCAAATGCATATTAATAGCACTGTCAAAAAAGACTACCAAAGACTTGGCTTTACCTTAAAACAGTCTTGTATTTTTGTCAATGCCAATACTATCATTTACTTATATAATACTCTTGTTAAATCTATCTTAGAATATGTGCTATGATCTGAAATCCTATTTACCATCTATATTCTGAACAAACTGAGATATTCAAAATAATTTTTTACGCGTTCATAATTAAATAATTTCAGGTTATTATCTAAGATATATATATATATATGAAAGACCTACTGTTCAACTTGAAAAAAAAATTTAATTTAGTGTCTCCCCCAAAAAAAGAAGAAAATGGTCTTGCCTCCTGTATAAATTAGATAATGCTATATCCTGTATATATTAGTATATCCTATTTTACTTGAAGTATCTTCTTACTTTTTATACCCGTTACCAGTACTAGACAACCAACACTTCATACCAGTACTAGACTACAAAAACAACTATTCCACAATATTTTTGTAAACACAACTATGCTAAAAAATTTCGGTTTATCTTTTTAATACTTATTGTGCCGATATGGATATTTCTGTTATGTCAATGTCACTGAACAGTTTTAAGATAGTCTGTTTTAGTGTGCTTGGCATGTTTACTGTTTAGTATGTTGGTATTTTATGGTGTATACTTTTTATGTTTAGCGGTTACTATAACTAGTCGTATCGACTTAAAATAAATAAATAAATTTTATGAACCCC
This sequence comes from Amaurobius ferox, assembly GCA_951213105.1. Classification (NCBI taxonomy): domain Eukaryota; kingdom Metazoa; phylum Arthropoda; class Arachnida; order Araneae; family Amaurobiidae; genus Amaurobius; species Amaurobius ferox. The sequence continues at coordinate 183,061,761 of OX578133.1, read as the reverse complement.
TACGATAACCGACAAATCCAATCTATTCATGCAGCCGACTTCAAATTTCTTTAAAAAAGATTGAGCGTCAAGGAAAATTGGCGGATTCTGTGAGTATTAACTTGACTATTTCACCACAGCGCCACCTTTTTTAGGACATATAAACCAGTGGCGTTGCATGACTGAATTGGTGGGTCTACGAAAAGGTTCGAAAATTCTAGCACATAGCAAGTTTCTTGCTGACATTTCAGGTATTAATTATTCCATTATTATTTTTCTTCGACCCAGACCATCCGACCTACCCGAAGGTGTATGGTATCTGTTTGGACGGCCAGAGAGTGCCACCCAATTTAGACAGGAACCCAGTAGGGAAAAGCATTCACAGGAACCGTACCCTCCGTCCCCTACCACCAATCTCTCGAAAGAACTTACGGACCCACATTTTTTACATTTCCGTAGTTCTCATGAGCATGGGGACAGTTTAAGCAGAGCCGGGAATCAAACTCGAGTCGTCTGACTAAAATCCCCGTGCGCTAACCACTGAGATGTCCCACCCCCAGTTATTTCATTTTGATGAGCTCATAGAGTAGAAAACAGTAATATGAGATATTCAGATACGTAGCAAGGGGGATCCGATTGGGGCATTTTCTCCCGGCCGCCAGCTAATAGGGGCGCCGGAATTGTGTAGGATATTGAAGAAAAATATTTTCTAAAAAAAAGCATGCTAATTGTTTTGTGAAGTTTCAAATTTCAATACGTTTTATTTCTGTAAAAATAGCTAAAATGTAAAATATTCGTTAAAATCATACAAAAAGAAACAATAAATGTTACCATCACAAATTTGTTTTAATGTATATTTTTAACCGAGATTGCAATTTTTAACACTTTACAATATAGTTGAAAGTGTTTATGACTTTATTCATTCTGTCTGTCTGTCCGTTCGCACGATAACTGCCGTAAAAATGACTTTATCAAAATGAAATTTTAGTATGTTGTTGAGACTGTCTGTGGAACATATGGGAATGTACATTAATAATATCACCCAATTAGTTTTGGATTGAACCCGGGTTGAAAAAATGAAATCCATTGAACCCTACGGGACCTAAATTTTCAAATATTTTTTAAGCGAATTTAAATTTCACAAATTACTTCGAAATTTTTAGGAAATATTCAAATTATCCCATAAAATGTATAAAAAATTTTCAGCAAAATATGTTCGGTAGTTTTTTAAATAAAAATTAAAATAGTATAATTGCACCCATATTATATGAAAAGATCACGTGACCCACTTCAAAATAAAATATGGCATCCATATTGTTCTTGTTGTTGAGACCCAGACCGTCCGACTTACCAGAAAGGTGTAAGCCTCACACCTTTCTGGTAGGTCGGACGGTCTGGGTCTCAACAACGACAACAATATGGATGCCATATTTTATTTTGAAGTGTACACCTTTCTGGTAGGTCCGACGGTCTGGGTCTCAACAACAACAATAACATGGATGCCATATTTTATTTTGAAGTGGGTCATGTGATCTTTTCATATAATATGAATGCAATTACTATTTTAAATTTTATTTAAGAAACTACAAGTTAACTGTTTGAACGGCCGGAAATTGGAATCCATCTTGTGTCAAAATTGTGATTTTTAAAGTTATTTTTAATTTATATTTAGTGTTGCATCCGTCCTAAAACCGCCTAATTTTTTTTTCTGTGCATCTATATACTGCGCCAATGCAATTACAATATTTTGGAGTTTAAATGATCATTAACTTTGATCATTTCTACTACGAAGCCTAACTTTCATGTATGGAGAATGTAAACACATCAAGTTGTAAGATGAGTTGTATAAGATTTTCTGAATTTCTTTAACGCAAAATTATTTAGCTCTGGAGTCTACAATATAGCTGATATGAATGAAACATTCATTGATTTTACATAGAGAAGCAGATGATTCCATATTATTGTTTTTTGATGAAGTTTTAAGCATGAAGTCAGAAAGTAATTTTACCTCCATGGTTTTACGTTTTTAAGTAAAATAAATTATTGTAGTATTGTGATAATTTTAAAAATATCGCCGCTGAATGAAAAAAAATGGAATGTTTATGAATGAAATATTCACTGTTTTTGTATAGAGAGCTATGCGATTTATATTTCAATGACGTTATTTGAATAAAGTTCATTTGTTTCGATGAAGTTTTCAAAGATAATAAATTATTGTAGCATTGTGATAATTTCAAAATATCACCGCTGAATGTATCGCATTTTAGAAATGTTTAAATAAAATTGCCTTTCAGTTGGAAAGTGTTTCATAATTAATGCTTTATGCATGATTGATCTTTCTTGTTATTTATTTTTTCGTTGTTGGACAACTGCATCGGTAGACCGAATTTGAATGTTGTCGGATGGACGGTGTAAATTTATAGAAGAAAGGGGGGTTACTAATGCATGCCACAAACAGATTTTTTCCGGAGCTCTTCCTAGTACAACATATTGAACTTTTTACATGAACAATTTATGCGGCTCAGGCTCCTATACAATGTATCGTTTTACACACCTCTCCTCCCTGTCAGTGACCCTGGGAGTTACAGACGGATTGCACAAAATTGTGTTTTACAATTTTTTTTTATTTCATTTTTTGCATGTCTGTCTATGAGGAGGAGCGCCAATCTCATACCTTGACCCTGGGCGTCATTCACAGTAGAGTCTCTAGAGATATAGTAAGAATATGAAACATCAAGATTTCGGTGCCAAGATGGTAGTCATCTGTCAAATATCAAGAAAGCTATTCAACACAATGCCGACAAAGTAATGTTAAACATTTCTTTTTCTTTTTTTTTGCAGCGCTAACACGTTGTGGACGTTTGTTGTTACTGTATCAGGCTAAAGTTTTTGTGCGAATGTTCTGATTTGCCAATTTCATCAGTTTATTGTAGTATTGCGCAACAAGTCAATGAGTTAAGTTACACTGACTTTATTAATGTGACCTTTTTAACATAATAAGAAATTACACAAATGCTAAGTATTTCCTTTTGAGTTACTGATTTAACGTAACATAACAAGCTGGTAGTAGTATGAGACACTTGGAGTTTATACAAAGAATTCGTGAACTATACAGTTAAAGGTAAAAACTAAGGGTATCAATCGATTTTGAAAGTAGAAACAGCCTTTTTCGTCAAGCAAGAAATATGACCTCAAAACCCCAAAATAATAATGTAATATGTCGGCTCACTGCACAGGCCAAGAAAATATTACCTACGTATGTGATTACTGCAGACCTAAATGAACTATTATTGCTATTTCATGCTACTAAATTTATAATCTAAACTTTTGGCATAATAGCCTTGTTTGTTTTTTACAATACGGTACTGGCGCTTGTTACTACGATATTTTCAAAATGTCGGATGCTTGCTTACTTTAAAATAATAGCAGCAATACAAAATAACAATTTGTTATATCTTTATCATTTATTTTATATAATAAATTGCGCATAAAATTCCCTAATTATAGGCTCTTACTTTTTTGACCACGTCTATTTTGAAGTATTTCTTGACCCAAACCATAATTGGTATTATTATACCTTCTCCTATAGTAAGCGCGAAGCCAGTTCATAGTTGTCTACAATAGAAGCACTATCTTGTTTAATTCTTTCAGTATATTGAATTTTATTGAAATGTGCACAGAAGAGTACTAAAAGTTATTCCCTTTTGTTACAGTCCAGTTGACAGGTCCTCGGTTTAAAGGATTTCTCATAGCTGCTATGGATCCTGAAACACACGAAAGAATTGGAAGCTGGTACAAAGTGAAGGGCACTAAAACGTTGCCTTGCTCAGCAGTTAGTCACGCTGATCCCTTGCCAAAGAAGAGGGTAATTTTGCTCTGGAAACCGCCAAAAGATCGTCCGAAAGGAGAAGTCATTTTCGTGTAAGTATTTTTTGTAAGAATATAGATTACATACCATAGGCTATTGGTGCCAGAATGGGGAATACATAGTGGAATTGGTTTATGTTAGTAATTCTGCATGGAAGTTAATTAGCGAAACAAATATCCGTTTTCAAAATTGTTTGGAAATAGATATGCTTTCCATCAATAAATATTTATAGAAATGTATCATTCAAAAAACCTTATAACATATATTAAATATTAAAGGAGTTAGTAATAATAGTTAAATTCTATGGGAGGTTAATTGTAACTTTTTCGAAGCAGTTTAGTTTCAATTTATTCAGCCTTATATTTTAAATTTACCTAAAAATCCTGCTAGTTTTACACAAGGCCAAAGTAATTACCAAACATATTCTTGTGCATCGAGATAAGCTGAAGGGCAATATACATGGGCTGACAGTTAAGTTTCAGGTTTGAGTCTATGTAAGGAAAACAAGATCGCTAAAATAAAAACACTTTTAATATTTTTAAAGTAATTACCCTGAGAAGCTATACACTTATGAGATTGCTCGAACGGCTATTGGAGACATTTTTAAAATCATTTGAATATACCTCCATCAATTCCTTTGTTACGTTTTTTAATATTCTCAATATCATCAAATTGTCTTCCTTTCAGAGTAGTTTGGATTTTTTTGAACTCTCATCCTTTACTGCGAGACAGGGAGAGATATTACCATCAAGAGCTTGAATGACAATTTCTCATACTTGAGTTTGCGAAACTTTTGTTCATCAGTCAGCGGCACAAACTTAGAGCTGATCTTCCACTTTCTCAAATCGTTTATTAATATATCACAAATTATTTATATGTTAATGTTAAGTTGTTCTTCCATTATATCATCCTAAGATAATGTTAAAACTAAATTATCACCATATTTAGAAATAAATAATAATTAAAATAAATATATCCGTATTTGGTTTAATTTAAGATTTTTAAAGCCACACATTCCATATGCTAACATCCTTCATTTTCAGTACCTCAGAAACTCAAACTATCCTGTTTGGTAGGCCATTTTTGTCCTTGAATACAAAGTCCGGTCTAATTGATACACGGAATAAGCAAACATGGTCTTCCAAAATTTTATAACAATACCTTTCTCCGATCGTCACCGATCGTCCATGTAGCAATGTTGATGTGTTTTATTAGTAACGTGTTTATCGTTCTCACCACACCAACTGATGTCCGAAACACGTATGAAGTTGAAAATTCTGGTAGTCCGGGAGTTATTGTCTTGGTGGGTACCACGAGTAATGTCAGATGACTGCTTCGCTGGAATCAAGGTTTGTTATAAGATTCTGGTGGGGTGCGTCATGTTCGTTTTTATTAACACTTTACAACACAGTTGAAAAGTGTTTATGACTTTGTTCATTCTGTCTGTCTGTCTGTCCGTTAGCACGATAACTGCCGAAAAAATGACTTTATCAAAATGAAATTTTAGTATGTTTTTCAGACAGTCTGTAGGACCTATGGGAATATAAATAAATAATATCACCCAATTAGTTTTTTATTGAACCCGGGTTGAAAAAATGAAATACATTGAATCCTATGGGACCTAATTTTCCAAACATTTTTTAAGTAAATTTAAAATTCACAATTTGCTTCGAAATTTTTCGGAAATATTCATATTATCCCATAAAATATTTATAAAAACTTTCAGTAAAATATATTAAGTAGTTTTTTAATTAAAAATTATTTAATATACGGAAAAAAACAAATTCAATTAAATTCTGACTTTTGGGATATCCTCCAGAAAGAAAAAAAAGAAATATATTATATAATAAATATCTTTCCAGGCGTTTAATCATTTTGTATATGAGAGAGGCTTCACATTTTAAAATAATTTGGTAGACAACAATATTTCAAATTTTTTTTAATTTTATATTACTCTTCATGATATACTTATTTGATGGCATTTTTAATGCACTTTCCTACGTCCTAGAGAGTTAAAATTTGGTACACAGCTTAAATTTGTTGAACATTTTATTCTACAAAAATGTAGTGGTTCTTTAAATATAGATCATACATTTTTTTCAAAATGGCTTGCAAATAATCCACGTTCACTTTTATAAATCATTGTTGTAATATTGTTAATAATTCTGATGTGGGCAGTTCAATAATAATTTGAGTTTATCTGCGCAAAATAACAGCCATAAGTATTTTAAATGACATTGAATTTACACGTTAAACTTAAATTTGGTTCTCATTTGATAGCTGGACTTATTGTCAAAGGTGGCGTAGCGAAAACGTGAAAAAACTAGAATATCTCAAGAACGGCTAGTCTTAGAGTAATGGGGTTAGTCTTATTCTTTTTGTTGTTAAAAATCACGTATAAAATAGGAATTTAATTGATATAATTAAGCACACGTAGTCCTTTATTTTTATATTTAACGATTTTTGCGGGCCATTTCGCAAAAATAGCCCGTTCCTTTTTCCTGAATCGTACTAGAATAACCTACAAATGATTTATGTACCAAATTTTGTTAAATTTGGTATATAAATCACTTGTAGGTCATTGAAATATTATACACCAAATTTTGTTAAATTTGTTCCATTAGTTTTTAGCAAGAGTGTATAAAGGCAATTTCTGCCGGTCATTTCGCAAAGAAAGCACATTCTTTTATTACGAATCGTACTATAATCTAACGAACATCAGGATTTCCCACAAAAAACATACCTACCAAATTTTATGAAATTCGGTCTATTAGTTTTCAATTAGAGTGGATGTAATATCCTCACAGACACACAGAAACATACACTGATACACACTTACACACACAGACGTCTTCCTAAAAATAGTTTTTTCGTGTTCTGGAAGTCCCAAAACGTGTAGATCCTTCGAAAATTCGAGTTCCGATCTTCGGCACGATTCCAATACTTTCAATACATACACACACACACACATATATTATCAGCGTATCTGTGTATTGTCTGTGTATCTAAATTCCGTGCCTATGCAATTACAATAGTTGTGATTTTAAATGATCCCTAAACATTTATTATTTTTTCAACGAAACCTAATTTTAACTTATGCAGAATGCAAATATCTGAAGCGATTATAAGGTGAGTTACATAAGAATTGCTGAATTTTTTTCACACAAAATTATTTAGCTCTGGAGTCTGGAATACAAGTTATATGAATGAAATATTCATTGATTTTGAATAGAGAATCAGATGATTTATATTTCGATACCGTTTTAAATATTTAAGTATAATAAATTACTATAGTACTGTGATAATGTAAAAGATATCACCCACTGAATGTATCACATTTTAAAAATTTTTAAATGAAATTGCATTTCAGTTGGAAAGTGTTTCATAATCAATGCTTATGCATGATTGATCTTTCTTGTTTTGCATAACAATAGGGCTAAAGTTTGAGTTGAAGAACAATAATTACAGCCCAAACAGGATAGCTCAAGTGGCTGCAGTATTCGATATCAAGCGCTTGAAATGGCCTGCGTGTTCTCCGGATGGTAATCCAATAACTCGTCGTAAAACGCTCTAAGGAGATGTGTCCCACTTCATCCCAGACTTTTCAGAACCTTTAAATTGCCTTAAAATGAAATCTGGATAAAAATTTATGTGCAACCTTGTAGAGGCTACGCTAAATAGATGCAAATCGTACATTGATGTTCCAAGTGGTCAATTTCGAAGCATTCAAATTTGTCGGTATTCATGTCAAAAGACGCTATTTACTTCTATCATATCATGGTGTTCTGTGTTTTTGTTATTTTGTTTATATCCTTGACTGGGCACTTATACCATATCATAAAAAAGTTAATTTGTGTGATATGTTCCCTATCCAGGGATAGAGTCTGGCTATAGTTACACCGGCAAATGTCTTTGTTCCCTAGCAACTGTCAACCAGTGTACTTATTAGGTTCGCTCCACTTCGAAGCTACTTGAGGTCCTGGTTGGCGTATTGAGCAAAACGATAATTAAAATAAGTCATCTGAGCTTGCTAAAAACCTCCACCCGACCAGTATACCACAAGTTGGCATGTGACATACTGGTCGTAAATAGTGATATACATTTATTTTTAAGAATGCATAGATATAAGGCTAAAATAAATTTTTCTTATCCTTTAAACAATGTATTTTTCCTTATTGTCGTAAAGATAATTTTTATTCCCCTAAAAGTCTAAATATTTAAAACGTTGATACATTTACTATCAATAACTTTTCTATTTTATGTTAGTTATATACCTCGAAAAGCTCGGAGCTATTACTTACATTTTCAGTAATGTACAAGTTCTGTTGTCTGTGAAGAAGCAAATTTGTGTGTAAATGATTATATATATTCTATTTCATATTCTAGGGCGACAATCTTGCAATCATATGGAAATTACTATTCTGGCATAGTCGCTGGAATTCCCCCATCAGACGAAGACGAACATGAACCGGATGGATACGATTAGTCTTTAAATATTGATTTTTATTCTGTATATGTGTAAGAGCCAGTAAATATATTTTGTACAGTTTCGAATACTTTTAGATAATAAATATGATATTTCTTCATTACTGTTCAGTTTTTGTTTACATGACTGTCATATCAATCTACTATTTTGGACTCGAAATACTTTTTTAAATCAAGTTAGGTTAATTTAAGTCGTTAAGTTATTATGTTAACGACTTATATAAGTTGTTAGACATATCCATGCATCCCAAACTGCATTGCGAAAGACGAGTGTCTCAGGTTCAAGTCAAGGAATCACAAAGCAGTTTCGGATTTACTATGAAGCTAATGAATATTAAGCTTCAGGCCCCTAAGGAAACAGAGATTCCTAGAAACCCAGATATTTAAGACTATATTTTTCATGTAAAATAAGTTAGCGTTAAATGAATACTTTTATTTTTCTACAACAAATTTGCATTTTATTAACTGTTTACTGCATGTCATACATTTTAATATAGCAGTATCTAGTTAATTCAAACATATTTTATTCAAATTTTATCCGTTTCGGATAAATTTGTAACGCTTGCAAAAAAATAATTTATTTTACCCTCTAAAAATTCAAAATATTAATAATCATTTATCAGGGTAACACGTCAGTTTATTCTTACATACCGTAGTGTTGCAATAGGTTGGAGAATGCTTAAAAAAGGGACTCATATATTAATATTAATATTTTGAATTCATGTCATATACGTATATAGTGCGTCATATTGTATCCTCATTCATATTTTGATGAAAGCACCAAATGCAATTCCTTCAACGTTGTCCATCGAGTTCGAATTTGATTCTAGTGCATTCTGTTTTCTACTTTGAATAATAATATTTGAAGAATGAAACATAATAATAGAGTAGCAAAAAAGCATGGAACCCTCACGCTTAAAATACCGTTTCCCCGAAATTAAAAGCCTTTTGATAACGTCACTGCCCCAAATGACATCAGAACTGAATACAATGTATGATTCTATTTAGCAAAACTAGCCATGTTATCTTTGTGTCTTAATTTGACAGTTTTAGTGTATCTCAACGTTATTTTCTCAGAATATGTTTCAACTACACTAAATTATCGTAGTCAGTAAAATGTGTTTTATAAAGATAAAACATATTAACGATTAATTAAAAATAAAACTAGTTTATGCTCTGATATGGTAGAGTCTAAAGATTACGTATCCAAATCTAGGATGCGAGGGGAGGGCGACCAGGAGGATATTGTTGCGACTCCGAATCCACTTTAAAGAGCAAAAAATTGATTAAACTTTAAGTGTCTGGAAACAGCATCATTAAAGCAAAAATATCTGATGTGGGCAGCACATGTCTTTCCCTACATTATGCAATGACTTTATTTCTTCCACTGCGAAATAATGGTATGCGTGAAACACAGCGCTATATTTCCAGCTTTGAAATGTACAGCAACGTTGAGGACAATGAACGTGTAAGTAGTTTTTGAAATACCCAATTAACTTATAGAAAAATTGCTATCATCCACTAAGTAATAAATGGTATGCGTGAAACACAGCGCCTGCGAAATAATGGTATGCGTGAAACACAGCGCTATATTTCCAGCTTTGAAATGTACAGTAACGTTGAGGACAATGAACGTGTAAGTAGTTTTTGAAATACCCAATTAACTTATAGAAAAATTGCTATCATCCACTAAGTAATAAATGGTATGCGTGAAACACAGCGCCTGCGAAATAATGGTATGCGTGAAACACAGCGCTATATTTCCAGCTTTGAAATGTACAGTAACGTTGAGGACAATGAACGTGTAAGTAGTTTTTGAAATACCCAATTAACTTATAGAAAAATTGCTATCATCCACTAAGTAATAAATGGTATGCGTGAAACACAGCGCCTGCGAAATAATGGTATGCGTGAAACACAGCGCTATATTTCCAGCTTTGAAATGTACAGTAACGTTGAGGACAATGAACGTGTAAGTAGTTTTTGAAATACCCAATTAACTTATAGAAAAATTGCTATCATCCACTAAGTAATAAATGGTATGCGTGAAACACAGCGCCTGCGAAATAATGGTATGCGTGAAACACAGCGCTATATTTCCAGCTTTGAAATGTACAGTAACGTTGAGGACAATGAACGTGTAAGTAGTTTTTGAAATACCCAATTAACTTATAGAAAAATTGCTATCATCCACTAAGTAATAAATGGTATGCGTGAAACACAGCGCCTGCGAAATAATGGTATGCGTGAAACACAGCGCTATATTTCCAGCTTTGAAATGTACAGTAACGTTGAGGACAATGAACGTGTAAGTAGTTTTTGAAATACCCAATTAACTTATAGAAAAATTGCTATCATCCACTAAGTAATAAATGGTATGCGTGAAACACAGCGCCTGCGAAATAATGGTATGCGTGAAACACAGCGCTATATTTCCAGCTTTGAAATGTACAGTAACGTTGAGGACAATGAACGTGTAAGTAGTTTTTGAAATACCCAATTAACTTATAGAAAAATTGCTATCATCCACTAAGTAATAAATGGTATGCGTGAAACACAGCGCCTGCGAAATAATGGTATGCGTGAAACACAGCGCTATATTTCCAGCTTTGAAATGTACAGTAACGTTGAGGACAATGAACGTGTAAGTAGTTTTTGAAATACCCAATTAACTTATAGAAAAATTGCTATCATCCACTAAGTAATAAATGGTATGCGTGAAACACAGCGCCTGCGAAATAATGGTATGCGTGAAACACAGCGCTATATTTCCAGCTTTGAAATGTACAGTAACGTTGAGGACAATGAACGTGTAAGTAGTTTTTGAAATACCCAATTAACTTATAGAAAAATTGCTATCATCCACTAAGTAATAAATGGTATGCGTGAAACACAGCGCCTGCGAAATAATGGTATGCGTGAAACACAGCGCTATATTTCCAGCTTTGAAATGTACAGTAACGTTGAGGACAATGAACGTGTAAGTAGTTTTTGAAATACCCAATTAACTTATAGAAAAATTGCTATCATCCACTAAGTAATAAATGGTATGCGTGAAACACAGCGCCTGCGAAATAATGGTATGCGTGAAACACAGCGCTATATTTCCAGCTTTGAAATGTACAGTAACGTTGAGGACAATGAACGTGTAAGTAGTTTTTGAAATACCCAATTAACTTATAGAAAAATTGCTATCATCCACTAAGTAATAAATGGTATGCGTGAAACACAGCGCCTGCGAAATAATGGTATGCGTGAAACACAGCGCTATATTTCCAGCTTTGAAATGTACAGTAACGTTGAGGACAATGAACGTGTAAGTAGTTTTTGAAATACCCAATTAACTTATAGAAAAATTGCTATCATCCACTAAGTAATAAATGGTATGCGTGAAACACAGCGCCTGCGAAATAATGGTATGCGTGAAACACAGCGCTATATTTCCAGCTTTGAAATGTACAGTAACGTTGAGGACAATGAACGTGTAAGTAGTTTTTGAAATACCCAATTAACTTATAGAAAAATTGCTATCATCCACTAAGTAATAAATGGTATGCGTGAAACACAGCGCCTGCGAAATAATGGTATGCGTGAAACACAGCGCTATATTTCCAGCTTTGAAATGTACAGTAACGTTGAGGACAATGAACGTGTAAGTAGTTTTTGAAATACCCAATTAACTTATAGAAAAATTGCTATCATCCACTAAGTAATAAATGGTATGCGTGAAACACAGCGCCTGCGAAATAATGGTATGCGTGAAACACAGCGCTATATTTCCAGCTTTGAAATGTACAGTAACGTTGAGGACAATGAACGTGTAAGTAGTTTTTGAAATACCCAATTAACTTATAGAAAAATTGCTATCATCCACTAAGTAATAAATGGTATGCGTGAAACACAGCGCCTGCGAAATAATGGTATGCGTGAAACACAGCGCTATATTTCCAGCTTTGAAATGTACAGTAACGTTGAGGACAATGAACGTGTAAGTAGTTTTTGAAATACCCAATTAACTTATAGAAAAATTGCTATCATCCACTAAGTAAAATAGACAACGATACATCTTATGTAAAGCACCAAATGTGCGTATAAATAAAAAATCTTATGTAGGTAGCACAGGACTTTCTTTATATAATGCAATGAATTAACTTCTTTCACAGTGAAAAAATTATGTATAAGATCCAAAGCACAGCGTTTCTGACGTTGAATTGTACATTTGGCGCTTTTCCGGATGACAACATGTAAAATGATTTCGTGCCCAATTAACTTATATTTCAAGCAACTTGAAATTAACAGTTATCGATATTGATAGCATCCTTAATAGGCAATATATGTAGCACATGTATTAAACTATTTTAATAATAAATTCATCAATTAGGCGTCATTTTCAATAACTTGACGTTATTTTTGAAATTTTGACGATATTTTCATCAATCTGGGGCTATATATCGCCAAGTTGACGATATTTCGCTAGATTAATTTCCCAAGTTCACCAAGCTGATTCTAATAATCGTACCAAATTACGTTTGAAACGTTCCATTTGTGTGTGGGATATCGTATCCACAGTCTCATGGACACACATGGTACTAACATACACAATAACATGTACACTAGCATACGCACTAACATGCACACTAACATGGACACTAACAAACATACACACAGACATCACATCAAAAGCGTTCGATTTGAGTGCTTAAAATAAGTTCTTTCGTCGAAAACTCGAATTCGAATTTTCGACCCCATCACAATATTTTCCTTATACATTATACTAACTATATATGAATCTAGGGAAAGCGATGTCTTTATAAACAATTATTCTTAAACATTTCTTTCCTTTAAATTGAGTTCTCGTTGAAAAGATTTGAAGCGAAGTTTTTGAAATCAAAATACCTCAATCTGAATTCATTTGAAAATCCAGCCATGCTTTAAAATCAGGATGCTATAAAAACCAACTGCGAAACTATTGAGATATTTGAAATATCCTTCTCTCATTCTCCCATTTCATTGAATGGGGAAAATAGCGAAAGTTATATATAGACGTCGCATTTATATAGAAATATTTCTTATATCACCCTCTGGACTTGATTCCATTGCACTTTTTAGGAATTCTAATACGGGAATAGAAGATACCCTTGATAAATGAATGTCTCTATATCTTTCTGACAGTTCTGTATTTTGTTTAGGGAGTTGTCCTTACTCAGAAATTCCTCGCTGACGCTTAAGGTGCTTTTAGGCTTTTACTTTGTGGCAGACATATGTTCATAGTTCATATAATGGCATTTTGTATTTTCGTAAAAGGGAAGGGACCATATACAAAATTAGATATAAAAGTTAATCAGAGGTAGGGTTTATCTATTGATTAAATAAATGTATAGTAAATAAATTATTAAGAGAAAACTAAGCACTTTGACATCAGAAATTGAAATAGGATATATATATATATATATTATATATATATGTGTGTGTGTGTGTATGTGTGTGTGTGTATGTGTGTGTGTGTATGTGTGTGTGTGTATGTGTGTGTGTGTGTGTGTGAAAGAGTTAAGGAATTTAAATATTTGGGTTCATTTATTACTGATAATAATGAGATTAAACTAGAAATTAGAGCAAGAATTTCTGCTGGAAACAGATGTTATTTTGCTTTGCAGAAACTATTGAGGTCAAGCTATGTAAATATTAAACTCAAAATACTCGTCTATAAAGTGATAATAAGACCAATTGTTCTATACGGATCGGAGACTTGGACTTTAATTAAAAGAGATACCAATCTTTTGGGAATATGGGAGAGAAAAATTCTGCGGCAAATTTTCAGAGCAATATGTGAAAATGGACATTGGAGGAGTAGAACAAATAAAGAGGTTTATGAAAGATATAAAGAGATAGATATTGTTACAACTATAAGAAAAAAAGAATTCAATGGCTCGGATATATGATGAGGATGGAGAAGAGGAGAGTCACTAGAAGGCTTTTGGAAGGAAACCCAGGAAGGTCAAGATCTCGAGGAAGACCTAGGGTCAGATGGAAGGAGCAGGTAGAGGAGGATTTGAAATTGCTTGGTATTAGCAATTATAAGAGGAAAGCGGCCAATAGAAAGGAATGGTCAAAAATCTTAAAGGAGGTCAAGACCCTACAAGGGCTGTAGTACCATGATGATGATGATGATATATATATATATATATATATATATATTATATTTTAAGTTATGGTTACATGAGTTACAACTTATCTCTAATCCATGATTGGAATAATTTCGGGGAAATAAAGATTATTATCTTACCTTATTTACATGATGTCTAATTATGAATATTTAGCGACTGGCAACTGAATGTTCTCGGACATTCGAGCTCGGTATTTGAGAACTTGTTGGGGTTTTCCTAGATCGATATCCAGTTACCAACAGCATCCATTTTCGTCAATGACTATTCCATCTTTATTTAGTACATCCAGCCATAATTCCTTGTTCTCTTCATATAACTATCAATCTTACAACCATGCTTCACTTAATAATACTCTTAAATTTAAAACTTGTAATTCTAATAGATGTAAAACGTGTCTGCTTGCTAATCGTAACCAGACCAACAGTAGTAATAATCTAGCCTTCTGTAAAATTTATAATTACATTTACAAAATAGTATGTAAAAATGTAATATGTCATATATAGGCCAAACCAGCAATCCTCTGCACCTCCGAATAAACGTACACAGGAATCATATAAAAAAATTTCAAATAATGCAACTACCCTTAATGAATCAAAATTCGAATACGAACATTTTTCTATAAATGGGTTCGATATCATTGAAATTAGTATTCTAACTTTTCAAAAAAATTATTATACCAAATTGTTCCTTGAAAATGAATTCATATGCGCACACAAAGCTATTTTTCCATATGGACTCAATCAATTATTTAATCATCATAACATTGTTAAGAAATCCTTTAATTATCCTCATCATGACCTTACTGTATATAATTTCCTTAACATATCTAACAATAAATCAAAAAGAATAAGTAAATACAATAAAAAATTGCCCTCATTATCTGATCTAAAAAATACCATTCTACAGCAGCATGTAAATTTCAAAATTACTTTTGATTAGAAACAATGTAAGAACTGGATTTTCGCAATTAAAAAACAGCAATTGAATTTGGTTTATAACCTTTTTATTACTACTGTATTTGATAATATTCATTTTAAACATTTATTTTATAATTTGCTTATTACCAGAAGTAAAATTTTTAATGTAATACATCACTGACTTAAATCTAAATGACGAATAAAAAAAAATATACTA
Organism: Amaurobius ferox; assembly: GCA_951213105.1. Taxonomy (NCBI): domain Eukaryota; kingdom Metazoa; phylum Arthropoda; class Arachnida; order Araneae; family Amaurobiidae; genus Amaurobius; species Amaurobius ferox. The sequence goes on along the minus strand of OX578133.1, from coordinate 183,046,131 downwards.
AAATAAACGAATATTGTACCCTGAATTTCACTAATCCAGTCATAAATAATCTGAAGATAAATAATTTTTTAAAATCGGTTTCCACTTTCTTTTCAGTCAAACATCTAAATCCCAAAATTGCATTTAAATATGATAAACCGCTAGGACTTTATATTTTCAATTATAATCAAATAGCCAAATCAATAGATATTAATAAAAAGTATGAATTGGATAAAGAATCTTACTGCACTGTATATTAGATAAATACAAATACTACGTAGATAAACACCATGGGCATGTTATAACGGGAAATCTAAATATTATTAATAGTGATGCACTGAGATCATTGATGTTATTGGGTACTAAGTACCGCTTACTTACTAAATTTCAACAGAAATTTATTTTTAAAGATTTAATTCTTGACTTATAAGTTTATCTATAAAATCAGCTATAAATATCAAATTCCTGTCTTCAAACCCTGGAGTGTCTTAATAGAGCATTACTTAAATAACTATATATATATTCAAAAAATTAATAAATCATATAAACTTAATTCAAAATTAAAAAGGATATTAAAGAAATTTAAAATGATGTCGATAAGGCTAGTAACAACTACTCAATCATTTGTAAATATTACTACATAAGTACCCTGCAGTCACACTTACTTAATAATTCAATCTATAACAGTTGAACTCACTGTAACTAACTGTTGTAGGGAAACAGTTAGTTACAGGGAGTTCACAGTAACTAACAGTTTCCCTATTCAGAAACAAACATTGTAATTTTTTTAAGTCCAGCCCCTTCTGCATTACCATTCGCTCGTCATTCGCTTCGCAAGAACTTTTTTAATGTTGAAGAAACAGAAGCAATCCCAATTGACAAGCTCGCAAATTGCCGATAGAGCTCCTTTGCGATCATCTGTCTGAAACCATCTTTCTGACCTATATTCCTTTCCCACATTAGTACCAATTAAATTTGAAGGTAGTGTGTAACCTTTTCACCTTTGTCACAAATTATGTTCGTATGTGCTGCTCTAGCACCACATTAGTACTATTTTAACACTTTAATACCTAAAAAAAGCAAATTCCAAACATTTTCCCTTATCGATTATAGAGGGGCAATTCCTACGATCATCAAAACTCACTGCGACATATTTTTTCAACTAGTTATCTTGAAAATTAATACTAACATTTTCTATAAATAACACAGGCCAACGAGAAAAACTTTTATTCAGTTACCAAGGATGTTTGAACGATTTTAGAGTATTTTAGTGGTGTTAAATCTAAAAATTGAACCTAATTTTATTCAATTAAATACCTCTCAAATTATTATTTTATCCCAATACGTCTTAGACAAAGCAGGGAGATTGCTTTAAATACATTTGTAGATCAGGAAAAACAACGTAATTAAACTTAAATTAATAAAGCAAAGCAGCAAAAGCCGCTTTAACAAAACGGCTTTTGCTGCTTTGTTTTATTAATTTGTACTGAATTATGTTGTTTAAGTATTTCCTTATCCTTTGCAAAGTGTTTTTACTTATTAACATTTGTAGCTCGTTATGTGAACTGAGTATGGAATAACTAAAAGCAGGAATATTTGATTATTTGATAGTTCTCAAACTCATAAACTTAATGAACGTTTTGAATATCCCAGGATGTTGAAGTTTGTGTTTGGTGCAGTTATATCTCAATTATTAAGCACTGCTTCTGTACTAACAAAACAGACAATTATGATTAATTACATGCTCGCTAACTTTAGAACTTTGGGTACTAATATGAGCATAAAAGTACATTATCTCCTTAGCCACTTCCATTCCATTCTCTCAAAAGTTAAAACCCATCAAGCAAAAAATATGTCATATCTTAGCCTAAAACCGCTCTAATATAATTGACGAAAAAGTGTTGACGAGTATAATCGAGCTGCAAATTTTGATGTCGATTGGACTATCCATTCAGTGTACAAATGTGCCTACACAAGAGCCAAACTATTGAACTCAAGAGTGATACTCGCACAGAGTTTCTTTCAGGGAGGCATTTTATGTTAACCTAGTTTCTATTTATGTGACACAACATTTAGATATATTTATATAGGGAAAATAGAAAACTTGTCCCCCCTAAAATTTCCTTCGCCCCCCTCCCCCGGTCAAAAAGTCCTGAAAGAAATACTGTCTCACATGCTTCGCATACTCGTAATTGAGTACGAAATGCTAATTAACTCGTTCATTAACAACTAACTGTTCTTGCCCCAAACACTTAAGTAACAATTCTGCTAATTATAAAATGCAATTTTTTATCCTTTTAGCTTGACGGCGTTTAAAACAATCAAATTTCAAGCTTGGCAGATCTTCAAAAATGGATAGAAACTTTCTAGAATTACTTTTAATTAGTAAATGCAAAAATTAAAAGAAGGGAGTTGAAAGCGAAATAATTAAAAACAATAAAGATGCGATACCTTTCCTGAAACAAACAAATTGCACTTCCTACATCTTTTCTGCATAAATAAAAGTTTTAATTACCCAAACTTTCTGACGGAGAAAAATAATTTCTATCGGTCTTATTTCGGAATTTTTCGAATTAATTCGGGAAAAAATATCTTTAACGAGGGATTGTTTCAGCAACATATTTTAACAGCGTTTTTCATAAATGTTTCTGCAATTCGCAATTTCCTAAATAATACTAAAACTTGAATTTTTATATAATAAATTAAAGAACAGAATATTTGTAACTAACAGCACAAGTTCTGTAATTACAGTCATTCAAAATAGCACTGTTCATTCAGAAATTTATTCACAATATGAAAACAAACATATATTATCTTGTATTGCTCCGATAGAGTATTTTTATAACTCAAATTTACTAATATTCAATACTTTTATTCAATGTTTTGCCCATTTTTAGACAAATAACTTTGTACACATCGTATAAAAATATTTTATGAAAGTATGCAAATGTTTTGCTCAAATTTCTGAATTAAATAAACGAAACTTTGTTAGTACAACATATGGTTAATTGAAAGCATCAACTGGTCCCAACAGTGAAAAGTACCCTCATTATTCCAGATAAAAGACAGACCAGCCACCTCTGCCAAAGTTAAGGAAGTCCCACCTGCTTCATGACAGGAAAATAAACCAACAAAGAAAGACAAAGTACTAAATAAAATTTTATAGAGCATTAATCACGTCAAATTTGTGTGTAAAATTTTTAAAAGGATATAGAAAAAATTCATAAGAATAAAAATACGACAAAATAAGTCAACTGCTAATATAAGTTCCACTGCAAACGTCAACCGAGCAATGATTTGTCTCAAATCAAATACATACCTTCGAAGAACAATTTAAGATCTGATAATAGCTCTTTTATACACACACACACACAATACAGCACGACCCAGAGCATTTTAAAATAAATCTGCTACTATTCAACTCCGAATTCTCTATTTACTTTGATGTATTTAATTGAAAGCAATGCCCCCTGCAATGTAACACTGCCTAGTTCTTTTAATTCGCTACTCGCCATTTCCCGATACCATGTTTCTTTTACGGTATTTAACTTAAACCACGACCCCTCCCCTACAATGCAGCACTACCCAGTTCTTTTAATCCGCTGCTCTTCATTCCCCGATCGTCTGCTTACTTTGATTCATTTAACTTAAATTATGACCCCTCCTCTCCTACAATGCCAAGCCAAGACGAATCGTTTCGGGGAGCCTGTGCTGGAGCACTTATCCCCACATCTCAAATAGCAATATGTTGACTGGTGTTGAGTCTATCATGTATAGCAATATGCTTCTTTGGCGTTCCCCTCCAATGAGGACGCTGTAGGTTCAGTTGCTGCAAGTTGCTTGAGATGAGGTAGAAAATTGTCTTGGACGGCTTCGACCTGCAAGTCGGTACTAAGGAGGAAGGGGCGGGGCCAGTGCCTTAAGGGCAGCAAATAGAAAATGAGCAAGCTCAGAGGAAGCCAGAATTACATTTTTAAGTTATACTATTGAAAAGCTTTAAGTAACAAATTAAATGAACAGGTTATTTTAAGATTAATTTTAAGATTAAGCTGATGCAGTTAAGATTTAAAGTAAAATGCAAATAAATGTATAAAGAGTTTTAAGTTTAAGTTTATAGCAGAAGCTGGAGTAAGAAGACTGCACTGCAGTCAGGGCACCATAGTTCTTGTGAAAAAAGAAGGCACTTTTCAGTGACGCACAAATTAAATTTACAAATTACAGATTACAACAGATAAAGTTATGGAAACGTGGATCTGAGTACTGGTCTAGCAGAAAAAACGCGGGCAAAAGCAAGCAGGTGGGTTGGCCAGTGGTTGGCCAGTAAAGTGAACGGGACAGAGTGGCAGCAGTGCCGCCATCTGCCGGCGTTCAGGTTTACGAGACTCCTGGTTGTGGGATGACAAAACGACGTTTCTTCCATTTGGTACCATCGGTGCTAAACAGAAGATGCCTAGGCCTGCGCTTCCTGCAATAGGAAGGCGCGATAGGATTGTACGTCTGATCTACATCTCGCAAACAGGGTCTACTAGAATTAACTTTGTTAAATTTGAGTGAGTGGGCCGAGATTTGCTCGATTATTCCCGAGACTTTGAGGTCGTGATGGATTACTTCGTCTTGGACATACATAGGAGCCCTAACGATGCAACGTAAAACTTTATTTTGGAAAACCTGCAGTTTCTTAATGTGGACGTTTGCCGCCGACCCCCAAACTGGGCTGGCGTACAAAAATCCAGGTGCGATGATCTGTTTGTAAATAATTAGCTTATTGTTAAGGGAGAGGTGGGATTTACTACCGAGAATGGGCAGGAGGGCACGAAAAGTTTTATTTGCAGAGGCTACTTTATTGTCGATATGATCTCCGTAAGTCATATGGGCGTCCAAAGTGACGCCCAAATACTTAGCGGAGTGGCAGAATGGGATAGGCTGATTGAAGATCTTTAAAACAAAGTTGTGATTTAATTCTCGGTAGTTAGGCTTAAAAATAACAACTGCACTCTTGGTAGCATTAATTTGGATTCTCCAGGAAACGAGCCAGTGCTCAAAGCTATGATTGATGTAACTTTGAAGTGTGTTAATGGAGTTGTGTGGAGAGCAGCTCCGTGCGATAAGCGCTGTGTCATCAGCAAAGATGGCCAGCTTAATTTGAGGTATGGTTGGGATGTCGTTGATGAAGATGTTAAAGAGAAGTGGACTGAGGTTTCCTCCTTGAGGAACGCCGGCCTTGATTGGTCTGATAGAAGAGAGAGTTTTATCAACTCGTACGCGGAAAAATCTATTAGTGAGGTACGAGTTGATGATAGCCAAAAGTTGAGTCGAAATGCCAAGTCGCACCAACTTGGTAATAAGCCCGGGCAAGTAAGTTTTATCAAAGGCTTTCGCCACGTCCAGAAAAACAATTGAAGTATACTGCCTGTTGGTAGAGTTTTTGTGAATAGTTTCTACAACCCGCATAAGCTGGGAATGCGTAGAATGCTCAGAACGAAATCCATGCTGGTTGGCTGAAATTATGTTATTCGTCTGGCAGAAACTATTCAAACGTCTAAGCAACACTAATTCGTAAATTTTGGAAAAGCTAGAAAGCAGGCTTATTGGTCTGTAGTTCTCAGGAGCTGAGAGATTTTGAGAAGTTTTTGGAATAAGGCAAACAACGGCAGTTTTCCAGCTTTGGGGAAAAAAGCGATGGTCCAACATATGATTGCACAGCATGGTAATCCAACAAAAGTAAAGGTCCGGTAGATTCTTAATGATGCGATTACTGATATTATCAAGGCCGGGAGATTTTTTGACATTCAATCCATCAACGATATGTAGTATCTCAGCCAGAGAGACTCTCTCCAAGTCGTTGGGTGCTTGTACTTGTAGTGCTCTGTGATTGGTCTGTTGTAATCGTTGTTCAGTTTCAGTGTATGTGTGGCTGAAGTTATGGTCAAAGTGTGGTGAGAATTGGAGTTCCAAGCTGTCTGCAAACGCATTGGCTTTTTCCTCCGCAGTCTGGGCGAGTCCGTGTAGGCCATTAATGGGCGGAATTGATACTTTCTTGGTTCGAAGCGATTTAGCTGTACGCCACAGACTGTGATTCGTAGGTGTGAGTCCCTCGAGATGTGTACGCCAGCGTTGCTGGGTGTGTGTTCTGATCATAGCTTTGACGTCGTTTTGAAGTTTACGGAATTGTGCGCGGTAATCCGGGAACCTGGTGCGCTGCCAATCCTTCCGTAACCGGTTACGCTGCTTAATTTTTTCCCTAATATCACCTGGAAGAGTGTGATAATTAGGGCGAGATTTTTTGGGTTTTGAGGCTGCAGCAACTGCCTCCAGCAGGATATGGTTCATTTTGATGACACAGTTTTCTATGTCATCAGTGCTGGTAATTTTGAGGGGGGGGGGTGCTTTAAAATTTTGAAGAAAATGACGAAAGTCGTCCCAATTTGTTTGTAGCTCCGAGGGTTGATCTAGAGTGATTTTATCAAAGTTTAAGGTCAGTACTACTGGAAGGTGATCAGAATCCAGATTATTATCTGTTCTGATCGTGAAGTCAAATGGAATGTTCCGAAAAACAGCCAGATCGATTATAGTAGGGAACCTTCCAGCAGTGGTATGAGTTGGAGTGGGCGGAGCTACAATCCTACAGTTGGCGCACTGAGCCAATGAATTTAGAGCTCGGCCATACTGGTTCGAAGCTATGTCCCAGTCAGTATGGCGAGCGTTTAGATCTCCAGCAATGACCATATTACTGCAAAGTCCGAAAAGTGCTTCGAGCTCTGAAGTAGGAAAATTTCTATTAGTAGTAGATCTCGTTAATGGAGGGATATACACCGAAGCAAATGCAATCGGGACTAAATTTGGAATAGTAACCTTAATGAGCGTGGCTTCAAGCTTCGTGAATACCGGGACGCTCAGACGATGATGCGGGATGCTGTTTTTTATGTAGAGTGCAGTACCACCAGACAAATTCCTAAAGTGGGCCGGGGGTCTATACGAGAAGTATCCCGTATAGTTGCAGATTGCAGGAGAGGTGGGCGAAGACAAGTGTGTCTCATTAATCATAAAAATGTCAAAATTATTATTTACCACATAATCACGCACCTCGTTGATTTTAGAACGCACTCCATCTCCTACAATGCAACACTACCCAGTTCGTTTAATCCGCTGCTCTTCCTTCCCCGATCCTCTGCTTACATTGATTTATTTAACTTAAACCATGACGCTCACCAATGTAACAACACTATGTTTTTAATCCACCGCTTTATCCATATCCCAATCCTCTGTTCACTATGATTTATTTCATTCGGATAATGTGAAAGCTTTAGCCTTAGAACAGCTAAACTTTATTTTTTTTTTCAAATTTATATCGAAAACAATAAGCACCAAACAAAATACATATACTTTGCTATATTTTTATTCGATCAGAATGGCGTAGGACATCAAGGGGCATGGATCTCCAATCTACGGACAGCCAACCGGACTCGTTCACAAAACAGAAATAGGTAATCCGTTGGAATCATTTTTTTTTTTTAATTAAAACTTAAGTTCTATTATTTCTTGCCAGAAAGTAAGAAAAGCAATACTAAAAATTCTGCAAGGAAATTTATTTTCTTATTTGGAAGCAGTTATATTTGAAAACAATCATTCTCTAGAGTGAAGTATATTAAATCCCAAAAATAGCTCGAGATTACTGATAGCCACGTGAAGGTTTTATCTTTAATTTGTGTTTTAAATTTGACATCAAAAATAGAAAAAATATCAGATATGAAGAAAGCACGCACATTTTTCTCAGTAAATTCTTTTCAATTTAGCTTGTAAATATGCACAGCCATTAGAAGCATCCAATATGTGTAACTATGCTTTATTAAAAATCATTGAACATACTATTAGTAATATTAAAATGTCTAAGTCAATAATATAAAAATCTCAATTATTAATTTACAAAATCTTTCATAATTATACGCATGTAGATTATAAAGCCTCCACCAATTATACAACTATATGTAAAAGTTGTATATATAATATTTGTTAGATTATTCAAATAATAATAATATATTTAAACTTGGTTCCCAACCTCTAATTATAGTATCCAACATAAAATAATTAATATGTATAATGATTTAAATTTACATTTTACATTTTTAAAATTTCCATGCACTTCACTACCAAAATTTCTTAAAAATCCTAACAAATTTAAAACAGTCACTAGTGATCACAATACTTATTCTTACTTCTAAACGGTTTAAAAGAATTAAATGATAATCTACCCTATTCTGGGAATAATTATTTTATTCTAGACTAGAAATTGTACCCGCCGTTGTCTAGGATTTAAAGCAGGGATTAATTGAATTCATTAAGTTTTTCCTAAAAGCTTAGTCGGCTATTGCGCGAGTACACGCTTAAATTACAAGTACGCTTAAATTACAAGTACATGCTCACCCTAAATAAACACCTAATCACACCCGCTGCTCGGGTACGTAATACACCTTGATCCCGGCGCTGGGCACATCGGATGCTACTCCCTAACATGGTTACGTATTACGCCCTAAATACGTCTTTTGCTCTCTGCGCCGAAGTATAAACTCTTTTGATACGCCCTAGATGAGCTCTTTTGATACACGCTACATAAGGTATTTTGATTCGCCCAAAATAAGCTATTTTGATATGCTTTAAAAAAACAAAGACAACTAAAAATTGCCTATTATTAAACGTCTTTAGTTAAAATAGCCATCCATGACGTACGCAAAAATTCACAAGCATAGCGCTTTCGAGCATTATTCTGCCTCTCATAAGTGGCAAAATGAAAATAAATGGAAAACATGAACCTAAATACACGGGCCACAACCGCGAGATAAAATTTACGTATAAATCATTTTACATGTTAAATACGATACAATTAAAAAGCATAATTCAATTACAAAATACAAAATGTAAAATGCTCATAAATTACAGGTTAACCAGTAGATATATCGTGAAAAGCAGAAGAAAGCAGCTACTAAATATCCAGAAAATTATACAATGGTTTAACACACAGTGAGTTGAGAACGAGACGCCAAGCATAACTGAGGGTCTGAACAGGACCAAAATTGCAAACAGAATCACGGTAAAGCTAAATAAAAAAGGATTCACAAAGTAAAATATTACGGGGCTTATTGCAGCTAATTAAAAGAAAAGTCTTATCGCACATGGGATGAAAATTATCGTTAATAACAAAATGGACAAGAGCGGTGAACAGTTTTCTATTTTTAACATCGCGAGCATGACCACAGTTTCTGAGCATGCTCGCGATGTTAAAAATTCTTTTAGTTTACCTGTCATTTATGACCTTTCTTCATTTTGTATTTTGCAATTAAATTACGCTCTTAAAATGTAACATATTTAAAATGTAAAATGATTTTTATGCAAATTTTATTTAGCGGTTGTGACTTGTGTATTTAAGCTCATGTTTTCCACCTATTTTCACTTTGCTACTGATGAAGGGCATAATAATGCCCGAAAGCACTATGCTTGTGAATTTTTGTGTACGTCGTGGATGGAGATTTTAATTAAAGACTTTTAATAATAGCCAATTTTGGGTTGTCTTTATTTTTTTTTAAAGTGTTGATAATTTCACGTGTGTTCCATACAATTTTATTATTTTGATATGCCCTAAATAAGGGCTTTTGATACGCCTTAAATAAGTTATTTTTATACACCTTAAATAAGTTATTTTAATGCACCCTAAATAAGCTCTTTTAATACGCATAAATAAGCTCCTTTAATTCGCCCCAGATATGTACGTCTTTAACCCTCTGTGGGGCCGTAATACACTTTAAATATGCTCTTTTGATACTTATACATAAGCTAATTTGATTCGCCCCAGATACGTCTTTAACCCTCTGTGGGGTCGTAATACACTTTAAATATGCTCTTTTGATATAAACTCCATCAATTCACTACATATTCTGTATAAGCTCCTTCGATTAAAATCAACAGTATATTTTCTAAATGAAAATTCTTGCCAACTCTACTAATATTTTCAATTCTAGTACCAACTCGCAATCTAAATAAATTCTCAAGTAGATGATGCCAGTTTTGCTGATGACCTCGCATTGAAATACCAACTCTTGACCTTAAGGCTCCTGAATATACAGGCTGGCTGATATGAATCTTATTATTATTTAAATTTTAGTATTGATCCATCCAATAAGATAATAACTAATTTATACGATAAGAAAAACAATTTACATGTTGATATTAATACATTATTACCATTTAATTCATATAACTCTATACAATTATTTCGCAATATAATAATTAATCAGCTATTTAGATTATCTAGTAAAATATATCAGAATTTGCATATTAATAACCTTAAAAATACTAGTACATTATACAATTACCCAGTATATCTAGCGAATAGAATTGGGAAAAAGTTTAAATTAAGTAAAGATTTTTAATGCATCCACTTTATCAGTATTATCATTTGCTAATATTTTTCTAGCATAATCATTATCTTTCCAAATAATGTATCTCGGTAGCATTAGAAATCACTTCATTTTAAACTTTAATATTACAGTTACTTTTTGTTGTTATACCTACATTTTCCTAACTATTCACTTATTTTCAAACTGGTTTACCTACTTTTACTCTTATTGGCAACACTGATTTTTATCTTATGAGTGGCAACGGTTGATGCTTTGCATCTCTGGCAACACATGGTGATCTGAAGCATGTGGTCAATCTTCTGTCTTAGTATAATTTTTATTCAATACTGGTTCGATTTCATTCTTTTATTTTATGTTAATTGTTATTCTCCAGTTCTTTGGGGCGCAAAATAACCTTTACGATCATTGTAACAAGGTTATTTAATGAAAGGAACTGTTTTAATTGGCAAAGAGCTGCATGCGCCTCCTGATGATTTTGCACATTCTTTGCTTTCTACCTCTTTCTATCTATTGTTATTCCATTATTCTCTCAATTAACATTATTTCTTATAGATTGTTGTTCTGTTTCCCCTCCCCCAATAATTATTTTTTTCTTAATGACGTTTTCCTATGATTTCATAGTACCTGTAGTTGCAGCGAGGCTAGAAAGAGTAAAGCAGGTGCTGTTGCTTGCCTGTTGCGTCTGGGCAATAATGGTAAGTAGCAGCCATCGGAAGATGTTGTAACTCGAAGGGGACCTGAGCCTGGCCTTCTGCTTATTGTTCCGCTGTTTTGGAATTGGGTCCGTAAGGGTGAAATCACAGAATGGTAGACTCTGAAGAATTCAGCAACTTCTCCAATAGATTGACCAGATTCCAATCTGCCTTCGGCTCGCCATCGCTGATCATCATCTAAAAGCCTTCTTTGGGTCATATCGAATGAATTGGCTATTTCGGATTTTCAGCTTAACGTCCGTAGTAGAAGTAAGGACGCACAGAAATAAACACCTGCTTTTACCAAGACTGTGTAATTTACGTATTTGACATTGAGACAATTTCTATTATGCACGTGTTTCTATATTTACATAATGTACTCGAAGTATACAGCAAGTTTCGTCTAATATAATTTATTCGTTCACTCGTGAACAGAGAATTTGCATTTCGTGCTTATTTTTTTGTAGGGGAGTATATATATGATCTATATTTAATTATAATGAAATTTCACAATCTCTTTCTATAGATCATGATTCTAATCCAATTGTAGATAATGAATGTATTTGTAAAGTAATAGATTATGCTAAATTTCTAAATCCAGACTTCAGGCATATAGTTACAAGAGACTTAGGTATAGTTACAGACAATTCGTTAAGAACCATTATGTCATTTGGCACTAAATTCAGGTTACCATCTTGTAATAATTATTTTAAAGTTTTAAAATCAATTAATCTTGATCTTGATAAATATATATATAAACTAGCAGCATACCCGTACGGAGTATGTAATATAAAGAAACTTATAATTCGCAATCATGTGCAAATTCTGTTAAAATATTAAATTTATTGCTCCTAAAGAGAAGTTTAAGAATATATGTTCTCGCTATGCAAAATTATCTTCACGGGCAGATCTGAAGAATAAAATATCCTGGCCCCTTTTGTAAGCAAATTTACAGAAAGAAAAAGGAATTGAATCAATATATGCAACCCCGTACTACTTATATTGTCGCAGATTAAAAAATATGCCAGTGTGTTATTAGAAGATTACCTGTATTACAATATGAGTCTCAAAAATCTTTGCAAAATTAAAGAGATGACGTAATAAATTGAAAATATCAATAATCCCCGTACTCTTTATACCAGAATGTAGTAATTGATTCCAATATATGCCAATATACCTATACTGCTTATATTCTCGTAGATTAGAAGATATGCCCGCGTATCTGTAGAAGATTACTCGTACAACGTACAATATATGAGTTTAAACAATTTTTGTCGTAATAAAACAATTGCATAATAACTTGAAAATATCAATAATCCCTGAATCAATAATTCTCGAATATATCGTTAATAATAACGTTTAAACCTGAAGACCGTAACTGATATTATCCAGTCAAAAATGCTATAAGAAAAATCAAATCGTTTTCTTTTTTCTAAAATATATTTTTATATCCATTTATTTATTATTCAAATCGAAAAAATAATAATTAAAATTAACAGACAGATTTAATTTAATTGCGTTTCTGAGCAACATGATATAAGATAGAATCTTCCTCATAAACTGCGAAATTAAATAACCATTTTGATTTCTTTATACTTTTCATTGTTCAGTAAAAGCTTGTGAAATATAAACCATGGAGATAGATTTCCCATTTAAATCATGTTTCAAACAATTCATGTTTTCAGAAAGTGACTAATTGGCGCAAAAAATTTCCCATCAGACTCAGAGATAAAGTTTTAATTCACTTTCAAACGATTTTCAAGCTTTTCGTTTGAGTAAACCACAGAGTTAGAGAGTAGATATCCTAGGAAAAAGTTTCGTTTTTCGTTAATATCTCGACAACCCCTGGTCTTAGATACTCGAAACTTGGGTTAAATTTATGGGGGGCTATTTCAAGGTTATCCACAGAATTTCCTCAAATTCGGTTCAGCAATTCTTCCGTGATGATGAGACAAACAAACATTTCGTTTTTTACTAATATCTTGAGAACCACTGATCGTAGAAACTCCAAACATGGACTACATTTTAAGTGGGACTATTTTCAGGCTACCCACAAAATTTCATCAAATTCGGCACAGCCGTTCTCTCATGGTGACGGGACAAACAGACAGACAGGGAGACAGACAGACAGATTTCAATTTTATTTATATAGATTAGCTTCTAAATATGCTCTGCCTTTAGAGGCATTTAATATGTGGAAATTTACTTTATTAGAATCTATTAAAAATGCTATTAGTAGCATTAAATTGTCTAGATCTATATATAATATTGATAATATTAAACACTCCATTAATGATGTACAAAGATTTTTTGTTATCATCTATGTTGATAAAGCCTCTAATAATTATGCTATTATCTGTAAAAAATTTTATATACAATTTCTGTTAGATTATTTTAAAAATAATAGTCTTTTTAAACTAGATTTACATTCCATTAATAGTAACAAATTGAAAATTATCAACATATATAGTGATTTAAATATTAAATCTAAATTTCTTAAATTCCCTTATATAGTGCTTATTCCTAAATTTCATAAAATCCTATTAAATTTAGAACAGTAACTAGTGGTCATAATACTTACTCTAGTACTGCGAGTAAATTACTACTAAATTCTTTAAATCTAATAAATGATAGTTTACGTCAGTCTAGCAATAATTACCTTATTCTAAATAATAGTAAAGAATTAAAGAATAAATTAACATCACTTAGAAAACTAATAGGATTTCAAACTTTTTATTTTAAAGATCTTTTTAATAATATTAAGATCTCAGATCTGTATGATGTAATTTTAGCTCTATATAATGCTTATATTACTAATCTTTCAACTCAAACCAAATTATCAATTTTCCTAAACTTCTTTGTTATTTTCAATAATTATATTTTTCAAAGAAATAAATTATACTTACAAGTCTCAGGAATTCCACAGGATGGCTGCAGTAGCAGTATGTTAGCTAATTTATACCTTTATCATTATGAACAGTCTTTAACTTCAATAGATCATTATACAGATATGTTGATCTGATTTGCTTAGTATATACTGAAAATTATGTCATAGATATAGATTTCTATCCAGACAATTTGGAATTAATTCCTAATGAAGCTACTATTAGTAATAATATTAATTTTTTAGATTTAAATCTTCTTATTGAACCTTAGAATTGTTAATAATTTATATGATAAAAAAGACTCTTTTAATTTTAACATTAATAAAATCTAAACATTTAATTCCTGCAACTCGATTCTATTGTTTAGAAATATTACACTTAATCAGCCTTTTAGAATTTATAGATTATCTGATAAAAAATTTCATGCTATACATATAAATAATCTAAAAATTACCAGCAATTTATATAAATATCCCTCTTATTTAGTAAATAGTATAGTTAAAAAATTTAGCAAAATCAAACACACATCCATAACAGAAGGTCTTTATTTCACTTCCTTAAGACGTACAAAAGTTTAAAACAGGCCATAGCGCTTTCGAGCATAAGTATGCTCTTCATCAGTGGTCCGTCAAAGGGTCCGTCAAAGGGTCCGTCATGTGGGTCCGTCAAAGATAACTTTGCAGAGACTTGAATTGCATGGAGTCGAGAATGAGTGGCCAAGCGTAACTCAAATTCATAACAGGGTCAAATAACTTTGCAAAGACTTGAATTGCATGGAGTCGAGAATGAGTCGACAAGCGTAACTCAAATTCATAACAGGGTCAATTTGACCCTGTTATGAATTTGAGTTACGCTTGGCGACTCATTCTCGACTCCATTCAATTCAAGTCTCTGCAAAGTTATCTTTGACGTCTTCCTCTTTGGGATTATGCTTGATTGCTCCCCCCCCCCCTTTTTTCGATTTCTGTAATTGAATTGTAATTTAATATGCTGTTCTTTTGTTGTAAAAAATTTTTTTGGGAAAATTGTTTACGGTTTATCCTTATCTAGACGTAGATTCTTTTGTGGATTGTATTTACGCAAATTTTGTCGCTATATCTGGTCTATATATGAACGATTCAAACTTTATTTCCGTGTAGCCACTGATGAAGAGCATACTTATGCTCGAAAGCGCTATGGCCTGTTTTAAACTTTTGTACGTCTTAAGGAAGTGAAATAAGGACCTTCTGTTATGGATGTGTATTTGATTTTGCTATTTTAACATTAGACGTGATGCCAAATTATTTAAAAAATTTAGATTAGCTGGATTTTCATGAAATCTATTTATAGTATCTTAATCTATTCATCTTAAATCTATTCATAAATCTATTCATAGTATCTTATATTAGCCTGACATCTCCATTCACTTGTCTTAATAATACTATTATTAGCCCCACTTTTTAGTAGCTCTGTTTGTATATTATTACTTTTTCTTGCCTTTTCGTATTACTGTTATTTATTTCTTACGAATGGCAACAGTAGATCATTTCTTTTTCCTTTGCGAATGGCAGCACTGGTCTTCATTCTGGGCACCCTGGTTTGACTGGTTCAAGCATATGTAGAGTTTTTTACAGGTATTCTTGTTTCCTTTTATTTTTTCTTCTTTATGTATGTTGTCCAAGTAGAAATAGTTTATAGAAATAATATATTTATTTCTTCAGAAACATACATATTTTGTGTTTGCTTCGACAAAATACTTGGACCCGAGAAAGAGTTTTGCGAAATGAACAATTCAGTTATTTAGGCCTAGCCCTCGTCTACGTGCATTGCATTAATGCTTGGATTTCATTTGTTTTTCTTTTATCGATTCCATAACATCGATTTTTGTAGATTTTTTTAACTTGATGATTCGAATTTTGTATTTTTATCCTTATGATTGAATATTTGCTGATCTATACTTTTATTATGTAGGCTTGTTAGAAAGTTAGGTTTTCCGAGTTGCAGCTTCTCACTTTTCTTTCATTGAACTTTCAAACTATTATATATATATATATATATATATATATATATATATATATATACAACCCGACACAGAAAAGGCAACATCATGAAAGAGCGAATAGAGTGTGATGATAAAGGACACACCGACAGGAGTGGCCTATTTAACTCAGTGATGTTAATTCCAGAAGGATAATGCAATACAGTAAAAGCATAGACAGGGTAATCAATAGGCAATAGGACCACCTCTTGCGGCGATACATGCAGCAACCCTTCGAAGAACAGATGCAAAGAGTGTGCGAATATTTTCCTGAGGAATGGATGACCACATGCCTTCAACTATCCTCCACAGATCGTCCTCTGTTTGAGGCCAGGGAGGCCAGTCAAACGAAGGCCAATCACGTCCCATACATGCTCGATAGGTAAGAGATATGGAGACAACAGAGGCCAAGGAAGCATCTAAATACCTTGCGAGGCTTATCTGCTGAAGTTTGCCGTGTGCAGTCGGCCGTTATCTTCCTGGGAAAACATAATTTTACAACTGCTGAAGGTAGGGCAGTGCATATCGTCGTGCAGTCATTGTGCCTCAGATACGATTCAGATGTGCCCGGTTATCGAAGCCGATGGCACTGTCACCCCAAACCATGATGCTGCGTTGTCGAACAGTATGGAGTTCAACTGTCGAAGCAGGATTGGATCTGTTTCCACGTTCGCTACCAGACTCTCACACGACGGCTGACGTTCGACAAACAGAACCAAGACTCGTCACTGAACACTAGATGGGACTACCCTGTCCCATTCAATCGTCCAAGAGGCTCGTCCCGACACCATTGCAATCTCTCACGTCGGTGTCTTGTCGTCAATGGCAATATTCGTAAAGGACGGTTTGAGTGCAAACCGCTTTTGGCCAATCGTCGAGAAACTGTTCTCGCTGATATTGGAATATCCAATGAACCCTGCAAATTCTGCGAAGTCAACAGTTGTCGTTTGTGGGGCCGCCACCGCATGCCTTCGAATGCGTCGACCAATGCGTGCTGACGTACACCTGGATGGACCTGTACCACTGCGACGATCCACATGCCCTTATTCAATCCATCTCCTCCAAATCATTTCCACTGTGGACGCATCTATGCGTGTTTTAGCGGCGATACACCAGTACGACCACCCAGCCGTACGTAGGCCTAAAATGAATCCCCTCGCACGATCGTCCAAAGCTAAAACGGATTTCGGCGGCGTCGGACAAGCATCTCTTCAACATCACGTGTCTTCTGAAACGAAAAACAGCTCGGAAAAGTGTTTCCATAGGCGTCAGATGTCGGCTCATAGGCGACAGATGTCATTCCATAGGTCACAACTGTCGGCTCATCTGCCGTTTCCATCCCTTTTATCCCGCGCTCTAATCACGCGACCTTCTTGCATTCCAGATCATTTACATACATTGGCCAGCTGCGTTTGTCTCGGAATATACGGCTAAGGCTGCATGGTGTTGCATTTTCTATGCCGTGTATTGTATATGTTACCAGCAATGTATGAAAGCCGGCATTTTATACAATACCTAGGCATTATATAGAATACCGGAAACTGGTCGGCAATCTATTAAACGATTAAAATTTCTAAGATTTCCTAGGTATTCTACAAAATGCCAAATGACAAATCGGCAAAGTAAAATACATCTCCGATTCATTCATTTTTTCATATTTTGCCTAAATAGCATTTGTCATTCTATAGAATGCCTAGGGAAAGTATATAATAATTTTCATATTTCATACTTTGCCTAAAAAAGGCCGATATTCTATAAAATGCCGGTATTCTATAAAATGCCGGTATTCTATAAAATGCCTAGGTATTCTGTAGAATGCCGGCATTTCATACATTGCCGGTAACATAATCGGCAATGTATAAAAGCCGGCATTCTATAGAATACCTAGGCATTTTATAGAATACCGAAAACTAGTCAGCAATCTATGAAACGATTAACATTTCACACATTTCCTAAGCATTCTATAGAATGCCAAATGACAAACCTGCAAAGTATGAAATATATCTCCAATTCAGTCCTTTTTTCATACTTTGCCTAAATAGCATTTGTTATTCTATAGAATGCCTAGGTATTATATACAATGCCTAGGGAAAGTATATAATAATTCTCATATTTCATACTTTGCCTAAAAACAACCGGTATTCTATAAAATGCCTAGGTATTCTATAGAATGCCGGCATTTCATACATTGCCGGTAACATATATAGATAGACTAAACCTCAAAAGATCCCCAGCAATAACAAATAAAATCCAGTTAGATATCGCCAAGATAAGTCGGGTTTAAGTTCTGTCTCGGGCTGGACCTTGTGTCTTAACACCCTTGCTCGGCTAGCATACCAGAGTATGAAATGTTTTAGATTTTGTGTTTTTATCGAAAGAGACAAAACAAGATGAAATCGCATCGTTATCGGATGGATCACGTGGTGTCGCATGTGGGTTATTTACACAGGTGCATCGTAAGGAAGCAGATGTTGAAATTTTCTCCATCTCAGAGCTTCGCTGCTGATTGCGAAACAGTGATAAAAAAAAACAGTTTACTTCTGTGTTGCCGTTACGGTGAAGTAATGTAGCGATAGATGTGTATGTTCGTTCTTATTTAGGTAAGTGTATGTTCAATTTATACTTTCCATGTGAAATATGCAGGCTTAACTTATTATGTGTTATTTCATGCTATTGATTCTCTAACACCTTATAACTCAAAGAATAATGTATTTTAACGAAAACCGCTTCTATTCCGTGACTAACAGACTTATATTATCATTATAGGAAAATAGCAGTATTTTAAATAAAAATAAATTGCATATTTATTGATTCAGAAACATTTCTGTTATTGTAAAATACATAAATATGACAATTGATGTTTTTATGTTCAGTTTATGCAAGACCACCCATAGAAATTATACCCCCCCCCCTCCCTGACAAAATATATTATCATCGTGCCCCCTCCATATTTGATTTCCCCCTCTTTGTAAATATTGCATGTCTTCCACTCCTTCAAAAATAAAAATTAAAAGACCGATCCCCCTTCTGGCCCCCAACTTCTAGTGGTATCCTCTCCCCCCCCCCCCATGTGCGGCCTTGATTTATGTAATAAATTATACAGTAAAAACCCACTTTGCGTACTCCTGTTTAACGTACACATGCACATGAATGAATAACATACGTATGAATCGCCTTAACATATCGTAAAAAAACTTATGGGCGAAGCGGTTTCGAACTACAGATCTTCGGCTGCCCACATGAACCTCTATTCATTGAGTTACTTAGAATATAATATTTTTCTCTCTCGTGACCTCAGTAATTTATTGTATCTAACCTGCAGTGTCGAATTGTTTTGACGCTATTGTAAAACACTCAATTCCTAACTGGGATTCAAACGACGGAGCTTTACCTATTCAGTCTATAATCTATCCGTTGAGCTACTGGGTGCGATACTACTGTCTTCCAGTCTTCCACCCATAGACGGCCATAAAAAATTTTACAAGGGTTGGAGAGGACCACTAACGTCAGGGGACAAACTAAAGGATAAAACGTACAATATAACTAGCTTCAAGGAAGTTTTCTAAGTTATTTTCTTACAAGCAGAAGTTTTATATATTATGATAGACTAACTTATAAGTGCCCCTCTTTATGGCCCTGGTCGGTCAGGGGCAGCACGTGCCCCCCTTTCCCTCCTCTATGGGCACCCATGCTTATATAATTAAAGAGGACCAATGATAGTTTTTGCTATAACGTACTTTTAATATTGGTATCAATCATTTTTCTTAACATGCAGTGCAAGGAAATTCAAGAGAATTCCTTACATGGTTGGAAAAGTGCAGCTGGAAAAATATTTGACTCCAAACTAAAAATCTGGAAGCCCTGGTTTTGGTCTTCCAGATTTTTAGATAAAAATAAGTATAATACTCTATAACGTATGTAAACGTAATAAATAGAGATAGCCGAATAGCACTTTTTTTAATTTGAATATTAACCAGATCTTGAATATTCGAATATCCCGAATAGTTATTTCAAATTGTTAATAAATAATATCTATATTTATTAAATATTATCTATTAATTATTAGTAATTGAATGAACAAAGTAAAATACAAAATGTAAAAATTTTTGTAAATCCGCATTAATCTAGAAATGAAACATATCAGTTAAAAATAATATTCCCTTGGTAGAAATAAACTTTTTCTATGCACTTTCGAATTTCTTGCTCTGGAGTATCCTGACTTTTTATACAAAAACCTGCTGTTAATCAAGACCCGATATTCGAGGTATTATCATTTTTTCGTAACGTTACATTCGATATCTCGAATACTTCCTAGTATTCGCCAATCTCTACAGCATCGAGCATTTAACGGTCGGAGTTTCTATAATGCACTCCCTTAACATCTTTCTATTCACTTAAATTTGCAAGCTCTCCGATCCAAATTCGTACAACATACACTCATGCTTATGAAAATTGAAACACTATGAAAGAATTGTCAGATTAGAATGAAACGTACGAGATATGCAAAGCAGGGTAGGCCATGCAATTGATTGCAGGGTGAATGCGCATGCAGAGTGAATGTGTATGCCTGGGCTCCGCAGCGCCGTCTGAACGGTCGTACAAGGAGTATAAATAGAGGGCTGTGGAAGAGCCAGACAAGTATGGTATCGGTGTCTGCGATTTAAAAACTGTTCTATTGGAGTCACTATGCCTCGTCAACGTCGGAGGAAGCCTTATAAGCAAACTATAGAGTTCGAACGGAGGCGCATAATCGTCCTGCCGGAAGAAGGATTTTCGTATCATGATATTGCTGCCCGTACGGGGCATAATACCACGACAGCAATGCGAGTGTGGGAGCAGTGGACAGAAAAAAACCAGACGAGTCGAAAATCCGGCAGTGGACTACACAATGTGACGACAACACGGGATAGACATCTCATCTGCATAACAGTGACGAACCGTACGTCCTCTTCTCGAGTGTTAACACAGCATTGAAGCACTGTGTGGCATTGTCTTTTCTACTGTTCAAAGGCGTCTGCTGCAGAGGTTACCGTTTACCCTGAACCATCGACGCTTTAGGTTACAATGGGCGGCGAAGTACAGGCCATGACGTGCAGATTAGCACCAGATCGTGCTTTCAGACGATTCCCGCTACAACTTGGGCTACAATGATGACCGCATACGCGTTAAACGGTATTGTGGTGAGCGCCATCTTCCTGCATGCGTTTCAAAGCGTCATACTGCACGAACGTTAAGTGTGATGGTATGGTGTACCATTGGCTATCATAGGCAATCTCGGCTGCTACGCATTGCGGGTTCGCTCAATAGCAACCGCTACATCAGGAAGGGTTTGGAGGCCGAAGTTGTGCCCTTCTTTAAGAACACTCCTGGAGCTATATTCCAACAAAACTACCGACCACATGCTGCCAAGAATGTCCAAGTCTTCTTCACTGCACAGCAGATACCGCTTCTTCCGTGTCCTGCTCGTTCACCAGATATGTCACCGATTGAACATGCATAGGATATGGTCACTCGGCGACTGGGCCATTACTGTTCTCCAGCAGTCACCATCAATGAACTGTGTACCCGGATCGAAGAAGCCTGGCAAGCAATACACCAGGAACTTATCCAAACTCTCTTTGATTCGATGCCGCGAAATTTAGAAGCTCTTATTGCCGCTAGGGGCGACTTCACAAAATATTTATTTTGTGCCAGCAATGTGATTGTATTAGTCTGAAACGATAGTCATTTATTTGTACCACCATTCGTAATATAGTAATATGCAATATAAATGTCATTCTAATTTGACCATTCCTTCGTGGTGTTGCAATTTTCATAAACATCAGTGTACATACTTTCACTGAAAGATTCAAAATTCACCGATATGTAACGTAGATGATACTCTTTCAAGTCAACACGGTGTCAATTACCAATGAGTAAATATATATAGTGAACAAAATACAATATTTTATGTTAGAGGTATCAAATACCTGACCTAATGAAAAACTTAACTATTCTATTATAGATTATATAGAAGCAGACTAAGTCAGTTGAAGTTTATGAAAACGACCAATAAAATATAAACATTCAACCAAATATTTATTTAACCTTTATATGTTGTGTTCTAGTGAATTTTACAAACCGATTCTTTCTTTCGACGCAGACCGTATCCGAAAGGGTGAGGTATCTTTCTGGACGGCCGGAAGTGTACCACCCAATTTAGACCGGCATCCACAAGGACCGTACCTTCCTTCTCCTAACACCGACCTCACGGAAGGAATTTCGGACACATATATTTAACATGACATTACCCCACATTAAAACGGGGATAGTTAGAACCGTTAATAAACTCGGTCCGTCCGAGAGCAATCCCCGCGTGCTAAATGCTGAGCGAAGTCCTTCTAAGTTGGTGATAGGAGAAAGAAAGTACGGTCCCTTTGGATGACACTCTCACTGACTTCCGGTCTAAATTGGGTGACACTGTCCCGACCGTCCAAACAAATACCGCACACTTTCAGGTAGGTCGGACGATCTGGGTCGAAAGAAAGGAAGAAATTCTAAGTAGGGGCGGGACAACCCTGTGGTTAAAACATGTGTATTGCACTCGGAGGACCGAATTCAATTCCCTACTTTGCCCAAACTGTCCACGTGGAGTACGGGCGCGTTAAATATTTGGGTCTGAAAGTCCTTTCGAGAGGTTGGTGATAGGGAATGGAGGGTACAGTCCCTGTGTATGTTCTCTTTACTGGGTTCCGATCTAACTTGTGTGACACTGTTACGGTCGTCTAATCACATACCTTACACCTTTGGGTAAGTCGGACGGTCTAGGGCGAAGAAATAAATTCCAAATGAGAAATTTTTATCAGAATCATAGGATTTGGGGACAATTACTAATAATAATGAAATATATTTATATTTAAAAATCAAACATATTTCAAACATATTGTACCTTCATGTAAATATCTGTTTCTTTATTAAATGTCTCAAAAATTTAAACAACTAAGTCAATTAAACCAGAGTACTCAACATATATAATAGCTTAAGATCGAAACTAGATCGAAATTTACTCTCGGCTCCGTTTTTCAAATGCTTTTATTTGACGAATTATTAAATAAAGCTTATTAATGCAATTCATATTTTAACATATTGAATGTGTTGGGTTGCTTTAGAATTTAGGTAATTTGGGGATTTGAAAATTTACTTTTATTTCTTTTTCCCTGGCTCAACATTCTTAATTTGGTAATATTTAAATAATATTTATTGGCTTTTTCAATTTTTCTTTAATTAGAATATTTTTAATCTTCTAAATTAATTTTCCTTATAATATTCTTAATTAAAAATGTTCCATTCCTTAAATTAATATTTCTTTTGATTTGTAAATTTTAAAAATTATTTATTTATTTGATTCCCCTTAAAATTCCCTTTAATTTGATGTCCCATTTTGGTTAGAAATTCCGTTTGTTCTTCAGTTTCAAGTTATTTCCATGTCTCACTGCAATTCAAAAATTTCAGTTGCGGCCATTTTCGGAATTCTGTTTTGCGGGCTTTTTACTGCGATTAATGCGCCACCTGAGCGTTTTTCGCGCCTCTCTGGAATTCGTGAATTATTTTAATTGGTTCGCGTTTTTACGGATCGTCTGCTCTCGGAATTATGAGTATTATTTTGGCAATTCTAATTTCGGTAAGCGAATTTTAATTGCTGCCGTTTGTCTAAACTCCGCCCTTTTTCCCGCACGTATAAATACGCGCGCAGAATTTTTCGGTTTCAGTTTTTTGTTGAAATCGTTCGTCGCGTGTTAGCGTGAGAAGCCCGTTGTTGATTTTCGAATGGAACTTAACGTTCCATAGAAAAGCTCGCGTGGAACATAAGTTCCTCGCGTTATTTTCTTTTAACATTGTTGTTTTAATTTAAATGATGGTTTTTCGAGCTTTTATCGCGTAATTCGCGACGTAACTCTCCGGAAAAGTGTGTGGTGAAATTCCTTATGTGAGCTACGTGAACGTAACTTCTGACGAGGGACGAGGACGGCCGTTCTATAAAGATCCGAGTGTACCAGAAGTTTCTGTTAGGTCCGATTTCCTGAGTTCTGATGTCTTTCAAGAAAGTGCTGAATCTTCTCCTGACTAAAGTTAGTTGATCTCCTGATCCCAAGAAAACCAGTCCACAGAATTTGCCTCCAACCTGTGCTGCTCTAATACTTGGAACTTTTCCCCCTGTCTGATGGCCCAGCCCGGTGAATACCAATGTTTTATTTAAACACTCTTAATTTCTTTAATTCTGAATATAAATTCTCAATATTTGAAATGTGTTTAATCAAATTTTATTCTGTAAATTTAAAATTCTAAACTTCATTCTGAGAGCAAATTTCTAAACCTTCGTAAATTTATAAGAGCCGGGGTAAATTCTAAAATTCTTTAAATTTATTATTTTCGTTAATGATTTTCTGATGGAATTTAAAATAGATTGTTTTGAGTAAAGTTTTTATGCTAATTCCTTAATTTTAACTAAGTTGATAAAATTCTAAAATTCTAATGTTAATTCTTCTTGAGTTGCCTGCCTGTGAGCAGAGTTTTTGTATTTGTTAATTTGAATTAATTTGAAGTTACAATTTAATAAACTAATTTTCTTTAAACTAAATATTATGTCTTCCTTTATCTCTTTTAAACACAGCAGGTTTTATTCTATCTTTCAAACACAACACATATTTCATAATCATTTCCCACTAATGAATACAATATTGCTTTAAATCTGAGAACTTTCAGTCTCAGGATATTTAATAAAAAATAGAAAGAAAAGAGAAGATAATGAAGTAAGATAAAAGAATACGTTGAAGCACGTAGTTTCCTTTCAGGAAATCTTAGTATCAAAGTTAACTTTCAGTTTCAACGAGAATATGAAACTACTTCATTAAGAATACGTGGCCAATGTGGTGTATACCAGGCATACAGATATTGTTACTACTATCAGTAATTTTCTGTGCTTTTCTTGCAAAGTTCTAGCTTTTCTTCTACCTTCACCTTCAGATTGCCTTTAGCAACATTGTGAAGTTTGGGTACCTATTTTTAAAATTATGTGGACAAATGGAAGCACTCAATTATAGCAATGTTTCTTTTTGTATCTTAATTTTCTTAAGATTTTGATAAATATTATCAAATATAAATACAATCAATATTACTATGGGACTTTTCCCCTTAAATATTTAATAATGTATTACTATAAACAACGTAGATATAGCACAAAAAGCAAAACGAAGATGTTCTTGGATATAGCAACTATTCACACATCTGTCTATTAATGCTAACATTTAACATTATGTAAATAGCTCTGCGAATTGATGATTTTTCAATATTGAAAAACATTTTGTTACTACAATTTTACACCGATTCTATATTAAGGCCACGAATTTAGGGACCATATCTTTGGGCGGCTTTTCTCATTTCCTACGCAGCATCTCGAAGCATCTACGCAGTATAATTCCTATTTGATAGCTTTTCCTTTACAGTTACGATCAAATTTTTCCGTAGAACCTCAATAGAGTTATTTAGTTCCGGACTTGGTGGAAGTCAATTGAGAACCTGATTTTTTTTTCTTGGAGAACCACTACATCAACAGATCCAACTTATGTTTAAGATCATTGTCTTGTAACGCAATTCATCTACGTGGGTATTTTTTCCTTAATATAAAGATTCATAATGTTTTCTAATATATCTTTATACTCTACCTTATCAATATTGTCCTTGGCGGACTAATTCCACTGCAGCGGGCTAATTCCACCTTCAGATGCAGCGGACTAATTCCACTGCGACTGAAGCATCACCACACCATCACTCTTCTGCCGCCATTTTTTATTGTGAGCAATTTGTCGAAAGGATTGAATCTATGCCCTGGTAGTAGTCAAATATACTTAATTTCCTCAGATCCAAGCAACATTTTCTTTTATACATCAGCCTAAAGTACTCTAGCAAATTCTTTTTTCGTCCAATGTAGATAATTCTTTCATTGTAGCACACGCTAACATTCACATTATATTTGGTTCTCGTGTCTGAGTTAATATCAACCGCATTCATAAAAGAATGTCGTATAGTTAGTCTTGGATTGATACTGTTTTGTGAAGCGGTAAATTTAGATCAACAAAACTTCAAAGCACGTTTTACATGACAACGGATTTTGAAACTTTAGATGACGCAAAATACAGCGTATTTATCAACTTTGAATGCCTTGGCAACCGTACTATAGCAATTTCCCGTATTGACGCTATCAACATTAAATGTTTTCATTTATTTTATTTTTTTAATGAGATAGAAAACGTAAGCATTTCGAGGCATTCTCTCTCGTAATGCCGAAACGTGAAGGAAAATCTGGACAAACAGTGTCTACCAAAAGAACTAGCTACCCAACTACTCCCACTTTAATTATACATTATTTGAAATATTTTATGCCCTTATTTCAAATAATGTACAATTAAAATAAAAATTACTAGCGGGTTGTTTGGGTAAACACTGTTTATTACCCAGATTCCCTCCCTGCTTCGCCACTGCTCTCTTCTTTAAAAATTCAACTACAGTGCAAAAACCTTAAAGTAATTTAAATTCCTCTTCAAAAATGAAAATAAAATATGTTCTTCTAAACAGTTAAATATGTCAAATTTAAGTTTTTTCATAATTTTCTGGAAATTTTACTTCACACTTTTCAGAAATGGTATCTAAACTGAAAAGCGTTTATTTATTCTAGTTACACAATACTAACTTATTTAAATTCACTTCAAGATAGAGAAAATTTAAATTGTTGTTATACTTTTGAGCCCTATTATAAACTTTAATAACCCTGTTATAAAAATTAACTGAATATTTTTATTTACCGAATAGTTCTAATGCTCTGAATTGTAAACTGATGTTTTTTACAAATTTTTAAAAATCTACCAAATTTTTCGAAAGCTTATGTACCCTCTTCTGTTCGATACCTACGTTTAAAAAAACACGCGCTTCTAGACTAAATAGGGGCTTTACATACTCGATTGCGTTTTAATAGTAAAATTAAACCATTAGATTCCTAGTCAATCAGGACCCGTAATAATCTTGTATGACTCTGATGGGTGACATGACGCAGCAGATGTTGCATGTTTTTTTGTTTATTATTGTTATTATTATTATTGCCCAGGCCGCCCAGCTCACCCAAATGGTGTTGAGCAGTTACGACAAAAGGCCGGGAAAAACACAAAGTGTTGCATATTTAAATTAGAGTTCCAATTAGAGTTCTACCTATGTCACACACGTGATTTGCTCCACCCCTCGGCTTATGGCCTCTCGACTTTCATCACTCAAGGTCCTGTTTTCCAGAACACACTTATCTTATCCCCTATCCCCCCCCCCTTTACTTCTGTTGGAGAGTTTATCTCCACTTTTCCAATTTGTGACTCAGGGAATTTAGAGTTCGGACTTGTCCTAATGTTGCCCTAACGAGCACCATTTCTGTTTCTTTTTTTTTTTATTTTTCTTGTCACTTCCATTAATGTATATTTTCTTTCCTATGATCCTTTGACCACTTTTAAATAGGAGACAGAAGCAGCGAATTTCAGGTGATCCTTTTAGTGCCTATCTTGAGCTTGAGGCTAGCTATGCAAAGCACTGCAAACTAATAATCAAACCTTCTGAATTGCCCCTAGAATATAGAAAATTTGTTTCTTATAGAAGCCTCCATGGATGGTTTCGCAATTGCTGGTTGTACAGCATTTTTCCTTCTGTTGGTCGTAATTGCTTGGCAAGTCTACCACCGAAAGAAGAGACCACAGCTTCAAAGTTCAGTCGTCATATCAGAATGTTTGCAGCCTCAAGTCGTATGTCGATCCGTTCCTTGCCAGCATCCGTACTATAGAGTTATTTCCGAATGCAGTGGTAACGATACAACAAAGGAGAATGTGTCTTCAAATGAAATGGTAGGTACAATTAATTCTTCTAATTTAACTATTATTTGATTTATTCAACATTAAAGACATCATTTATAAACTTCAAATATGTAATACCAAATATAGAATTCAAAATTTTAACAAAATAATAATAAAATTTACCAAGGGTGAATTACTTTCAAATTAAAAAATCATGCATTAAATGCCAAGTTAAATGACCCTTGGTTTCCATATATCATTTATATTTCGTATTACACGAATCATCTAAATTTTATATTCTCTATAACACCAACTGCCAAAATGTATCTTAGACAAAAGAAGCTATTTTTTATTATTTTGGACATACTGATCACGCATATGATCTTAAAAAATGTGAATTACTTCTAGTTTTCAAGATAAAGGAAAAGGAGAGTATTAGTGGGAATGGATAGTTGTTGCTTGTAAAAACTCTCGTGCAGCTCTACAAGAGACGTGTGCAACATGTCATTGAAAATACACTTTCTTTACCCTTATCTGGATTTTTTTCCTATTAACTGCTATGCTGTCAGTGGGGGAACGATTTCATTAGAACATTACTGCCCTCAAAAAAAATACACTTTCTTTACCCTTATCTGGATTTTTTTCCTATTAACTGCTATGCTGTCAGTGGGGGAACGATTTCATTAGAACATTACTGCCCTCAAAAAAAATACACTTTCTTTACCCTTATCTGGATTTTTTTCCTATTAACTGCTATGCTGTCAGTGGGGGAACGATTTCATTAGAACATTACTGCCCTCAAAAAAAATACACTTTCTTTACCCTTATCTGGATTTTTTTCCTATTAACTGCTATGCTGTCAGTGGGGGAACGATTTCATTAGAACATTACTGCCCTCAAAAAAAATACACTTTCTTTACCCTTATCTGGATTTTTTTCCTATTAACTGCTATGCTGTCAGTGGGGGAACGATTTCATTAGAACATTACTGCCCTCAAAAAAAATACACTTTCTTTACCCTTATCTGGATTTTTTTCCTATTAACTGCTATGCTGTCAGTGGGGGAACGATTTCATTAGAACATTACTGCCCTCAAAAAAAATACACTTTCTTTACCCTTATCTGGATTTTTTTCCTATTAACTGCTATGCTGTCAGTGGGGGAACGATTTCATTAGAACATTACTGCCCTCAAAAAAAATACACTTTCTTTACCCTTATCTGGATTTTTTTCCTATTAACTGCTATGCTGTCAGTGGGGGAACGATTTCATTAGAACATTACTGCCCTCAAAAAAAATACACTTTCTTTACCCTTATCTGGATTTTTTTCCTATTAACTGCTATGCTGTCAGTGGGGGAACGATTTCATTAGAACATTACTGCCCTC
The DNA here is from genome assembly GCA_951213105.1 of Amaurobius ferox. Lineage (NCBI taxonomy): Eukaryota > Metazoa > Arthropoda > Arachnida > Araneae > Amaurobiidae > Amaurobius > Amaurobius ferox. Next base: position 183,016,900 of record OX578133.1, on the reverse strand, counting down.
AAAAAAAATACACTTTCTTTACCCTTATCTGGATTTTTTTCCTATTAACTGCTATGCTGTCAGTGGGGGAACGATTTCATTAGAACATTACTGCCCTCAAAAAAAATACACTTTCTTTACCCTTATCTGGATTTTTTTCCTATTAACTGCTATGCTGTCAGTGGGGGAACGATTTCATTAGAACATTACTGCCCTCAAAAAAAATACACTTTCTTTACCCTTATCTGGATTTTTTTCCTATTAACTGCTATGCTGTCAGTGGGGGAACGATTTCATTAGAACATTACTGCCCTCAAAAAAAATACACTTTCTTTACCCTTATCTGGATTTTTTTCCTATTAACTGCTATGCTGTCAGTGGGGGAACGATTTCATTAGAACATTACTGCCCTCAAAAAAAATACACTTTCTTTACCCTTATCTGGATTTTTTTCCTATTAACTGCTATGCTGTCAGTGGGGGAACGATTTCATTAGAACATTACTGCCCTCAAAAAAAATACACTTTCTTTACCCTTATCTGGATTTTTTTCCTATTAACTGCTATGCTGTCAGTGGGGGAACGATTTCATTAGAACATTACTGCCCTCAAAAAAAATACACTTTCTTTACCCTTATCTGGATTTTTTTCCTATTAACTGCTATGCTGTCAGTGGGGGAACGATTTCATTAGAACATTACTGCCCTCAAAAAAAATACACTTTCTTTACCCTTATCTGGATTTTTTTCCTATTAACTGCTATGCTGTCAGTGGGGGAACGATTTCATTAGAACATTACTGCCCTCAAAAAAAATACACTTTCTTTACCCTTATCTGGATTTTTTTCCTATTAACTGCTATGCTGTCAGTGGGGGAACGATTTCATTAGAACATTACTGCCCTCAAAAAAAATACACTTTCTTTACCCTTATCTGGATTTTTTTCCTATTAACTGCTATGCTGTCAGTGGGGGAACGATTTCATTAGAACATTACTGCCCTCAAAAAAAATACACTTTCTTTACCCTTATCTGGATTTTTTTCCTATTAACTGCTATGCTGTCAGTGGGGGAACGATTTCATTAGAACATTACTGCCCTCAAAAAAAATACACTTTCTTTACCCTTATCTGGATTTTTTTCCTATTAACTGCTATGCTGTCAGTGGGGGAACGATTTCATTAGAACATTACTGCCCTCAAAAAAAATACACTTTCTTTACCCTTATCTGGATTTTTTTCCTATTAACTGCTATGCTGTCAGTGGGGGAACGATTTCATTAGAACATTACTGCCCTCAAAAAAAATACACTTTCTTTACCCTTATCTGGATTTTTTTCCTATTAACTGCTATGCTGTCAGTGGGGGAACGATTTCATTAGAACATTACTGCCCTCAAAAAAAATACACTTTCTTTACCCTTATCTGGATTTTTTTCCTATTAACTGCTATGCTGTCAGTGGGGGAACGATTTCATTAGAACATTACTGCCCTCAAAAAAAATACACTTTCTTTACCCTTATCTGGATTTTTTTCCTATTAACTGCTATGCTGTCAGTGGGGGAACGATTTCATTAGAACATTACTGCCCTCAAAAAAAATACACTTTCTTTACCCTTATCTGGATTTTTTTCCTATTAACTGCTATGCTGTCAGTGGGGGAACGATTTCATTAGAACATTACTGCCCTCAAAAAAAATACACTTTCTTTACCCTTATCTGGATTTTTTTCCTATTAACTGCTATGCTGTCAGTGGGGGAACGATTTCATTAGAACATTACTGCCCTCAAAAAAAATACACTTTCTTTACCCTTATCTGGATTTTTTTCCTATTAACTGCTATGCTGTCAGTGGGGGAACGATTTCATTAGAACATTACTGCCCTCAAAAAAAATACACTTTCTTTACCCTTATCTGGATTTTTTTCCTATTAACTGCTATGCTGTCAGTGGGGGAACGATTTCATTAGAACATTACTGCCCTCAAAAAAAATACACTTTCTTTACCCTTATCTGGATTTTTTTCCTATTAACTGCTATGCTGTCAGTGGGGGAACGATTTCATTAGAACATTACTGCCCTCAAAAAAAATACACTTTCTTTACCCTTATCTGGATTTTTTTCCTATTAACTGCTATGCTGTCAGTGGGGGAACGATTTCATTAGAACATTACTGCCCTCAAAAAAAATACACTTTCTTTACCCTTATCTGGATTTTTTTCCTATTAACTGCTATGCTGTCAGTGGGGGAACGATTTCATTAGAACATTACTGCCCTCAAAAAAAATACACTTTCTTTACCCTTATCTGGATTTTTTTCCTATTAACTGCTATGCTGTCAGTGGGGGAACGATTTCATTAGAACATTACTGCCCTCAAAAAAAATACACTTTCTTTACCCTTATCTGGATTTTTTTCCTATTAACTGCTATGCTGTCAGTGGGGGAACGATTTCATTAGAACATTACTGCCCTCAAAAAAAATACACTTTCTTTACCCTTATCTGGATTTTTTTCCTATTAACTGCTATGCTGTCAGTGGGGGAACGATTTCATTAGAACATTACTGCCCTCAAAAAAAATACACTTTCTTTACCCTTATCTGGATTTTTTTCCTATTAACTGCTATGCTGTCAGTGGGGGAACGATTTCATTAGAACATTACTGCCCTCAAAAAAAATACACTTTCTTTACCCTTATCTGGATTTTTTTCCTATTAACTGCTATGCTGTCAGTGGGGGAACGATTTCATTAGAACATTACTGCCCTCAAAAAAAATACACTTTCTTTACCCTTATCTGGATTTTTTTCCTATTAACTGCTATGCTGTCAGTGGGGGAACGATTTCATTAGAACATTACTGCCCTCAAAAAAAATACACTTTCTTTACCCTTATCTGGATTTTTTTCCTATTAACTGCTATGCTGTCAGTGGGGGAACGATTTCATTAGAACATTACTGCCCTCAAAAAAAATACACTTTCTTTACCCTTATCTGGATTTTTTTCCTATTAACTGCTATGCTGTCAGTGGGGGAACGATTTCATTAGAACATTACTGCCCTCAAAAAAAATACACTTTCTTTACCCTTATCTGGATTTTTTTCCTATTAACTGCTATGCTGTCAGTGGGGGAACGATTTCATTAGAACATTACTGCCCTCAAAAAAAATACACTTTCTTTACCCTTATCTGGATTTTTTTCCTATTAACTGCTATGCTGTCAGTGGGGGAACGATTTCATTAGAACATTACTGCCCTCAAAAAAAATACACTTTCTTTACCCTTATCTGGATTTTTTTCCTATTAACTGCTATGCTGTCAGTGGGGGAACGATTTCATTAGAACATTACTGCCCTCAAAAAAAAGTACTAAGGGAAACTGAATGCTAGCTGGCCATTGTTGGACACTTCCGACAACTTTCCTCTATGAGGGTAAGTATATGCAAATTATTAAAACTTCTTTTATAAATATTTCCCAAACTAGAGATAATCTGCTGTATTAACGGCCATTTTTATTTTCAGCAGACGAAGCAACATAAAGGTAAATTGGTTTAACCTCAAAGACATGCAAAATATCAAAAAGTCATATACCATAACAGTAGGAAAGTCGATATCCGCCAATACTGTGAGGCAAAGGCTATATGTCAAAAGACTATGCCCGTGTACTACGAGTTTGCGCCCCTTTGAGAACTAAGGCCGGAAGAGCACGACACGATTAAAATGGTGCCGTCAGCGCATGCGTCTTGGATAGAAGCGAGATGGCCCAATGTACCCTTCACGGATGAGTAGCGTTTTACTTAGATTCAGGTAATGAATGTCTAAAGATCTGGGGAGAATAAGGGACACTCAACCAGCCCAATATCATAGTTGAACACCACGTTTTTAGTCGTGGTAGTGTTATGGTGTGGACTAGATTTTCTTTGCATATCGCACCGACCTGAATGTGCTCACAGTGGGTATCGTGAAGGCGGAAAGTTATCGGGATCATGTTCTTGAACTCTTGGCGAGACTCTACGCTACAGCAGTGGGTTTAGATTTTTGTTTGATGGACTTTAACGTTCGTCCACACAGATCAGAGTTAGTGGACGTGTACCTTGAGAACAAAGGTATTGCTCGTATCCCATCGAAAATCTTTAGGATGCCCTTAGTAGATCTGTCCCTCCAGCTACTTTCCAAAAAACTGAAACCGTCTTACTACAGGAATGGAAGTTATTGCCTTCTGCTGAGCTTGATCATTACTGAAAGGATGAAACGTCGATCCGAAGCTTGTATCAAAATCAGGGGAGATCAATCACATTATACCATATTAAGACTTGGTTGGGTAGATACAATAGCATACAAAAATTGTGTCAAGTGGGAAATAAGCACTTAAGATATAAAATATTTTTTCTTTAATTTCAGCATTATACTAATAAATAGACTAGCTTTATGTGAAATTTGGAGTCAATCAAAGCAACACTTTGAGTTATGTCGGATTTACTGCTGCAGGGATAACTTTTGGAAGCAGTGTTGTAATTATAAAATAGCACAGCCCTGATTATATTGTAGGAAAAATAAAAATAATCTACGTAAAAATTTTTACTTATTATAATAATCCACAACATTTTCTATTTTAATCTAAGCGCAATAATTTCCTACCTAATTTTCCACTTTTACTACAGCGTTCAAGTGAATGTCAAAGTGCATCATCGAAAATGCTAGTCAGCAGAAATCGGCAGACACGTGCTGACTAAACCAATTTAAACAACCGAATACGTTCTCTCTCGATAGCGCTTAGCATCACTTTTAACTTTAAAAGGTTTGGAAGTAGGGAATAATACCTTAAGAGTAACGAAATCGCTGACATTTGAGAAGAGTGTAGTCGTATAACCTAAGTTAAAAGAAAGTTAAGTCATGATAAAATGGCATATCGGAACAAAAGTTTTTATGTAATTGAATGTTCAGAGACATACAATAGATGTGTCATCATTAAATAGCAATTTTATAACAATGTTCTATTTTTATGACTCTATTTTGAGAACTGCGGACATCATGAAGAAATTATCATATCTATAATATTAAAAGAAAATATCTGTGTGTGTGTCTATCTGTGTGACTGTGTCGTTTGTAGTGGAAAATACAAACATCGTACGACAATGGAATTTGGTACTTTGGTTCACGAGAGATAAAAACCCTTATAGAGATATTTTTAATTCAAATTAGTGTTTTAGTTATTAAATGTTAAAACGCCATTTTGAGCGATTTCCGCACAGATCGGATCCTTAGCGATCTAAATATTATTGCAGAATTCCCATTTTCTTTAAACAAACTTTGAACGGAATCAGTTATCGATAGACAATTTTTTCTTGAATTTTTAAGAAAATATATACATTCCGTGTGTTTGTGTTTCACTCCCCACTTAAATTAAATAACAAGGAACAGAAGCCGTCATTAGGTAGACCATCTTTATTCTACACGCACACAACAATATTTACACTGTAACTACGCTCTACCTACTTCTTTCATTCCATACAATACATTACATACTATTTTGTTCGGTCGAAACAGTACAAATACCTTTTCTTCTTCGTGACGTCATGCGTTGTCATGGTAACTTACAGAGATAAGAAAATTACCATATATGGCGTGTAGACTTCTCATGGTTGGCACCAAACACCGTGTTTCGGAGACGTTCCCGATTTTAAAATTGCGATATAAAAAATTAACTGGCAATCCAATCTTTATAATTTAACAGCAACTCCTTTAAATGTTACACACTGCTCCAAAACAAAATGTCATTTTTCATTATAATTTTATAAAGTATAAATGTATCGCTAACTTTTAATAAACCTTGAATTTCACAAATGGTCAGGTTGAAAAATATCCCCTTCTCGAATAAAGACGGAGATTGCGATGTGACAACACCGCAACACCAAAGGTGACATGTGTCGACATACATTCATTAACGAAAAAGGTTTATTTTATTGTTCCCTATCTCCCATCAAAGTTTGCACAGAAAATTTCGAATCTCGCTGTTTAAGTCCGTGATATTTAGGATTTTTTTTTAATATTCAAGTTCTAAATATATTTTTATTTTATAGCTTAAAGAAGAGAAGAAAACTACTCGTAAATTTGACTATGATGAATGGTCTAGAAGTTTGAGCTTAAACAGTATTTCAAGAAAGTCTAGTCACCCAAGTACTGGTTCCAGAAGGTCTAGTACGTCGGATGTCGGAAGGGCTCTCATGCTAACCACGAAATCTAAGCCATATTTTGTTGCTTAGTTATCCTAATTGTTTCTTGACTTGTTTCGTCATTTTTTGTGTGTGACAGTAAATTTTTTATGAAATATGTAACTTTTGAACCTTAATTTGCGCTTTGTTGTTTTCTTTCATTTATACACATTTTTCTTATTAAAAAAGGACAACAGTTTCAAGCACAAGGTCAACGAAAATGAACATTTTATTTTCACTGGAAGTTTCGAATTAGGTTTCTTGAAGGAACTTAGTTCCCTCGAAATGCATTGTAAGGTGGAGTCATAAATTGAAATTTGGATTATTTGATTCGCCTGTAGCCTTAATAGTTGTCACGAAACAATCCATCACGAATACACCAATCGAGCCTGCACATGAATGATGGCGAACTCAAAGAAATGATTAAAACTGGCTTCAAAATGGACATTGCCAAATTTAAAAGATTGTCTCAAATCTGTGCCAGCGACAAAGTGACATGCCTGAAATTCATGGTAAAAAGGACATTTTCTTTTTCGAAATTTGTACTGTTGTTGTAAATATAAGCATTGAAAAAAAGAATTGGTGATACCTTTTCCCCTCCTACCTATGGATAGTCTGATATTCGTATCTTCTAAAAATATTTATCTTTGTTATGTTCATTTCTAAAATACAATAGAATACAAAACTGCGTGGAATAAACTGAGGTCAGAGAGTATTACATTTCATAAATATCTCTAGTTGCCTAACAATTTTTAAGCCATATTAGGTTTTTTTTTCATTTTAGTGTAGTTCAAACACTACACAAAGGGTAGGTTCGCAAACACTTGTGGAGAAAACATACCAATGTTTGTTGTCGAGTAAGTTTCTCTTCTCACTGAACCATGCAATTAAACACAATGTTTAAAATTTATTGAGTACTAGAGAAACAGAATATACTTCTTTGAAGTCACAGTGAACAGTTAAAATCTATTTGGATATTAAAAATAACATTCGACTCATATTTCATGTTCCTCTTGGACAAATTTCATGAAAACGATTTGGTCCAATACGCACTTAATCAACAAAGAACTGACTATGTGGCAGCGCTCAACTAAAGAGTATTGTAATTTGTAGGATAAAAATTGGCTAATAAATTAGCTAATCTATTTGGCTAATTTTTAGCGTACACCACGATAGTGAAACTTAAGTAGTAACAAGTTATTATTTAGTATAAGGACACAGAAATCATTTTATGGTACAATGACATTAGATATTTGCATAATTGTATAACAGAAGAAACTTCAATGTCAATCTACACCAAAATTTACTAACTACGAGTTCAATCTTTCTATCGCGGTGTACAATGAAAATTAGAAAAATAGGATTAATTCAATTATTCGCTGCACCATCTGTATGAGTGACAGATGTTTCAACGTTAACATACTTTCTTTTCGTGGAAGTTGAACTGCATCCCATATGCAATTGCTCAGACACTTAAATTCTAACATAACAGCAGATGACAGTAGATTTTCGTCTCCAAAAAATTCTGGGGGGGAAGCAAACTGCCGATAGTCAAGGAAGCAGTTTCGCGGGTAATTTACCCATGAAAGGCTAATTTGCATCCAACAGTGTACGCGCATTTCTTTCCATAATACAGTTCTGTTTTCACTGTTAATCTATAGGACAGCACGACCACGTTAACCCTTGCCGAAGCCCCTAGTAAAATGTATATACATATATATAATTTTTAGGGCCCCCGCCATAAAGCATTTATGGCAAAAAGGTACATTGAAGTTGGGCCTTCACAGCAAAGTGGACCCCCCAATATGTTTTGATTTATGCGATACAAAATTGATTTATAATTTGCTTTTCTGTTAAATTTAAAACGGTATTTAAAAAAATCCACGGCCTAACTAAATAGCATTCATTCACTTATCAAAAATCGGTCAAAAACTGCTGTAATAAAAACAAATAAAATAAAAGCTTCGTTAAAATACAGCAAACACAAAATTTTAAAAGTAAAAAATAGCTCCAAAATCTGCTGTAGTAAAAGATGCTGATCTTGCTTGAATGAATGAGGTTGCGCTTCTTGTTTGTGCTGAAAAGGGTGGAGCTGTTTTTTGCCCTAGAAACCGGTTAACTTCAAAAATTCCAGTGTGCTGGATTTTGGCATCCACTTAGTTGGGATGGGTACTACCAACAATTGTGTGATCCAGCAGTAGAATGACTGCTAGGTCACATAATCGTTGGTAGATACATAACACAGCCGAACTAATTGGATACTACTTACGCAACCTGTTTGCTAGCGATCCGCAATCTGCACGCAACCGAGATCCGCAACCTGCACGCAATTGAGATCCGCAGCCTGTACGCAATTGAGATCCGTAATCTGTACGCAATCGAAATCTGCAACCTATACGCCATCCAGATTCGCAATATGTTGCTGGAGAGTTGGGATTTAGTGCTCTTTAAAAGTTCTGTTAAAAGTTCCGCTGAAATACTGTTAATTTACGTTAGAACTTCAATCAGAAATTCCAGAAAACAGAAAGAATTAAATTTATTTAAAAGCATGTTGCGTTCAAGAGTTTCAAAATAATTTCACTGTCCAGATGCGGCCCGTGATGCAACTGGATAATCCTGCAGAAATACAGACATATAATGTACTATAAAATGTGCCCGACTTTGCACGGGAGTTAAAGCAGAGCAGTTATAGGAAATAACAAAAGAAATAAATTTTATTTGTATAAATAATATCGGGGGTGATACACTCCCCCCCCCCTCCGCCAACGGTCCTACAGTGTTGAAAACACCGGTTCTCGTTAGATCACCGAAGTCAAGTAGCATCGGGCGCGGTTAGTACTTGAGTGGGTGACCACCTGGGAACACCGCGTGCTGTTGGCACATTTCGGGCGCGGTAGCCCGGTGGTTTGCGAGCTGGATTTGCACGCTGCCGCAACTGCCGCCGTGCTCATGCGGAGTACGGTCACGTTAAACATGTGGATCCGTAAGTCCTTCCGAGAGGTTGGTGGTAGGGGAAGGAGGGTAGGTCCCTGTGGATGCCTCCTCCACTAGGTTCCGGTTTAAATTGGGTGGCACTTCCCGGCCGTCCAAACGGTTACCTTACATCTTTCTGATAGGCCGGACGGTCTGGGTCTCAACAACAACACCCCCCACCCTCCTTCAACAAAAAGAAACATAAAACAGAAATCTTTAACTTAGGGAGACTGTACGTTCTACGTTAATGGACATAATTTAAATATTGGCGATCGCAAACAACCTAATATTTACATATGCAATAATACAGATAACACCATACTCCATATCTAAGAACACGCTCTTAGCAAAGTAGAAGATTCAAAACCTCCAGCAAAGAACGTGGGAGAACTTCCCGGAAGATCTGGATGCGATCACTTCATACATTACAACAAATCAAATTACTTATCAAATTTTTGTTAGAATGCTAATATATATGGGGATGTTTTAACCAAATTATAGAATTGTGCTTATCTTAGTTTTCGGATGTATATATCAGATGACGTAAAAAATCCAAATTTCGATATATTTAAAATATATATGAAGGAATTAATCTCAGGCGACAACAAAGCATTGCTGGAAAGAACGTTCTTCGATCTTTCCGATGGGGTTAAAAGGGAAACTCTGTGATAATATGCTAAGGAACGCATTTGTGTGAAAATCAGCCTAAAACATGAAATAACGAAAAATATGCATATTTTGGAATTTAAAAATAATGCCGAGGTGCACCTATTTCGTTCTTGAAGTACCTGTGTACCAAATTTCATGGTCATACGTCACTTAGATTTTCCGCTACAGACTACACACAAAGACATAGTCCTTTATTCTGCACTAGAAACTGTACCCGGGATAATGAAATTCATTCGCCGGCAAACATCTTAAATTGCAAAACACATGCTGACACATACTCGCCATAAATAAGCACCTAATCACACCTTAAACCGCTTCTCGGATACGTAGTTCGGCTTTATACTGGAACTAGTTACATGAATATTTTTTATTCTAGTTACAGCTCTCAATCCGAATATATCCTTAAATAGATGTCAGTTTCGGCAGATGAAGTACCTGACCTTCCTACAACATTCTAGATCTATGCTTCAAGAACTAAGTCAACTCTCGACCCCATATCAAAGAGACGTGGTAGAAAATATCTTCCCCTATACCTAGAAGTAGAACAGTTACGGTGAGTCCTGCTGCCTGCTAGATTCGTTCAAAAAATCTAAGACATATTTTGGACAAAACTTATAATCAATCAACAAATGAAAATTATAATTTTTTTTTCTAGAGTAGCCTGTGATATATTATTATTATAAAATATTTTACTTTTAATTTTTCACAATCTCATAACCGTGCTTAAATGGGGCCGAAAGAAAATACGGCCGCATTTACTACCCGGGCAACGGCTGTTCTTTAGAATAAACCTATCTAAGTGAAGGTTTCATCCGAGGAAATGAGATAAGTCCACTGAAAGAGGAAGGTTGTGACGGGCTATTTGCTTTATTTTGCGCGGATTATTTGTAAGTATATATATATATGTGTGTATATATATATATATATATATACATATATATATATATATATGTGTGTGTGTGTGTGTGTACACATATATATATATACATATATATATACACACACACACATATATATATATATATATGTATGTATGTGTGTGTGTATGTGTTTGGTTTTACGGGATTCCAAAAATCAAAATCTAACGGACTGCATGGATTCACTCGGGCACGGATTATAAAATGTAATATGGGCAGCACATGACTTACACTGCATAATTCAATGACTTTACTTCTTTTACAACAAAATAATGGTATACAAGATCACAGAACAATGATTTTGACATTGAATTAACACCATGTTAATTGAATTTAGGCGTTTTTAGTAACTTACTAGTCCAACGAATAACTCACTCGTACTCACGGATAAACTCCCCATCAAAATGCAATTACCATTTAATTAATATCAATTACATGAAATATATGACTGTTGGCAAATTCTTGGCATCAAAATATGAAACTTTTACAAAAAGTATCTTCTCTCGTGAATAGAAAGTTTTAGATTCACGAGAATGATGTTGCCTTTACAGATGTACATTATTCACATCATCTGAAACATAGACGGCGTTTAGGACGCTAAATATTTTACATCTTCGGCAATATAAGTGAGAGATCTAGGGTTCACGACTTATTCACAATAGCAGAGAATAGTGTTCTTAGTCGTAAGACAATGCGACTCTTCCCAAAACCTCTCTCAAGATACGTTTAATCATTTGTATCAACCCCTTCCACCAATCACACCACCAAACAGCGGTAGGAAGATTAAACCTTCACTGAATTTTCTGAATAGCAACTGTAGCGAAAAAAAAGTACCCAATCAATATTGGACAGAGCTGTATCTGTTCCAATGAAATCCGTACATGCCGTCTGAATACATTGTCGAAGATCTACCTTTTCTTGCGATGAAGCACCGAAGAGTTTGAAGAAAAGCTTCAGTCGATAAAAGGGTGACCAATTCCAAATAGACGGCACAAGTATAAAGCATTATCCACGCTTTTGACTCTCTTTAAGATACAAAGGGCCAGCCAATACAGAGAGTTATTTCAACTACATATTTGGAATAGGGCTGCATTTTTCACCCGATGCAGAAACAGAGTTTACCTTCTGGACATTAAATCTTATACAACGAATGCAACGTTGAATTATAGCCGGATAATTCCTCTTTAGCATCCAATAATTTTCCCTTAAAGCTGTTATCATTAAAAAAAACACCCGCATGAAGAAGTTCGTTGTTTCCAAATAATCAACAAATGTACAGCAGGATGATCTAAGGGCAAGATAATGGGAGATTTAAAACAGACTGTATCTTTTCGATGAATAATTTTTGTTTTCACTCTTATTATTCCAAGATCTTCCACAATTAGGCTTAAATGCAAAGCCATCCCTTGAATGCGTCCTTTTGTATCAAAATTATAAGTGCCTTTTCATTATAAGTTGCCTTCATTATTCAATCTCAGGGGCTGACAAATCAAATTTTTCCATTACATTTACTTTTCTTGAATTGTTGAAAAATCGAAGAATACATGCGAACAATTTTTAGGTATGAAGAAAAATATCTATAATACCAATTACTTAGCTATTCTGTGCCAGCAGTGGGCAGTTAAAAAGCTTTTCCGTTTTTCGGAATTTATTATTTCTTCATTTGGCATTTCAACACTTCTAGGCAAATTCGTTTCCGAATCATATAACCGCGATGGACCCTCCCACTATTTCAATTCTAGAAACTTTTCTATGGTCAACCGCTGTAGGGAAGATTCATCACTTGGGATGGGCTTCCATTATTCTATTTGGGTCAAAGTTCTAATTTCATCAACGCGATTCCAAACAAATGTTCCCCGTTGCACGTCTCAACGAATCCAATTTAAAGAGTTGTAGAGGCACTCCAGTAGTAGATTTTTAAGTGAAGAATGTGTAGATCAGTGATAACAGTAGCCCCCATTCTGGCTTCAATGCAGACCGTGAGGAACTTTAAACAAGGAGTTGTTATTTTCTTCAGAGGGCAACTCTTGGGCATGACTGAAGAGGCCTTACGGAAATGTGCCCATCTAATTCTATTCTTAGAAAAACGAAAGTAGCGTATGCCTGTTTATTCGCATCACAAAAATGGAAGACTTAAAATCTCATTTTTGTTGTCTTAGAGGTATTTTGACCACTGTGGGCAAATTCAACTTTCTGGACTAATTTAGAAATAATTTAGCTTGTCTTTCAAGAAGTTTTTCATCCCATTTAACTTTAAAGTCCAAGTCTCGTGCGTAATAAGTTTTGGGATGAGGATCACGGGAGAAGTAAATCGTATGGGAGTCAAAGACACTATGACCAACAGAAAGCAAAACGCGCTTAGTTACAGTAACTGGCTCGCATTTTTGAAAAATTTTACAAGATAGTTCATCATTACCCACATCCCAAATTAAACCGCGAACGGTCACATATTCAGTGCAACCAGACTAGTAAATCATTTCAAAGTGAGAATTCTATTGCTATCCTCGTAGATTAAATTTAGCCGATGACAATAACGGATCAGATTCAATAATAAATTTGTCAGCTTCTTGTACACTTTTCAACTACAAACACAGTTATCCACATAAAAGGAATCTTTCAATATTTGGACAGAGGAGAGGATTTTTGGAGCTCCATCTAAATGGTAGTTTATTGTAGCAGCCAATAAGATCGGACTGCAATTTACACCGAATACACAACCATCGATGTCGATAAGTTTTCAACATATTTTCTTCATCCTTACCCCACAAAAATCGTAAATAGACCCTATCGTTTTCTGTAATGCCTATTTAAAGAAACTATTTCTCTATATCTGGCACTAATCCGAAGGAAATTTTTCAAAAGCGATTCAATATAGAAGGTATAATCTCAATTAGATTAGGTCCCATCTTCAAGCAGTCGTTTAAAGACTGATAACCCTTCACATGGACAGAAGCATCAAATACAGGTGTCACTTTACTTGTTTTACTTGATTCTTTAATTACAGGTCTATGAGGATGGTTATGTACAATGCGAGTCTTTTCCATCAAATATTTCTTCTATTATACGATAGATTAATCAGATTTCAAATATCTCTTGATAAGCTTTAGCTTTGTTTAAATATAGCAGCTTCTTTTCAATTTTAACAAGCCGTTTCTCATTTAAATTCTTATTAGATGACAAACGAGCATTGTCTGCAACCAGTGGTATTCTAATTTAATAACAACCGATTCGGTTAAGGCCGTTCGACCCGTTTATATTTAATTGTCAAATATTTTGTTTTAAAATTTTTCCCATAGTCACAGTATCAAAATTTCTTGAATATGATATTTTTAATCTTACTGTGATCAATCCTCCCCTAAGTACTATATCTTGAGAAATTTAAATCTTACAATTTACGAGCCAACTGACATTTTAAAAAAATTAACAAAAGCATTATTCGATCCATACATTTTCTGGCTAGGTATTTCACCCATAAGGATCCCCCCTAAACGTGTTTCTACAGCCACCTGACAACTGTTTAATGATATATTTCCAGTCAATAGACTTCCGGCGACATCGAAACCAATCAACGCCTTAATTTCGATTTCAACTGCAATCTGGTTACTCTCTATATCAGTAACACTGATACCCTATTCATATAATTCCTTTTTCAATGACTTACTTCTTTGATACTTTTCCTACATCGGAACATGTAATTAATTGATCCAAACAACATAAATTACATTCAGAACTATTATCAATGCTACTGAAATTAACTTTATTTATAGAGCAGCTTTTGTTTCGTTTCTACACCCTAGCTTATGTGCTAATTTGATTTCACCTACGCTTCGTATTTAAAGAATATTATAGCATATGTCTTTTCACAACCCGTATTTATGGTAGCCCTCACAGTTTTTTATTTATTCTTGTTTCTTAATTTAACAATTAAAATTTATAATAAGATATCGGAAGTAGCCGAACGGCTTATCAAAACGCTGTCTTCACTTTCCCTTTTAATAGTTTCGAAATCAGACTGGTTGGCATAAGAAGTAATGTTTGGGCATAACAGAGTAAAGTGCCTTTTACTACATATGATATATTTTACCCTCGATTTACAGTTAAGAGCTACATCGTGTTTCTTTAAACATATAAACAAATCTCGTTTTTCAAAATTACATTTTTCTTAGCATCATAAGTGAGTGATGAGGCTTTGAAACAATTATCCGTTAAATGTGGCTTTTTACAAAATATGCATGTTTGATCAATCTTTTTCAATACAGTTTTATCTTTAGATGTGCCACTATTAAACAAATTCGCGGCAGTAGCAACATTTTCACCAGAAGAAATAGAACTTTTAGACAACTTTATCACTTTCAAAGCCCGTTCTTCAGAAATAACTTCATTTTTCAAAAACTGAAGAAGAGAGTTAAGATCCCTCTTACCTTTTCATCCGATGAATTTCTGCAACTTTCCTAGATTCTAAGCACTTTTGCGGGCAAGCCAGATGCCACAAGCAGAAAGACAATGCTGGAGTATTTATCCTCACTCACTCCGAGCGATTTCAACGAACGGAATTGCGTTTTCAAATTGTCGTACTGCGACGATAAATTAAAATCTTTCTTGAAACCACTGTTATTGAGCAAGACTACTGCAAGAGATCGCGCACACATTAGGGTGTCTTCACATCCAAAACGTTGTTTTGCTAATCACTTTTTGATTATTTTCCGTTTTAGTTGGCAATCTCGCTTGCCTTTGATTGAGATGACGTTGTTTGGATTAAAATATACAAATTTTGAGTGGTTATCCATTAAAGGATCTTGAAGTATTCTTTTAAAGGTTAAGCCAGGACCGAATATTGCCATTAAATGATTTCAATGAAATTTCAGGCAGACGAAATGTATAATGCATGCTACTGCCGTTTTCCGTATACCTGTTCTGCAGCATAACTTGTGAGTGGGGTGTAGAAAACATATTTTTCACTTTCACTTTCAAGGCTATCAGCTTTGCATTATAAGCTTTTCAAGCTTCATACTCTTTAGTACTTTCATCTGCAGATACATTTCCCTCTAATAGCCAATTCAATAACTCACCGTCAACTTGTGATTTTCTTTCCTTTATCTTTGAACTGCTCCAACAAAATTTCCACATCACTAGATAGCGGCTCTGGAACTTCACGAGCTTCTTTCAGATTATTACTGGTTCTTTCCTTTCTATTCAAACCGTCCGGCCTACCCGAGGGTGTAAGGTATCCCTTTGGACGGCCGGGCCAGTATAACCTAATTCAAACTGGAATCTGGTGGAGTACGACATCTACAGGGACCGTACTTTCCCTTGCATCCAACCAACCTCTCGGAAGGACTTTCGGACCCACAGATGTAAAGTACCCGTACTCCACGTAAACACGGGGATAGTTTATGCAACGCCAGAAATCGAACTCGGATCCTCCAAGTGCAATCCCCGTGCCTTAACAACTGGGCTATCCCGCCCATTTATTACAAGTTCTGGTACAAGAAAACATACGATGAGGAGTCCTCCGGATTTCTAAAAATTCCATTTTCGTTTTCTTATTTCTCCAAGTCCCAGATTCGGAAGTAGAAATGTTCCAACCACTCAATTCTACCCGAATCGTAGCGATCGTTCAATAGGAAATGGAGAAAGTAAAGCGTATTTTAACATGATCTTAATCTATTTATGAAGAAACTATACACGCAGCTCTGTACAAAAGTCGACCTCACTTCAGTCGATCTAGCAGTGTTCTGAGAAAAATCCCGCCACACAGCTTTGACTGGCATTAAGAAAACACTAACCACTTGCGCAGACGCTTCCCAAAATTGTCAACAGTGCAGTTCCTTCTGGGATGGTTTCGTGACATTCTTGTTACAATGAAAGCGTTAGATGCAAACGCATTGTTTCAACCAAAAAAATAGTTTGCACATTTGGAACGAAGCCAATTGATTTTGGGAGCGTGACCACAGCCAGTATTTTTTTTTTTCAGGCATACCTCCGAGGGGCGAATCCCTCCCCCTCCCCGGAGACATTTTATGGTAACCTAGTTTCTATTTATGTGGCACAACATTTAGATATATTTATATAGGGCAAATAGAAAACTTGCCCCCCTTAAAATTTCATTCGCCCCCCCCGGCCAAAAAGTCCTGAAAGAAACACTGACCACGGCAAATTTAACGCAATAAAATTCAGGTATATACTTTCTATCTGAGATCGTGCTTAACTTTAAAAGGACAGTGTATATACAAATTTTTTCTAAATTTTTCAATAATATTACAGAAAAAGACAAAAAACTCAAAAATGGCTTGACACTCCCACTGTCTTTTTATTTTATCTACGGATATATGATTATAAGAAAAAAACATATTTTTTATTTCTTTCACTATAACATTTTTATGTATACAACAGACAATAAAATATGTTTATCCTTTCTGTTAAAATGTATAAGCCAGAATGAATTTTAATTACGCTGTAAAATATCTAAAATAAACAGAGCAATTTTAGCTACATAAACACCACTCGAGAAAGCAAGAGAGTAGTCTTCCAAACTCGCCAGACCCAGTTGATTCACATCATCCGATCCAGTTGAAGAATCACAGTTCCTGCAGCTATGCAGAAAATACTAATAGAAAATACTAATAGTACTAATAGAAAATTTAATAAAAAATTTACATCTGTTTACCAAATTTTAGATT
The DNA here is from genome assembly GCA_951213105.1 of Amaurobius ferox. Classification (NCBI taxonomy): domain Eukaryota; kingdom Metazoa; phylum Arthropoda; class Arachnida; order Araneae; family Amaurobiidae; genus Amaurobius; species Amaurobius ferox. The sequence continues at coordinate 182,999,475 of OX578133.1, read as the reverse complement.
ATCCTTTTTTTTGTTTCCCCTCGTTTAGAACCAATCTCTATTTTACCGATGTTAATGGTAAAATAGAGATTCGTTCCACATGGCGTGACAGACGGCACATGCCCGGAAAAGGAGATGTAACAGTATTGTTGTCTTGCACGAAACGAAATTAATGAACGCCTGTTTGAGTAATGAAGGCTTTATTAAACCTAATTATAGTATTTAAATTATTTACCTATCAATTTGTAAAGAAAGCTTAATTTTTTGTGTTAAATGTTGAAACTAACGGTGAATAAACAAAATTTAAATCCCGAAAAAGACCGTCGAGTGCTCAATAAAAATAAGCACATAATATGTTAAACACATTTATTAAACATTTATTTCTACATTCAATATTAAAACAATAAAAATGGAATTTAATATAAATACTCGGATAAAATTCTTTCCATTCATAAATGCTTAAAATATGTAAAATACACACTATTTGCAAGCACGAATAAATAGGTAATATTTTTGAAAAATGAGGAATGTGCGACTTTTAGAAAATCAATCTTTGAAATCTCCTTCTTTTTCAAAATCCAAAGGTAAAGATTCGTGGCAATATTTCATGTTGCCCAAATTAAAGTCTGAAACCGCATTTCCTGTTCCATACAAAACCCATTTTGTGGTTAACAGACCTTCAACACCAACTGGGCCTCTAGCATGGATTCGACTGGTACTAATACCAACTTCAGCACCTAAAAGAAATAAAAATTAAGACAAGAACTTTCAAAATTCAACATGCTTACAGTAATAATTTCAAATGTTAACCACAATACTATATAGGGTATCCAAAAAAATCTATATAGGATATCCAAATAATCTACATACGGTATCTATATAGAGTAAGGTATCAATATAAAAAATCTATATAGGAAATACAAAATATTTTATCGTTTTATATCTTGGTATCCCCCCCCCGCCCCATTTTACATCCTGATCATATTCTCATAACAAGAAAATTTTATTTTCCATGGTACATGCATGTACATTTCTCAAAAACATGTCAAGACATTGAAAAATGCAGGTACAAAATATTTCACTTTTGGGAAGCACATAGTGAAAGATATTGATTTTATTACTTTAATTACATGATTTATTCACTTTTCATACATTTCAAACAAAATAAAAAGCACTAGTAGCGTCCAACTTTATCCTATCATAAAGATGTATTTCTGAAACCCAAATTGCAAGATATTTTGAAAAACAAGGTTATTTAAGTTTTGAAAATGATTATTTCACATTTGAATAAAAGTAACCTTTAGTGTTGAAAAATGTGACTTACCGGTTTGTAATAAAGGACTTTTATTAGTTATTTTATTTTGCATGGTTATTTTATCTCATAACTAGAAAAAAAAATCGAGCTTTATATTGGTAATGAAATCGTTCTTACCAAGGCCATATCGATATCCGTCAGCAAATCTTGTACTTGAGTTGTGAAATACACAAGCGCTGTCAACACTTCTTAAAAATTTTTGAGCATTGTCTTCTGAAATTTGAAAGAGAAATGTATTTCAAATATCTAATTATTATATGAAATTCAGTTGACAAAACTGAAATAGGGGAATTAAAAGAACACAATTAACATAACAGTAAACCCTCGATTCTATCCGTTTAACAGAAACCTCCAAGTCACAAACTGTGGCGTTCAATTTTTCTCCTCTCAGAACTCAATACACAGTCCAGTTCTAGTAGAAGCCTGTAGGTCTTGAGGTCTATATTTTCCACCCAAGAAATCAACCATGTCGAACTTCAGGTTTATAGTGTTATTTGGTGTCATAATTGCTCTTAATTGCACTTCTGACTGCAATCAAAATGAAGAGCAATACTGTTATACACCTGACATACATATTCTCAAATTACGTATACTGCCCCCAGTACGTATACTTGCATTGGAACCTTACCCTAAAGTTAGTGTTTGGTTCCGACTTAATACCCTGTTACTCACGCAGCACAATTACTACTACTTAAATAAGTTTCATCAGATTGTTTTTGCTTCGCAACTCTTTCTGTTTGACTGTTTCTTTTGCAATAAAATTGAAAAAGCTTTTATAATTTTTATTTCAGTACTTATAAGTTAATTATAAATTGAGCTAATAATAGCGCATAGAGTTTAAAGCAAGATTAGTTAGACTGCTACTTACCACTACGAAACACCCCTCGTTAATCTATTATCCTCCATAGTAGAGCAAATTTAAAGAATCATTTGATATGGAATAACTCTTCTATAAATTCATATGTAAAAAACATGCATAAAGGGTCATCTTCATATCAAATTACTCACAAACTTCAAAATTTCCAGTAGTAACACTCGGTTTTGATGTCATAAACAAATTCTATATCCAAAAATTAGTCTGCATATACATTTTGTATTCCTGTCGTTATATCCAGAGTTAATGCGGTTTTAAATATAAAGAGAATTCAGGGATCCTCTCCATATTAAAACCGTAACTTGAAGGAGATAATTGTTGCTTCATTGAAACTGTTCTTATAAAGTGGATCATTTGATGATTTTCTGAAAGACGTTAGTGATTTCTCATCTTGGATTTGAAAAGTCAAACCCTCTTTAATTCGTCCACTTATGAGATTCGAAACATGATCAAATTATGCAATGGGCGAAAAATGGGCGTATCCTAATTATGGGCGGGGCCTGAAGTACAACTATCAAATCCCTTTCCTTTTTTATATTAAAGTTGCTTACTCTTTCTTATTAAATTAAGCAGTGAAAGATAATAAAAAATTGTAATAAATATCGGATAATAAAAAGTTGTTCTGCAGTATTATAATAAAAATACTTAATATCATTCAAAAGTTAAAAGACCTAAATCTATTTATAATCATAAAATGGCAAATCTCTCTATATTAAAAATAAAGTAGCTGATGCCTCGGCCGCTGTTTGACGAATTTCTCGTTTCTCTGCTTCGTACTGCAAAAAGCTATAGCATACAAAAATATAAAATTTGATACACTTATGGACAGGGGTCGAAAACCCAGGCCGTCCGACTTATCCGAAGATATAAAGCAGCAAAAATGGGCGGCCGGTTATAGACAGAGGTGGAGAATCCCACTCGCCAGCTATCCACTGGCGAGTCCAGTTTTTCACTTGGCGAGTTCAATTTTATTTGAGTCGCAAAATTTTAAAATTCTACATCAAAGTAGGCCCGATTGCACAAAATAATGGAAACTTCCCAGAAGCTCGAAGCACGTGGCAGATCGCAAATTCCGACTATAATTAAAGGTTCGGAATCGGTTGCGAGCGGTCGTCGTGGGTGTGAGAATCGTTTTATACTCAATAACCATCTGGATCGGTGCATTGTGCATCGCATATAAGAAGGGCCTTTGGCCTTCACCCGCGGAAAATGCCCGTGAATTTTTCGGCCGTGTATTATCACCTCCCCCGTCCCCCAAATAATAATAAGATAAAACCGTGATCCAGTGCCAAAAAAGACGGATAGACATCTACTTCATTCCTCCATTTAAAGAAACAAATGCATTCCCTCTTCCAATAGATAAAAACTTTCAAAGTTGTTTTCATTTATTATTTATCAAAGTTCTGAAGATTTAATGGTAAGCATTATTGCTCTAAAACTAATACTTAATTTAGCTTTCTGGACTACTTTTTTTTATCTCCGTCATTTGCAGGAACATGTAATATGTGAGTATGTTAAGTCTGTCAAAACACAGGGTGATTGAAGGGAGAAACAAAAATTATGTAGATTAGCCCTTTTCAGTAGCTTCGATCTTTGCCGGCTTTGATGAAATATGGAAGAACTTATTTGGCTCACGATATTTATGCATGTTTTTTACACCGAGTGTTAATACTGGAAATTTTGAAGTTTGTGAGTAATTTGATATGAAGACGGCCCTTTATGCATGTTTTTTACATAATAGAAAAAATGAGCCAACCGCTTCCTGCGACCAGTCTTGTTGTTGTTTGAAAAAACTTAAGATTTCATAGATTTTTTGCAGTACTGTCGATCGCGAGCAAGTGACGACTAACGGCACAGTTCATAAAGTAGGTGTTAATCAAGCAACCCGGCTACGCGCGAAAGTCACTGCTAACGGTGCAGGTCATGAAGTAACTTTCGACCACTAACCTCCGCTACGCGTGTAAGATACGGCTAACAGTGCAGTCATGAAGTAGCTGTCTGTCGCACTCCTCAGCTACGCGCGTAAGTCATGGCTAACGGCACAGTTCATGAAGTAGCTGTCAATCGCTCCGCTACGCGCGAAAGTCACGGTTAACGGGACAGTTCGTAAAGTACGTGTTGATCGCACACCTCCGCTATGTGCGAAAGTCACGGCTAACGGGATAGTTCATGAAGTAGGTGTTGATCGTACACCTCCACTAAGCGCGAACGTCGCGGCTAACGGGATTGTTCATGACGTAGGTTTTGATCGCACACCTCCGCTAAGTGCGAAAGTCGCCGCGAACGGGATTGTTCATGAAGTAGGTGTCGATCGCGCGCAAAAGTCACGGTTAATGGTGCAGTTCATAAAGTAACTGTCAATCGCGCACTTCTATTAAGCGCGCAAGTGATGGCTAATAGTGAGTTGATGAAGTATCTGTTGACCGTATACCCGGTCGCTACGCGAGCTCATCGCTAATGATGCGGCTGTTGCGAGGGTACATGCAATTCTGCTCTGTAACTTAGTGCCTTCAATGATTTTAAGTTCTCTTTTTGTGTAATACATCCTGGCCTGTTTCAATTCTGGGGAAGACTGACTAGTAGTAATAAGCCATCTATATTCAATTGTTTTAAATAACAACTAATGTTCTCGCAACATAAAGTACTACATTTTAAAATAAATGAATTTGTTATTCGATGTATGTTCCATTAATGTTGCTACCAGTGCTACATATACTTAGGTATGTGCTCAAATTTAAATTATTATTTATAGCCAAAATTAAGTTGTGGGCACATTGTACATTTTATTAAAAAAGAAGGCTATAAAAGTCTAGCAGTATACATAATTTTATTATTTTTGGTATTGCATTTAAACTTTTGCGACATGTGTTAAAGTGTATGTAAAAATTGCATTTTGGGCTCTTATTTCTTTTTGCTTATAAAAATTGAGAAACTTAAATAAGCAATATGCGCAAATTGGTTGGTACATATTTTTTCTGGCTGGTAGAAATTCTTTCTGGCTGGTAAGAATTTCCAATAATTCCCACCCCTGCTTATAAAGAAAGGTTTGAGAAACACGCTGAAATAAACCATTTCTCGATATATAATGTAGTATAAGAAATATTTAATGCCAAGTCAAAACATATTTGAACTGAATAGACTAACAATAGCAAGAACACAAATTTTTACAGGCAGATACCTACATAGTTGAATTTTTGCAGGACGGAGCCCTTTTCATTAATTTTATGTAGTTTACGAGATATTTTACTTTATATGTAATGTTGTTTGAAAAACGTTCTTTCGTATCGACACGTCCATCAATTTCCTTTGTCACATACCGCAAAAACTATAGCATGTAAAAATATGAAATTTGGTGGATTTAAAAAGAAATAATAGGGTAACATTATGAAATAAACTGTTTACCGATTTAAACTTTAATTTAGCTTGGAATATCTCGCAAAGCGAGATCTGCGAACGCAGCTAATAGGAGGCGAAGCCTCTCGACTCGCGAAGCGTAGCGAGCAGGAGGCAGAGCCCCCTAGTAAATCAAAAATAACTCATATGTTAATAATATTCGAAAACCTGGTACAGTTTCAAACATTAAGTACCCCCAACTACTAAGAATTATTATACTTCATGCGGGCCACTTGTGAAGGATATGAGTAACATTTTAAATATATATGAATAGTAGCGGTTTATCCTCTATATAAATTGGCATTGAAGTTATATGTATTGAAAAACGGCGGCCATAGACCATCGATAAATCCATTTTCCCACTATTAACATTAAAAATGGTATTGTTATATAGCGTTTATGCTAACTTTATCTCATTTTTCAACAAATTTTACAAAAGATTTATCTAAATATAAAAAATAATAATTTGTGACATAATAAATTTGAAAATATTGTTAGTTTAAGGTTAAAAAATCAAAATTATCGGTTTCGACTCAAATTAATGGCTAGAAAATGACTAATTCGTAACTGCCAAGGGTTAAATCTGTGGCTAAATAGCTGGACGTGAATATCTATGGTTATATATCTCCAAAAATGGGTAGTTCTAGTCATAAACTGGCTAAATTGGCAACCCTGATGTCGATGCCATCAGAGCTATAATGTTTAGCAGCAATAATGCTTAGCAGCAGTCAGCTTTGTATTGGTTTGCTTTCGGCTTTTATAAATTATGAGTAAATAACATTTTGAACTCCTGTTGTTAAATTAGTTTCCCAAACTTTTATTCATATCATCCAAATTATTTCATCACGTATTATTCATCATTATTTTCATTTCATCACCGATATTATTTCATCACGTTGATTATTTTGCATTAAACGATTAATAAACGACTCATTAATTACATTAATTTGCATTAAACGACTAATAACAAATCAACCTATTATTTTCATTTTCAATATCAGTTCCTATATGCAACGTAAATTATGAAATTAATATTCGGAAAAAATATGAATAGGATTCTCCGTAATGTTTTTAGTCAAAGATAATATTTTAAAAAGTCGCAGAATACGTTGATTTTTCGGCTACACCTTTTATAAAATTTTTTAGAACTGAGTAAAAAGCAATGTCTGTTATATAAAATAAAAGGTAAATTTCCAAAAATGTCTTTAAAATATAATTTTGTAAGTTAGTCATTTCATTTTACACCTAATAAATGGCCCCTAAAACAATTGTAACGATGAAAATTTAAATATAGCGAAAAAACTATACCGGGAAGGAAAATCTAGATTTTTGTATAGTCATATAAAGTGTGCTTCTGAATCAATTTCCATTAAAATATATAAAGGCTGCTATTCATATCCTATTCGCATAATTATTTTATAATTCATATTGCATACAAAAATATATATTTTTTTTTAATTACGTTAATTTCGCTTGGGTCGTTTAATAGTAACGTAGTAAGAAAATCAGCGCGATAAGAAGATTAATTCGGTAGATGCGAAAAGTCTGGGAAACTCATATAACATTAGGAACTCCAAACTTTATAATACAGAAACAGCTGGAACAAATCACTTAAAACTTGGTGTCCTGGGTTAAATTTTGATGTTGATTTAAAATCTGGCATCAAAATTGGGTATTGTCATTGGAAATTTTGAAGCTTGTAAGCATTTAGATATGAAGACGTTCCCTTATTCAAATTTTAAGCATAGGAATTTGTAGAGGATGTATTATTCCCTATCGAATGGTATATTTGAATTTGCTCTAGTGTGAACGGTGCACGACTAACAAGGGGTGGTTCGTTTTTTTTATCCGCGGCTATATATTGGGGTCTCATTATGCTATTCTTAGTCTATGTTTAATTTAATAAAGTTTTAACTTTTGTTTTGATGTTTTTTTTTATATTTAAATTAATAAGAGCTTATTAAAAATTACAGATAAAACGTAATTATTTATGTAAATGAGGCTTGCAATCTGCTTTATTTACATCAGTTAATCATGAATTTGGTGACCCAGTGCAATTATGTACGCCTGTGTCGATGCAGTAAATTACGTAGTACATTGATAGATTTGAAGCAATAGTTTGGACGCAAGTTTAGCCATGAATAATATCGTCATTGATATTGCATTAGGTCGCATGTCAAAATTTGTAAGTTTCCAGGTAAGCAATAAAACTGTTTTGTTCGCTAGACATTGATTCTAAATATTTGATTATTTCAATACAAAACGTCAAATCAGCATTTTTTTAATAATGCAACAGTTTTGAAATAACTATACGCGTATATCATAAAAATCATAAGAATACAGTTATTAAAACTAGAGGAATTAGGTATATGTTTATTTGCCGCTACACGTAGAGCAAGGGGATATCCCTTACTATTAATTCTTCACAAAGGAATTTTCGCCGAAAGGTAGAACTAACTGTTTTTTTTTTTTGTTTACAAAAGTTCCATAATCTTAATTTAATTTACATACGATCATTGCAATATCAACAACGATGTGAAATATTTTTTATATAAGCACATACATATGCAATAAGAACTGTTATATAATTTATATTACAATTTGACTGTCTTTAAATTAAAAAAAAATGAAAAATGAAATCAGATTGACTAGCAAAAGTTTTATAGCCTCTCGTTCTTAATTGATAACTTGCTCAAAAAGAGATTTACATGTAAAATCTGGAAACATTTCTCACCATTCTCAGTGATGATAACATCGGTATGCCCACTTCCATAGGTGTTTATATGATTTATGGCAGATTCTACTCCATCCACTATTTCAACAGCACATTCCAAAGATCCGTATTCAGTCTTCAGGGATTTCGCCGGTGGGGGCCCAAAAGTCAATAAACTGTGCAAACGTGGGCCAGAATAAATATTAACCTGAAAGATACCAAATAGATGTATGAACATAGATATTGTGCAAAAAATGTTTAAAATAAAATATCAGTGCTCAGTCTCGTCTCCACGAAAACAAAAAGTTTATATTATACTCAAATTATCACATTCACTATCTATTCACCAGCTACTCACCAGCTACACCGCATTCACCAGCTACACCGCATTCACCAGCCAAATAGATGGCTTTCAACTACATTCAATTTCCCCAGCGCAAGTTAGTATGCAGACATTTTGCAAGTACGCCTACTATCACTAATGGAAATTTAATTGCCCACTTGATGAATACTACTTCTGGTAAAGCAGACAATAGGAACGTTTCCGACTAGTGTAGGAGTTCTTATTTTAAAACTGCCATCTTACATTAATTCAACTATAGAGTGTTTCTAAAGTCGCGCAACCCACATTTCGTTTGATATTTCCCAATACAAAAAAGACAAAAATATGAAATATTCACAGTAAATAGTTTAATGTCTGCATAATATGGTGCGTTACAGCAAATACTGAAAATGACAACCATTTGCTGCCAAGCACAGCTCTACTCAACGACAGGTATTTGTAGCCACACGATGCAGCATATCGGTGGGAATGGATACAGTGAAGTTGCGGATGTTGTCCTTTAAGGCTTCGATTGTTTTTGGATTGTTTGCGTATACACGTTCTTTGAGATAAGACCGTAGAAAGAAATCAGGGGCAGTTAAATCAGGGGATCTGGGTGACCAAAGTCCACGTGAAATGACCCTATCACCAAACACTGATTCAAAGACTGCAAGGGATTTTCTTGGGGGGGGGGGGGCGGTGGCACCGTCTTGTTGAAAATATCCAAACTGGCATTCTTCGTCCGTTAACTGCTCAAAAAATTCCTCAAAAATGGTAATGTAAACATCAGAGTTCACAGTGTTCTCACAGAAAATGGGACCGATTAATTTGCTCAGTGAAATCGCACACCAAACATCGACCTTTGCGGAATGCAATGGCTCTTCGTGCAGTAAATGTGGATTTTCTACACACCAATGACGAGTGTTCTTCAAAAAATTCATTTTGTTACTTCAAACCCTTATTATATTGCCTTAAATTTGATCTAAAAATGTGTAAACCTATGTATATATAAGTTTCTGTGATTGTACAGTCGGATATGGTGGTCCCGTTTCAAGATAATGAATTGATATTTTTGTGTGTAGCTCGCTATGATAGGCGAGAAACTTTTTTGTTACTTGCATAAAAATACTGATTAGTCATTGGGTGTCACAGATTCTAGAAAATCAGAACCATTGTACCTAGGCATCAACTTCTAATAAAGAGTGGTACTAGATGACACTATTGTTTTGGGCCGCAAAGGGGTAATACACGAAGTTTTCCAACAGTAACATTTAAAACGTGGCATCTAAGAAATCTAAAAGTTGAGACATTATAAGCGTGGGTAAAACCAAATTTCATAAATAACTAAAAGCTTCACATTAAGATACTTACGCCTTCTTTCTTTAAAGTATTGCAAATTTCAACAAAGAAACTACTGTCCAGGTGGGACCGGTGAAGAAGTAAGGTTTCCATCGCATTGCATGCTGCAGGATAATCACACTTCGAGTCTTTCACTAAATTTCAACAAAAATAACTAATAATCCATTATTTCAGTATAGTAAATTAAATAAAACATTAATCTTTAACAGGCAATCTGTACTCATTTATAAATTTCATTGCAAACAACAATGATAATATTTCAAGATACGTTATAAAATGAATATGGATGAATACGGTACTAAAATTTAATTACAATTTAATATTTCCATCAGTATAAATGAAAAACACTTAATAACATACACTTACATAGTAACATCAGCCTTTAGTGTGTCCCATGATTCAATGAAAAAATTTCATATTCGTTTTATCTTATATTGCATGTAAAATGAATATATGGCATTAAAAATTAATCAAACTTGTTACTACATAAAATATGTAACTTTCAATTATATGGAATAACGCTCTCACCACACACACATACACACACACACACACACACGTCTATTTAGATATGATCCTAATCGAATTTAAGAAATAACACAATTGTATTACCTATTTTTTTTGCCATAATAGGATCGACACTATCATCGATATAAACGTGACAAACCCCTTCGCTATGTCCTAAAACCGGTATACTTCTACTTTGCTTTTGTATATCTTTCACAAGTTGAGAAGATCCCCTGGGTATGACCAAGTCAATGTAGTCTTCCATTTGTAAGAGCTCACCAACATCCTCTCTACTGTTCACCTAAAAGAGCACATCATTTATTAATGTAAACATGAGTTTTTCTACACAATTGTACGCTTCAATAATTTGCCTCTCTCTCAAGAAATAACGTTAGCCAATCTTTTACAATTGCTGGATTTCTTTTACGATTAATCCTGCTCTTTGACCATGTCTTAAAATGAAAATGTTTTTAACCATATTTCTCCATATAAAAACATCTCTATATTTACTAATCATAAATGCATGTCACTGATGTAAAGTGAAGTAAGTAAATATTTACGCGTAGCTGTTCGGAAAATTAAATAATTTCTATATAAAGTCGCATAGATTAGGTATACTGGGCCATATGGTATATACACAGGGCCGATCCTAGGGTGTCGGCCGCCCGCGTGCAAAGACCTAATGTGCCGCCCCTCTAGAGAATTTTTCATATTTTGACTAATACTTAACGTTGACGTTATAAGTTCATCTACCTGTATAAGAGTAAAAAGTAAAACATTAATAAAAATGCAAATAAAATTTGAAGTGCAAAATTTTATTTTTTGGCCAGCTAACAGGTTATAATAGCGACAAAATATTTTAACAAAATAATAAACAAACAAAAATATTACCTTTGAAATGAAAATAGACATTTTATAATTAGAAATGCAAAACAACAGTATTTACTCAGAAAATATAATCTAATAAAAAAAGTACTAAAGCATAAATCTCGTGAAACGAAAAGTATATAAATCAGTCCTTCTACAAAGACTACCTAATAATTAACTATAAAATAACTTTTCGGGCTTTCTGAAAAGCAAATTTGTCAATAATTTCGGTGAAATCAATTTTTTCAGAGATTTCGGATTCAATAGAGATGATTCCCAAATCTGAAAGCCTTTCTTGTGTCATATTATTTCTCAAGTAATTTTTAATAATTTTTAATTTACTAAAACTTCTTTCCCCTGAAGCCACAGAAACAGGTAAGGTTAAAAACATTCTTATTGCTAGAGCAAAATTTGGAAAACAGGGAATGAGATCATTTTTGACTATAATTTCTAATATCTCAATTGGCTGTTTTTTACCTGGAAAAATATCTTTGAATGAAGTTATTTCATTAAAGAGTTGTATACCGTCTATATCTTTCACAATACTTCCTTCCTCCTGTACCTGTAACTTAATATCTAAGTCCATGCAGGCTTTCATGAGATCATCATTAGAAATGTTGTGAAACTCATACAGAAAGCAGAATATTGAATGGAATTCAGATAATAAGGTAAATCTTTCATTTACCGAAGAGATCGGGTGATCAAGAATTGCAAAATAGAAAGCAGTCTTGAATTGTTGGAAGGGATTTGAAACTGGTTCATCCCTGCCCTCGCAATCAAATAAACGGACCCTTTTTCCTGAGCATGGAAATTCGGGATCAATACCTAAATCCCTAGCAAGTGTTGTTGCTGAATCGACAAATATTTTTAAATTATCGTCAGATCTTTGGGAAACTAAATATTTTTTAAGATTATCTAAGCCTTCAATGCATTCCGCGATGTTTAATTTAAGATTTTGAAGCATTTTACTCAATACATCAATTCTTGATAATAAATCATGCCAAATTAAAATTGAACACAAAAATTTAAATGTTTCAAGACTTTTAATTATTGATTCAGCACCCATTTTTGTTTTCGTGTCTCTGGTGGTATCTTCAATTAAGGCATTTAATGCGGTAATAATGTTTTTAGGTCTTGTTTTAGAGGTCTAATATCATTGATACGACTTTCCCACCTTGTTTCACTTAATGGTTTTAAAGTTAGACTTTTCACGTGTTTTTTTAGTAAATCCCATCGATATGGGGACGCAGACAAGTAATTATATACCTCTTGTACCATATCAAAAAAACCAGAAATTTCGCCACTGGAACTGGCAGCGTCATTAACGACGAGATTTAATGTATGAGCCGCACACTGCACGTATAATGCTCTAGGATTGATATCGAGAATCCGTTTCTGAAGCCCTCTATTTTTCCCCTTCATGTTCGATCCATTGTCGTAGCCCTGACCCCGTATATCTTTAACTTCGAGCTGCAGACTAGGTAATAACTTCTCTAATAGAAAATTGCACAGACCTTCTTCAGTGGTATTAGTCACTGGAAAAAATCCTAGAAAAAATTCTAAAATATCTATCTTACCGTCAGTACTGTTCACACATCTAATTACAAACATTATTTGTTCTGTGTGGCTAATATCTGGTGTAGAGTCAAGAATTATAGTGTAATATTTGGCTTTTTTGACAATGCATTTTATCTCATTACAAATAGATTCGGCTAAAATATTAATTATTTCATTTTGAAAATACTGCCGTAAGTAGTGTGGAATACGTGTTTTGTTATCTTTGTATTTACTGACATTATTAAAGTGTTCTGAAATAACTGGATCAAATTTGACCGACATCTCCACTACCTTTAAAAAATTACCATTATCTCTGATACAACTTCGTACTAGTTCCTCTGAATGCCAAATTTTGACTGGCTAAAAATTGTACTACAGCAATCATTCTTTCAATGATGGCGGGTCATCGCTTTTTCTCTCGATTGTAAACATTTTGTTGTTCCGCGTCAATAGTACAATTTTTTTCCAGCCCCGTCTTTACTTCGCACCACGATCTTATAGAGTTTGTTTTAGAGTATTTTCATGCTTATTAAGGTAATCCAAACAATGACGACAATCAGAAAAGTCAGTACTTACAAGTTGTGTTGAACTATCTTTACCAAACAATTTACATGCAAAACAAAAAATACGATTTAGTTTTATGGAATATCAGAGCCACGCGCGATTTATTTTCTCCCCGTTCACTAAAGTTTTGTTATAATATGAACAGCTAAATTTTCTGCCACTCTCATCGACCGGAAATTTAAAATTTGCTACTTGTTTGGGACCATGTTCTACCAATAAATCAATATTTTTTTCGTTAAAATGTTAGGCCAAGAATATTACGTTACCTTCATTTTACTCTTGATAGTAATGTCCAAAAACTAGATAAATTGGAACCCGTTTTAGATGCATTAGTTTCAAAATTTAAATCTGTATACACTCCTGATAACTGATTTAAATCTATATACACTCCTGATTAACTGATAACTATTTTATTCAAGGTAAGTTATCATTTTTAATACGCTAAAATTTTTAATATTTTGATAAAAGAAAATTTGAAAGAAAAATATACATCAAATAGAAAATAAGAATTTCCTTTATTCCTGAAAATAGTAGAATGATGTGTTGAACGTGTGATTTTTAGTGAATTTTTTTCGAGAGTTAGGCTTAGCGCAATAAAATTACCGTCTCCTGGGAACAAACAGTTCGAAAAAGAAGCGCTCCGTCCTTTGGGCCGCCGCAGTTCCGGAATGCCGCCGTCGCGAAAGGGTTAACTTTGCCGAAATAATTCAGTTCTAATCTACAAAGGAATAAAGAAAATAAAGTTTCTTTTGACCATTGATCTGCGAGCCGCGTACCGACCGTGGTATACATAAATAAGCTGCCGCACAGTTGAACGAAACATCCTTAGCCGTCTCAAAAATATGCCCCTTGGTTATTTGTTTAGATAGAAATTTAAAATTTGGTATCCTTTTCTATGACGTATTGCCGGCTCTGCCACGAATTTTGCTATCAAATGAAGGACCAACAATGGACCAACACACTGTGCACTAACATTCTATTTTTCTTAAACTATGGGGCTTATTTTGATTTTTCAATAACTATTTAAAATTCAGCATATTTATTCGACTTAAAGTTTTAAAAAATTTTGCTTGATTGATAGAACTATATGCGGCCTGCGGCCGCCCGCGTGCGGTGCACGCGCTGCACACCTGCTAGGATCGGCCCTGTATATACAGTTAGAACCTAATGTGGTATCGCTACATAGTGGGCCGAAAAGAAAAGAAAACGAGAAAAACAATAAAATTCAGAAAATATGAATGCAAAGTGCAGATTGCAGAATTTTTATTGATATGAAAGACTTAATATGATAACAAAAATAACCAAATAGAAAACAGAACAACACTTTCGAATAATAGGTAGAAGAAAATCGAAACAATGACTAACCATTCAACAGTGGTTAACGATCAAAGATTTGTCAATTTCTTTACTTTTGACATTATTTTGATTATTTTGATGCTCATTCAAGCAATACTTTAAGACACTTTTCAATTGACCCATATACGATACACCCCTTTGACACAGCCAACGGCCCTACCGTGCTAAAAACACCGGTTCCCGTTAGATCACCGAAGTCAAGCAGCATCAGGCGCGGTTAGTACTTGGGTGGGTGACCACCTGGGAACACCGCGTGCTGTTGGTACATTTCGGGCGCGGTAGCCCGGTGGTTTGCGCGCTGGATTTGCACGCTGCCATAACTGCCGCCGTGTTCATGCGGAGTACGATCACGTTAAACATGTGGGTCCGTAAGTTCTTCAGAGAGGTTGGTGGTAGGGGAAGGAGGGTACGGTCCCTATGGATGCTTCCCCCACTGGGTTCCGGTCTAAATTGAGTGGCACTTCCCGGCCGTCCAAACGGTTACCTTACACCTTTCTTGTAGGTCGGACGGTCTGGGTCTCAACAACAACAACACCCCTTTGACAAGAATTTGAAAAAGGCTCCAAATTTAATTCCAAATTTAACTTCTCAATAGATTCCTCAGTGGGAAGTAAAATTTATTTTATAGATAAAAGAAAATAAAACATTTCAAAGATAAGCTTTTTCAAAATTCTTGCAAATCTATGACTAATTTTTGGATAGAATGGAAAAGAAACAATATTTCCTAAACGATTGTTTGGTTTTATTATTTTATGTTCGCAGCAATTTATGTTGTGTTTGTTTTAATTATTGTTAGTGGGCAAAGTCCTATTTTGTGCTTAAAATACTATATTAGAGAGTAACATTTTTGTTTGCCTAAGAGTAAAATTCTAATCTATGATAATGAAAGAAGATGTATGTCTGTTTGTATCCTTTATAGCGAAAAATTTTAGAAATTTGTTTCAAGGTATTTCAGGACCCAAGACAAAGTCCCTCGGCGAATTTTTTTTTAATTCCAATCATGAAGTTATGAATTTAAATAGTCCAAATTCGGTCCTATCAAATATTCCAATAGAGGGGCCAATTTTGAATGATACCTTTGAGTGCTACCACTGACTATTGCAAGTCTCTATCTATTCGAAAGTGCCTAAAAAAAGCGTAATAGACGGACAGACAGACAGACGGACACTTGGCAATTAGTATATATAGATTACACGTGTTACAACTTATGAGTTTCTAAAACAAAATAGCCAAAATAAAACAGATGACGTAATAAATTGAAAATATCAATAATCCCGTAATCTTTAAACCTGAAAGCCGTAATTGATTCTAATATATGCCAAAATGAAAGCTCTAAAATAATATGGAAATATATACCCGTACTACTTATATTGTCGTAGATTAGAAGATATGGCCGTGTGTTAGAAGATTATCCGTATTACTATGTGAGTTTCAATTGCCAAAATAAAACAGATGACGTAATAAATTGAAAACATCAATAACAAACAGCAATATTCCGGAAAATATCAGTAATAATAATGTTTAAATCAGAAGACCGTAATTGATATAATTCAGTCAAAAATGCAGTATCGGTGAAATGTATGTTATATACCTATCTTTATTATTTAAATCGGAAAAAGTTTAATAAAAATCGTCTGCCGCATAAACACATTGGATTTAAATCCGTTGCTGAGCGACATAATATTTTCTTCAAATAAATTGGTGGAAAAAATATCGTCTGCATAATGTTATCTCTATGGAAGGTATAATTGTGCGTTTTTAATTAATATCTAGACAGACTGGTCCTAGAAACTCAAAACTCTTGAAAATGTTATGTAATTTGAAATATTGTTTCAAATTTTTGGGATATTTATTACTTTCGGAACATCCTTTCCAACGATGTTTAAACAGAATCCGTAAGACAATTCCTTCATATTTATTTTTTAAGGTATTATTTAAGTAGGGGGAGCTAATTTAGGACTTTAGAACCCAGGCACCGCCGAATAATTCCTTCTAGTATTGAAATAAATACGAAAGTAAATAAACACAAAAACTAAAGTAATATAAAAAGTAAAATACTAAAGACTAATGCATACATTTGTAAAGTGCATTAATCCATACTTCCTCATCGTCCTAAAAATAGGACAGCACACATAACTGATCTTTATATAAATCCTTTCGCATATTTTAATTCAAATTAAAGACAATATATTGTCTAAGAATCATTAACTATATATTTGCCTTTGTCGCAAGTTTAAATTAATGTTGGATATCTTTTATTAATTTTTTTACATAGCGATTCTTGCAGATTTTTTTTTACATTTTCAGCACAAGCATTTTTTACATTTTCAAGTTTTAAATGCAAAAAAAAAGAGCTCAAAACTATTGAAATAGTTTTGGATAACAAAATAGATTTTTTTATTAGAGCTCAAAACTATTGAAATAATTTTGAGCTCCAATAAAAAACATACATATAAATTGATTAAGGTAATATTCCATACTTTTATACCAGTAAAAAAGGAATGTCAAAAAAAATTATCTAGAGGATTGTCCTATGGGATATATATCTAGAGGATTGTCCTATGGGATATATATCCAGAGGATTGTCCTATGGGATATATATCTAGAGGATGGACCATTGTCCTATATTTAGGACAACCTGTGCCAATCAAACTAATAAAAGTTTGGTAAGTTTTTGATTTTATGTGTATACACAGACTTAGAGAAATACACATTTAAGATTTTATAAAAAAAATATTAATTTTTTCAATGCTTGGTACAATATGGGTTAACTTTCCCGCATAAGAATTAACACATATCACACAGCTAACCAGAGATATCGCTTCGGCCGCTCCATGAATTGCTAGGGCTTCTTCCACTAATTTCATCAGATAAGCGTTAGTATGGTTGGCTTCTTTGCCGCCTTTTAGAAGCAGACCATTGCCCGAACTGATAGCAAGTGCTGCAACCTGCAATTTATGAATGAAAGTATATTATTCAAGAATTTTTTTATTATTCACATTTTTTCACAATGAGATCAAACAGTTCTAATGTTTAATGACCTTAAAACTCTTTCAATATAAATAGCTTCTGAAAGCTTCAAAAATGTATGCAACATTATTGACAAGTCAATAATGTTGCATACATTGACAAGTCAATAATGCCGTTTCTCCGCGCGACAACCAGGTAATTCCAGTGACAAGGCAGAAAATGTGGGACAAGGAAGATCCCAAATTATTTATGACAACACTTCGAACAATAATTACGTATACCTCTGTATGCAGGGTTCCCATGAGAGCACATGTTAAGTTTATTTAAAGTCAAATGACCATGCCCGATAGACCAAAATAATATTTCAGCACCCCTAATTGAGAATTTAAAAAGATAGAATAACGAACGCGGCAACAAAGCGAGATAGACGAAAATAGCCAATCACGAAGTTGCAGAACATTGTCTAATGAGTAAGATCCACACCAGGAAAGAACAAAACATATGAAAGGCAATATATACCTGTCATAAGTTTGTATCATCGGTGCCTGGAGGAACTGATGTCGGGTAAACGTTAAAAGGCTTTTAAACGGGTTCTACATTAGACTTATAATCACGTAAGTGTTGTTTGTTGTATCCTTCCTAAATATGACAAAAATTCGCCAATAACCATAATTTTTAAATAAATGCCTTCTTTAACAATTTTATTATTGATTCCTACTTATTAAACATTACTCTATATTTTTGTAATTGGATTTTTCGTCTGTACGGGATGGACTTATGCCCGCAAACGTCACTCTTTGATGCTAAAGGGTTTTGTTGGTACATGAATAAAAGGAAGAAAATGTGACCAACATTGTTATTTACAGCAGTTTTACAGTTGTTCAAAGAAACGTTGTCAAAGCAATCAAACGTTGTTCAAAGCAATCAATGCATCAACAGTAAGGCATTCCTTACTGTTGATGCATTGATTGCCATACATTTTCGTATTGATACATCATGTTGATGCATTATGCTGATGCATGTTGATGCATTAATTGCCGTACATATAAGCGTTGATGCATTGATTGAAGTACATTTTCATGTGGATGTATTAATGCATCATATTGATGCATGTTGATGCATTGATTGTCGTACATATAAGCGTTGGTGCATTGATTGCCATACGTTCTCAAAGATTCCCATCATTTCAAGAACACTTACAGAAGCTCGTCCGTTTCCAATGGCAGCCGCATACGCTAGATACATGCCAGCCATCTGAGTTCTTTCTTTCTACCAAGTCTCTCCAGGTGCATAGTATCTGTTTGTAAGGCCAGGAAAGTGTCCCCCAGTTTATACCGGAACCCAATATGACTAGCAACCACAGGAGCCATGCCATCTTTCCCCAACCCATAACCTATAGGGTAGACTTTTGGATATACGGATTTATCGTACCCATAATTCGAGTAGGCACGGAGATAGTAGACAAGTTAGTCATAACGACCCATAATCCGAGTAGATACGTTAAAGATCGAACACAGGACTACTGAGTGCGATATTCCCTCCTTAACCACTGAGCTATCCCGGAAAACCATCTTATCTTTCGTAAATTGCTTCATGTTATACATATAAAGCCCTCCTTATGACTGACAACAAAAAAATAGACCATTGTCGTGCCATCCAACAGCGCCCCTCTAGCACTAAAGTGTGACGTCTGCGGACATACATTCATTAATGAAAAAGTTTTGCTTTAGTGTCCTGTATCTCCCATGAATATTTTTACAGAGAATTTCGAATCACCTTGCAGATACTATACGCTATTACAAACATTTTAAAAATTATAACGCATTCCATACTGTATTTGACCACTTAATTGAAAATAACTTTTACCTGAGGCAGACAATCGGGACGAGATTCAAAAATGACTAAGAGTACACCAATTGGAACAGTTATTTGGTGAAGTTCCATTCCTTCAGATATTTTAGTCCTCCTCAGTAATCTTCCTACGACTGTATGGGAAGATTCAGCAATCTGTCTTAGGCCATCAGCTAAACTATTTAATTTTGAAGAACTCAAACTTAACCTTGAGAGAAGTGGGGCTGCCAAACCTTAAGGAAATAAGATGTTTTCAGCTCTCACACAATTAATAAAACCAATATTAATTAAATACAAGACGTGACTTTGCACAATAACAAAGAAATTAATAAATCACAACGGAAATTGCTAAGCACACACACAAGAAAAAATGGCAAAAGACTTAATACACTTCTAGTGGCGAAAAACGATTAAAATATCAATATGCTGTAATGAATAAATTTAAAAGATATATATGCTGTGAATGAATAAAATGAGTATTAAAATGGAAATATTTTTAACAACTTTTTAAATTTAAAATATTTAAAGTGTATTTTCTCAGCTTACGCTTTTCGATCCTTATGTTTAAAATGCTTAAACTTTACCAAATATTTGTCCAATGGCTTTATTATATCTTTTATTTATTCAGTATAATCTACCTAATGAAAATGATAAGGATTTTGTAAAATAATGAAACAAAAATTTTTTTAAAGAAAGTTTTAAAGAAAATATGTTTCTTTTTTCTAAGATTTTGCATAGATATGTGCGTTTCATTTATGTTTCCTCCGAAACTAATTAGATAAAGAGAAACTAATTAAATAATTTATAAATTTTCTGTCCTTAAAGTAATGAAATATATTCTTATAAACAAATTTTAAAAAATCATTACAGAATATTGAAAAGTGAAAAAGAAAAAGGATTTTTAAAATTGTTAATATTTTTATTTAATTTTTTTTAATTTCTATCCATAATATTGTTTTTTCTTGTTGAAAGCATTTTTGTCTAATAACATTATTTAATAATATGCAAAAATATAAATAAAAGTATAAAAACAAATCATTCAAAGAGTACCGAGTCACCTTACGATTCATATGGAGAGTTTCAATAACGGGGACATTTATTATGACCTTGTCAATGTAAGCTAAGCTATCGTGTACAGATCAAACTGAATATACTTTTAAGCATTGCTTGAGAAAACATCAAATTTCCGCCAAAAATATAAATAAAAGTACTCAAATAAAAACAAATCATTCAAAGAGTACAGAGTTACAGAGTCCCCTTACTATTCATATGAAGAATTTCAATAATTATGTCTTTGTCATTGTAGGCTATCGTGTACAGATCAAACTGACTATACTTTTAAGCATTGTCTGAGAAAACATCAAATTTATGCCAAAAATACAAATTAAAATACTTAAATAAAAACAAATCATGCAAAGAGTACCGAGTTCCCTTACAATTCATATGGAGAATTTCAATAACGGGGCCATTTATTATGTCCTTGTCAATGTAGGCAAATTCACGCCAAAAATCAAGAAGTATGAAAAGTTACCAGTATCGCTGCCGAATCATCGATTTGCTATCTCTTCTGCCACTATCATTCAAAAGGTCTAGTCAGTTTCTGATGTGGATTTATTTGAATATTTTTCGTATCAATAAAAGTCTCAACAATCTAAATAATGATTAGTCTATAACACCTTTTTTTTTTTTTGCGTTATGACATAACCATGTGTAAAAATAGCTTTATCCTCTTTAGATGATTTTGTAGAGGATTTTTACTTAATCTGTCAAAATTGACTTAACTCAAACTTAGAGTACTTGCTATTTCGATCTAAGCCACGGTCAGTAACACAGGACGACACTGTTTAAAAATCAAACTCAGTTTACTGGGGACTTCGCAGAAATTACAGTAGCTTGCTGTTTAATGCAACTGACAACATATATACTAATTGTTATTGCATACGCCCAGAATAAATGACAAATATACAAGCTACTACAGTGTACTAGGCTGGTGATAATTCTTAAATAGATACGAGTTCTCAAGCTTATATGCTTACCCCTGCATTCTGTTACTTCGCCCCGTATTACTGCCACGCCCCGAATACCAGACTCTTACTAGTCATCGTTGTATAAAATAGGGTTTCCTTCCACTAGGCTGTCGGCCAACTTCCGAACTTCTCCAAATCTATCATCGTGCCTTTTGCTTCACTCCCGTCCAAACTCTTCCTAGAATCCTTCCACGTACTATTCCAATCCTTCCTTCATCTTCTCTGAATCTCTCAAAATTTCTTGAATCCAAAACTTCTCTGAATCCAAAACTTATTCCTACTCTACCTTAGGAGAGCAGAAAATGCTGATTAATCCGGTGATTGGTCTAACAACCGAACCAGTTAGACTTGTTAGTTTAAGTAAACATAAATTATGATGCAAACTGCAGGAAATAATAATCGAAAGGTTATTTGAACCTTACACATTTTTAACTTGTTTCTGTCTTATTCTTTTCTCTGCTCCATTTCTTATTTTTTTATTGTATTTGTTTGATGTTATATTTTACTGGGGTTTTTTTGTTGTTGTTGTTTTTTGTTTTGTTTTTTGTTACATTAGGTGTCACAACCACAGATATAGTTTAGCATTTATTCTAACACGTGAGTCTCATTTTGCATTAAGCCCTTCGATCATTCTCACTGCAGAAATAAGTTGCGTTTTTCAGGAGATTTAGTTTGAAAACGTATTTTGGAAGCTTTCCTTTTGACTAAAGATTTTCCCATAAGACTAAATGTATTTTGCCCCACCAACACCACTAATTTTCCCTTCTTTTTACTAGTTATTTCGCGTGTTTGTTTATACGGCCTCTCTGTCATTGATGCCTTGATGAACATTTTTTACATTTTCTTTTACCACATGCCATATTTGTGCATAAATATATTTATAGCCTAGAAACAGTACAAAGTACAAAGTTTAACATTTTAAAATGAAAATAAAATCTATGGCTCAGCAGTTAAACTCTTCAGCCTTCTAATGTTTATAAACAGAATAGATTTTCAAATGTTTTCAGCTTTTCATATTTGAATGATTTTGCAGCTAAACTTCTTAGACTGACGACTCTCAAAAAGAGCTGAAATAATTGTTTCTTTCCATTTGTTTGAAATGCAGGAAAAAAATAATATATTAACTTGTAAAACACATTAAATATTCGTAATATCTGACTCTACATATTTTGAATGGCTAAATCACAAATGTCTTTAACACGTTCGCTGCCAAAGCTGACATGGTGCGTCCGTTCACACACGCCAAGATCCTATCTGCATTTTTATGCTTTTAAATTATTTTCTGATGTTTTATTTCTTAAATATAGATATAACAGATTACTTTTACCAGATTACTTACTGGACAGAAGATAAGGCGTGAAACAAGATATTTTTGCCCGGTATGTGAAGAAAAACCATCTCTTTGCGTGGAAAATTGTTTTAAAACTTATCACAAATAATTTTGTTTCATTATACTTATTAAAATTTCAACATAATATAATAAAAATATATTTTATTTGCTGTGTTCTTCAAAATATATCGTGAATAGATATGTTTTTGCGTTCTAAACATTTAGTTATTGTATCTACGTTTTGAGAAATAAATGATGCATTTCAATACGCCAAGAGTATTATTTAGTCCCTTCCTGTACGCCAAACACTAAAACATTGCATACATTTGCTATAACAATACTTGTACTCGGTGATTTAGGTAAGGCGATCAATAACGAGTTATCTTGTAGCTAGCAAGTAAATACAGTTTTCCAACTACGAGTATTCCCGTAGTTGGCAGCGAATGTGTTAAATTCGAACTATAACTTTTAAACGCATTACATAAAAAGAAAGTAAGGCATTGGTATAACTTTAAATCACACAAATATGTTCCCATTGGAAAATAAGCATTTTGATTATCCCTACTTGCTAAATAAAATTGGAATTTTTATGTTTCCAGAACAATTAGAATTTTTAACATCACACACTTACCCGTTTCTTTAGCAATTTCTAAATCTTTAGCATTAGCTGCTAATATCTGGTCTTCCTTGGTTTGTAGCAGATCAGCTAATATTAAAATAATTTCAGCTCTTTTATCTCCTGTGAGTTCTTGTAATCGTCTTCCTCCTCGTCTTGCTGTAATAATAAAGCATAGTAATAATCAATGTTTTCGCAGTGTCAAAATACGGAAAACAACAAAACAATATCAATATTCCACGTTCAAAACGCGGCAATGTGTCATATCATATCATTTTCATCTATTACAAGAAACACTGTTTATATCTATCAAGAAGCTAGTATAAATGTCGTATAACTGAAAAAGCTTATAATCGAAATTTAAATCAAAATCTTCCACAAAGTGATAGCACTAGAAATTATACGATTGCATCGCTATATTTACGGTCTTGATTTAATTTTTAATTTTTTTCTTGAATATTTACCTTTTATTTATACATTTATTACAAATCTGTAACATTCATTTTAACGATATGCATAACAATTATTGATAACTTTGTAATATAACTGATAAGTTTAAACCTCTATTTCATGATAAACGAGAAAATTTCAGTGAGATTGAAAACTTATCACAGCTTAGTATAACTTTGGCTGTGAAACTTCTATTTCATCTTTGCTACTGCTCTCATTTTCATAAATTCATCAATAGTTAAAAGGTTTCTAAATTATCATTAAAATTCATATAATTAATATAATTGATGATCAGAACAATAGCTGTACGGTTTCTGCAGCTCAAAAATCATTTACTGTTGCTCTTTGTGAGGCTTTTGTTTGGATCTAAAACAAATAACTTTGCATTCAACTGATAAATGTAAACATATATTTGACGATAAATAAGAAAGTTTCTGAGAGTTCTACAATTTGTTAGTTAAAAGATGTTGATTCTGAAACTTCTTCTATTTCATCTTAGCTATTGCTCTAATTTTCTATCAATTAATCAATGATTAGAAATTTTGCTGTTTTATAAATCCTGTTCACAATTAATATAGTCATCGAAAGGGTTTTGCAGAACACAAAATACGAGTATCTTAGCCTTTAACACCAATGATTTCAACCTCATTTTAGATTTCAACTTTCTTTGTGAGTGGCCCTAAATCGATAAATAAATGACACATAAATGAAACTAGAATGTGTCCAGTCGTATGAACAAAATGTTTTATTATTGAAGAAATTAGTAATGTTTTGGAACTAAAGGTACTTTTCCGTTTAAAGGGAATTTTAGATTAAAATATGTTGGTGAATCTTTAGGATCCCTGCCAGACTCTTCAAGGACATTAGAATATGTAAGGAAAAGAAAATGTTGACCAATTATTTGAACACAAATATAAAAACAATACAGCATGTAGCTGCTTCGAGGATACGCTAGATCACCTTCATCAGTACTAGAGAACCAATAAGAGCGAAGTCAAAAAGACGAAATGGGCACAAATCAGTTATTAGGGTGTCGTTGTATATCAGAGCACCAGGAGTCCTTTAATCGGTAGTATAACTCTTTGAAATCATCATCATTGATTATATAATTTCACAGAATGAAGAATAGCCCGTCAAATCCGAAACAAGAACATAAGATTAGAATGCGGAAGACCCAGGCCGCACAACTGACCCGAAGGCTTACAGTGGCTTTTTGTGTGGCCGGATAAGATTAGAATGCGCCAAAACTCACCAAAAATGTCCTAACAAGATTAGATAAGTCCAAACAAAATCAAATGAGTCCTAATAAAACAAAAAATGGTCAAAACGACACACACACAGGAGTCCCGGCCGTCCAAATAGATGCTCAAGTCCTTGTTGACGAGTCGGACGGTCTGGGTCTTCAACACACACAAGAGTCCCACCGGCCATCCAAATGGTTGCTCTATATCTTCGGATGAGTCGGCTGGCCTGGGCTTTCGACATGAGTCACAAAAGCTAAGAAGTGCAACAAATATAAATAAAATGGAAGAAATTATTACAGGACACTCCGCCAGACCATGGGCAAATTTTGTCTACGGTTTAGTGGGATGCCATGTAATATTTTTTTATTGTGCTAGTGATTTGCGCTTGGTTATATAAAATAAAGTTAAAACCTACGCTTTGGTTGACAAAAAAGTATAAAATCAATTTTCATTAATTAGAAAAGTTAGAAAATCCCTGTTCTTCCCATGTTAACCACTGTAACATATTATTTATAAAAATATGGAAAAAGTATTTTAAAATAATTCCAAAACTTTTTAAAGTTATCATGCATAATTTTCAGTCTCAAAACGCATTTTCCCATTTCTGACCATAAAATTCATATAATATGATCTCGTTGCGAATAATCAGGCATTGATCAAATTAATTCGGCACTATCTAGTTAGAGTAAACCTGCAAAATATTTGCTTACTGTTAGTAATCAAACATGGACTCGAAACATACACTGTAGATGTACAAAAGTTGAAATAGACTAAAAAATTTAAAAATAAATTATTAAAAATAATACAAACCATTTGCTGCATGTGTTTCAACGGAAATAGTGAGACTCTTGTGATCTGTGAAAAATGTTCCAATGCGCCTTCCTTGCATAATGCGGCCAACAGCTTGTTCCGCCGTACCATTGCAAATAACAACAGCGACACCTCTTTCTAAAGCCCAACTAGCTGCCCTCACCTGTGCAACAAAATAAAATTTTTCAATAAACTTATTAAGAAAATTAGTAACAATTATCAAGCTATATTTGTTTAGGGTTTAGACACCAATCTTTTGATAAATGTGACGCTCTCGTCAAAAATCATGCGACATAATACTACTAGCAGCGCCCTTCCACTAACAACAGCGTGCCGTACGGACATGACGCTGGTCGACAGCTGCCAACTTCTGCATAATCATAATATTCGAAGTAGAATCAAATGAAATGCTAGTCGCTTGATGAAACAACTTTGAGTCAGCTTCAAGTTAATGTTGGAAAAACGTGTTTGTTCTCACTTCCTGGAGCTACAGTCTGTTACATGTTACCGCTTAGCACAATTATAAGAAGTCAGAATCGATGCACTTTAATCATACCAGCGCTCTGTTTAATCACAGTACTGTATTTTATATATCCCCTCCCCTCTTTAGTGAGTTAAATTATTAATATAACTTGATATTTTACGAAAACATTTATACGTTTCTGGATCAGATAAATTAAAGTCATTTTCATATACTGAGATATTGGAATGAGAATTAGAGTTACGGAGGTTTCCTTATTTTCTTGCATACTTTATTCAAAATACTTATAGTGCTCCTCTCCTCATTATCACCGAATTTTAATTTTCAGAAATTCTGCAATAGCGGTTAACTGATAAACAATGATACCATTCAAACTTCCTCGCTGCAGACGTTTATAACATAATTATAATGAAAAAGATGAGAATAAGAATAGCCTTCATACTAGAAAGATGTAAAATGTTAAATCTGAGAATTATAATAAATTCAAATAGAGTAAAACTACTGGCTTTATTTTTTTTCTTTTTTGAAGTTTTACTTGACTTCGGAGAACCAATCTGCTGATTCAGCTGGCCAAGCTAAAGTCAAGTTGCTTCTCAAGGCTGCTGTTACCCGCGGAATCTTGACTAAGTCGGATGGAAAGTAGGTAAATGTTAGTTGAAAAAGGAAAACGTCGACGCAAGTCTGGCTCCAAACGCAGATAAGATCCAGAAAGCCTTCCAGTGGACGAAGATGTAAACGTTCAATTGGCAGAAGACGGAAGCGTTCCAGTGGAGGAAGACGAAAGTGCTCTACGTCTAAACGACGATACTCGAAAAGGAATCACAAAGAACATGTCGAGGGATATGGTTATTGGTTTGCTAATATAATAGCTCTGTAGGGGGATACACAATTTCAGATTCAATATTCGCAGTGAAAGATTTTTCGATAAGCATCAGTTAATTCAACGATAACAGAAAAGCTAAATTAGTAGAAATAATTCTTAAGTTATTAAAGGATATCCCAACATTCTACGAAAACATAAAGTAAATAATTATAAAATTACTTTGGTGTCTAGTATGAATTCCTTTTTTGTTATACTAAATTAATTGAGATTTTAAATTCACTATTAATTACTCATAATTTGTACAATATGGTTCATTTCAGTATAATTTACGTTTTTCTAATTCTTAACTTTCTTAATGTCAATAATATCTTTTATGATGCCATTGATCTCTTTGGAGTATTTATTGTATAATTATTTTAAATTTGCTCTTTGTATTTATGTAATAATGTGTCCTCATATTAAATGCTTTTACTATAATGTTTTCCTGCCAATGTTATTCGCATCCATGACAAGTCAGACGTGCCTCCTCCTGGGTGATGCTAAATGAGTAACGGCTAATGGTATCTCTCATTCATTTGTAATAGTCTTGTTTTGTGTATAGTTAGTTTATTTAATTGTTTTATCTTTGTATTGTGAAATATCAGTTATGTAATGGATTGATTTTCAATAAAGCCATGTGTAACAACATTTTTTAAGTTTTATGCAAGAGATGCCAGAAAAGTCATCAATATCCATTTTTGGTGCATTTTACATTGATTTATATTTCGATCCACGAAATATATTATATACTATAAAATGAACTGGGCGGATTTAAGGCAGAAATTCATTGAATTCAATCATTAAATTTTTCAAAAGACAATCCGGCTGATGTTGGATAAATGAATCCCCGCTTATGGGGCAACACTGGTTAAAAGGGGAAATTTAAATAATCGAGATCTTGCAGGTTTCTGCAAAATCCTGACATCTGCTGCTTTCTTTCTTGGTTTCTGTGAATCCCTGCTTTAATTCCGGGTGACGCCTGTTAAAAAGTGAAATTTAAATAATCGGGCTTTAGAGAGTTTCTGCACAAAGTAGATACCTGCTGATTTCATTTTTGGATTAGCAGTTTGACTTTTTTTTATTATTATTCAAGCGGTAACCTTCTTCCTCGAAAACCCCAACACGATGTAAATGAACAATAGTGAACAATAGTGAACAAAAGTACTTGCCGTTTGAATGGCACAGAAGCAAAATATTGGGTGATTTAATTTTAACAACATGTAATAAATGGAGCCACTAATCCAATTTCTGCCAAATTTCAACTACTAAATTCATGGGTTTTAAATTCGAATTTCTAAAAGATCTCGACAAGGCATTTTTTTCTCAAGAGTCAAGATACTCCGTTACCAAATTTCATTACTGTAAGTAGATTAGATTTTCCGCTACAGACGACACAAACAAGCAGACATCTTCTTTTATTATTATTATAGATAATAATATATGTGCAATGATTAAAAAAGAAGATCCATGTAAAATAAAAGAATTCCTAACAGAGAAATGCGGCACATTCTCCAAAGCTTTTCCGCCACTTGTAAAATAAATAGCAAACTGATTTAAAAAAATCTGATGTGGGCAACACATGACTTTCCTTATATAATGTAATGAATTTACTACTTTTACAGTAAAAAAATAGGTTTTTCTTATAGTAGATACTAATATTCTTTCCAAGATATTGAATTTTCGACAATTAGTTGTCATTTTCATTGATTTGGCGTCATTTTTATCCATTTGACGAAATTTACGTTAATTTGGCAACATTTCAAAAAGTCGCCAAGTTGGCGACATTCCGCCAAATTCGTCGCCAAAATCTCGCCAAGAGTTATGCACTAAGAAAAAAGTTATTCTTACAGCAGATAAATGACTATTGGCGTTCAAATACAAAAGTATTATTCAAAGTATATTTTTTCATGAATGGAACGAGCTAGATCCACGAGAATGATGTCACTCAATT
The DNA here is from genome assembly GCA_951213105.1 of Amaurobius ferox. NCBI lineage: Eukaryota > Metazoa > Arthropoda > Arachnida > Araneae > Amaurobiidae > Amaurobius > Amaurobius ferox. The sequence continues at coordinate 182,970,077 of OX578133.1, read as the reverse complement.
TATCGCATGGTATTACATATGAAAAGTGAACATGTTTCTCAATAGGAATTTTTTTTTATGTGACTTTTTCATAATTTTTTTGAAAAATGCACAATATCTCGAGAACGGTTCATGTTAGCCTTCTAAAATTTATGGCAATCGTTTTCTAATGAAAAATTACATAAGAAATGTCTATTTGCGTAACTTTATTAGCGGTTTTGATTTTTTGACGATTTTTTCAAAATTTCATTCGAAAATTTAGGGGGGTTCTGAACATTCGATTACGTATAAAAACAATAGGCTTCCAGTGTTTACGGATTGTGATTTTTGTACCAAATTTGGTTCGAATCGGTCCATTCGTTCGTCAGTTATCGTCTCCACAGACTCACTGACACACACACATACACACATACTTTCACACACACACACACACACACACACACACAGACATCACTCCAAAAATGTTTGATTCGTGATCAGGGATGCTTGAAACGTGCTCTCCCGTCGAAAACTCAAATTCGAATTTTCGACCCCGTCACAATACTTTCCTTATACATTATGTATATAAGGAAAGTAATAATAGAAAATCGAATTATCACAATAAAAAAGAATATTTTTTTTCGAATGGATCTGGCGTTCCTCAGTGATCTAACCTTAGTCCGTTATTAGTCCTTCTTTCTATTAATGCCCATGGTGCTTTAATTTTCGTAGTGGCTTCATTTTGCTGATGACCTTAAACTTTATAGATGTATTAGCTCTATTAATGATTGGCTTAAATTACAGTTTGATTTGAATCAGCTGTTTTCTCTAGTCTGAAAATTATAAACTTAAGTTAAATATTGCTAAATACAAAATTGGATTTCACCAATATTAATGCCTTCGTTCGCTTGTTTCATTCATTTGTTCGACCCTTTTTGAAATATGATGCGGTTCTATAATTTGGATCCGTATATCATCTTGATTCGTCTCATGCTATTGAAAGGGTTCAAAACAAGTTCATGAAGTACCAGTATCTTAAAGTGAATGTGTATTACAACAGTATCATATCTTCTCTTTATCTCATGGGCTCGAATGGCATTAATTCTTTAAAATCCGGGAAAAGCATGCTGTGTATGGTGTTTTTCCTAAACTTGTTTAATAATCAGATTGGTTGAAGTTTCTTTTCAAATACTGTAATTAAATATTTAAACCCTTGTTTGAGGTGCTATACCTTATTTCGCATTCTTGTCAATGTCAATCACAATTTTTTAAGAAACTTTTCTGTTTACACTTTATATAATTTATGTTTTGATGATATTGATTTGTTTTCAATGCTGAAAAGAATTTTAAGAACGATTGTTTGAGTATTTTGCTATGATGTTTTTTCTTTTCTCTTATTTTTATTTTTATGAGACCGTTATAATTGGGTTTGTTCCTTTTGAGAAAAATAAAATGAATAAATAATGCCATTCTGCAAGTCACAACAAAGACATATTGACCTCCCCACTCCCTCTTTAGAATACGGTGAAATGACGCCCGTGGCACTCATCAGCGACTTGGACATTTAATTTTTTGGGGTCACTTTATCATCTCGAATTTTAATGTAAAAAACGCAAATACAGACTCAAAAAATAACTCTAAAGAATGTGTCCCGAAATGTTCATAATTCTAAAAGACGCACAGCTGTTGCGTATGTTTCCCTATTTGAAACGGGTGGAGTTGCACCCTAATGCACCTACGCACATATTGAAGGTATGATCCAGATCCACCTTGCACAGTGTCTTATACCTCTACTTACGCGTGTCTCTAGTGTACACTAAAAGTTATACAAGAGTAAATAAATGTTATATAAAATGTCGTACATACCTTTGATTCCATTCCCCCAAGTCCTACCCCTGATTTTTCGCCATATATGACATTTCCATCAAGAGATGGACAATAGCTGTGCAACAAACGCGCACCATCGTGTCCAGGAGGCAAAGTATAAATGCCGTCAACGTCTGACATGAGAATCAATAGATCAGCTTGAACTTCAGCAGCCAAATGGGCGGCGAGGCTGTCATTATCCTTAATATTCATCACTTGCTGAAAACACGTAATCATTAAACACATTTGAAATTAATCATTAAAGGAAAAATGCACTACATATATTTTAAAGGAAGATTACTTGCGCCACAAAAAAAAATGCAAGATATATAGTTATTAAAATTTAATATTTTTTCACCATTTCCTTAAGTTTTCTTTAACACTATAGCTTTAAAAATATCAATATATATCTATACCTTTACATCTATCTACTTATTTTTATGTATAAAATGGCGTGAAGTCTATGAATTCACTGGATGCGGCGCATCCATTGCAATTTCGAGGTATTTTTTAATATAATTCACTTATGATGAATCTATTTACTGCATAATTGCACTGGTTATTATCTAACATCTCTGGAGTTTGGGAACCTTCTCTACTGGCAGTATATTGCACATTGTGACACATTTCGTAATCTGTAAATTGTGACTGTGCTGATTCCATCATTCCGATGACTCTACTCTTCAAACACGATCAAATTAGCGTCTTTATGCCATAATCGGTTTCTATTCAACAATAACAACACCACTTTTCCCGGGGATTGCTAGAAACCGGAATAAAACGTACGCTATGATCAACTGTAATTATGGAGTTTGGATATGCGCATGCATATACCGTCAACTAATAAAATGTGCACATGCACAATGAATAGTTTAGGTTAGTGGATAATCTATATTCCAATTACTGCTGTTTTGTTTGCGTTAACTCTTTACTTACTCTTTACTTTGCGTACTTCTTACGAATTATGCTGAATTTTTTAATACCAATGAATTGATGAAATTTTGATTCCAGACCAGATTCATTACAACGAGCTCCTGAAGATATGTAGGAATTCCAGTATCATTAGTATTTACAATCGATATTATAATCAAGTGTGCAAAGTCTACTTACTCCAGATTCATTGTAACGAGCTCCTGCTGCTGTGTAATCATGGTCTGGCGGAACTACAGTATCATTAGTATTTACAATGGGTATTATATTCAAGCCCAATAACTCCACAACAGTACTCTTTAAGTTAAACCGACTGTCTGGATTGTAGAAATCTGGCTTTGTCACCAAAACCTAAAACACAAAATATGAATATTCAGTGTGATAAAATCATTCGTCATAATGAACTGTAAACTCGTTTAATCTATATGTTTCACACAGTTCTATTCACATGTGAATTAATGACATGACAATTGACAATTTGATTAGTTTAGAAATTATATACAGGCTCTCCCGAAAAGTCCTGGAACCACCTTTATTTCCTGAGCCGTTAATTGCTTGTCTCCCTTTATATACACTTCCAAATACAAAAATGTTTCAAATAAGGTTACAATTTATCTTATAATAGTTTTAAATCGAAAAACGCATTTGTCTGGAAACTAAAGAATATCACTTTTTATACAACCCTTAATCTAAAATTTTCCAATTGCTAAAAATTTCTTCATTTCACCCATTAACATGTAAAACTTAAAAAAAATCAATTCTTTTACTGGCAAAATTTACTGAAATATTGCAGTTCAAATTTACAACATTCTTTTAAATTGAGAAAATGGAGGTTGAACCTAAATTGAATTGTCACGTCAATTTGTCAACAACTGCAACATATTATGCATACCTATATTCACTTTTCAAATAAAATTATTAGGCGGACTTTCTCGGACACCATGATGAATCCTAAAGCTATGTCATTAAATGAAATGTAAAACAACTAGAGATTTACTCTTTTTACTTAAAATTTTTAATGTTTTATTTTTATTAAAATGTTGAATTGAATCAATAAAATTATGAAATAAAATTAAAATATTTTATTTTTATTTTATACGACCCCTCAACACTAACCTGAAGTAATGGATTCGCAGTCGTGGGAAAGTGATTTAAGTTATAAAATTCAATGTTTCATATCTCAATAAATTTTGCTCGTAAAATAATCGAACTATTTAAATTTCACATGTTAATCTATGAAGAAATTTTTAGTAATTTAAAGAGTTTGGATTCAGGGGCCGTATAAAAGTTAGATTTCGTATTTTTCACACACATTTTTTCTCCATTTCAAACTGTTCTGAGATAAATTATAACCTGATTTGAAAGATTTTTGTAATTGAAAGTCCGACCAACGGTTTAGGAAATAAAGGTCCTTCCAGAACATTCTAAGATACCCCGCATACTCGAATAAAAAGAAATAATGGATGCTTATTAAGTATTTTTGTAGTAAATTTAAAAATAATTTCATTAATTTTTCGTACTCAGTTGGTGAAGTTATGCCGGTGAACACGGTAGGTCTCGAGATGGAGAATTCACATGTTCGATTTTTGATTTGGACTCATAAAAAGACCACTTCATAGTAAAAATTAAAAAATTAAAAATAAAAATAAATAAAAACAAATAAACGTCAAGTACAAGAAACAACAACCTCTTTCTAAAAAAGTTATGAAATCTGAAAATAGTTTGCGCTAAAACCGAAGCTATACTTTCAGGTTTAGGGTACCCTGTTAAAGGATCCTAGATCAGGGTTAGTGTAAAAGATGCAAATCGAAAGGTAAATAAGTGTAAATACATACTTGAGCTATGTTCACTCCATATTGTGAAAACATAACGTCGTACAGCGCCATTAGACCGTAAAAGATGCAAATCGAAAGGTAAATAAGTGTAAATACATACTTGAGCTATGTTCACTCCATATTGTGAAAACATAACGTCGTACAGCGCCATTAGACCGCTCTGTCCCACAGCAGCTGCCGCTCGTGGCTCCGGCCGAGTTACAGCCTAGGAAACAATGCTTAGATATAAGTAAAAAGAGGAAATGATTCAAATGAAGCACAGTTGCAAACATGAAAAACATAAATTAAAAAATATAATATAAAAAATATTTTTAGAAATAAAATTTTACATGAAAATAAAAATAAAACCTATATAAATAAAATTAAAAATCTGTCTGTTTGTCTCATTATCCCGGAAGAATAGCTGTACCAAATTTCATGAAATGTTTATGAGTAGCCTTAGTATAGTCCCACTTAACATTTAGACATTCGTCTGTACTTCTGTCTGAGTATCTTCATGACCTCCTAACTGTTGCCTAACTTTGAGTTTTACCCAGGGCAGCAATTACAAATTGTAGCTCCCCTACAAATATTTATCAGCAGATTTACAGCTGGTCTAGCTCCACATTTAAATGTCCTCTCCATTTATATCTTCCCTCCCTAAGAAAGATGCAATCGGGATGCGGTCCCCCGTACTTGCGTGGTATCCGTCTCCCTCCTATGGGCCGCCTTGCATAATCCAATCGTCATATGGGTCTCCAAACAAATGGGACCCAATCTTTATTGAGTCCAAACTAACGTGACCTAATTGTTTATAATCCCTCTCTACAATAAATGCACTTTAAAATCTGATAACGTCATAATCGTTGTTTGTGGCGCTATCGCTAAAATTATAGAAGCTTTATAAGCAACAACAGGCAGCAGAAGTAAGCACAGAGATTCAGCACTGTAAGCATAGACCTATGTATCTACTGCTGTTCGAATGACCAAATGTATGTTACCTGCTCAAGGACCATGAATGAAAAGTTTCTCTTTATTTCTATCCCTAAAATAAACCCGAAATGTAGTCTACAAAGAAGCTATTTACAAATTGTAAAATTGTTTAAGCTATATAAATAAAATTGTAAGTTGTTTCTGTCTGTCTGTTTATCGCCTCAGCACTGGAGAACTAACTCCCTTCTTTCGCAAGTGAGAATTATTTTAAAATTTCAAAAAGGAAGACTCCAGATATTAAAAGTTGCGCATACAGTTTTTTTACATTATATATTCCGTACGAAGAACTGATATATAGCTTAGTGTATATCATTAATACAGTAATAATTATATAAAATAAAAATGTATATAGCAGTTGTAAGCATTTGAACGTGATAGAGGGCCCCTACAAATCTAATATAGGGCCCCTTAATCTCGGACATGCTAGCCTCGAGATCCAGAGACCGATTTGGCAAGTCCTCATACTGGAACCTAAAGGATGTTGTCAACCCTAGTAGATAGAATTCAACCCGATCAAAAATTATTGAATCACTTCAATTGGTTGCATTAAAAGCGTTCAAAATAGTTTTTCTTCTGACAGAAGTGTTTCGAAGGCATTATGAGACCGCTTTATCACACCATCTTATAAGCCCGATCTATCACACCATCTTATAAGTCAACTTTATCACACCATCTTATAAGTCCGCTTTATCATACCATCTTATAAGTCCAATTTATCACACCATGTTGTAAGTCCGCTTTATCACATCTTATAAGCCCCCTTCATCTCACAACGTACTTAAAATAATTGTAGTCAATCAAGTGATCTAAGTGATGAGTAGGGCTAAAATTTTTATGATCTAAACATTTCTTGAAAATACCTTATAAAAAATGCATTTAAAATCAAAAAAGACTAAACAAAAATGTCCTATAAAACAAAAATATGACCTAAAGAATTCAAATTATTTTGTTATATCCTAGTCACCAAGTTAACCAAATATATCGCCAAGCGTTACACACAGGAGGAGAGAGTCCGGCCGACCAAACAGCTGCTTGTCTTAGGACGATCCGGCCGGTTTGGGTCTTCAACTCAGACCGAGAGAAGATATTTTCTTATATAGAAATGACTAATAGCGAATTGTTAGTCATAAAAATATAAAACTAATACACAATTATCTTCTCTCGTAAATGGTACGAACTAGATCCACAAGAATGATGTTAACAAATTTGTTGCATAATATTACATGAAAAATGAAGATAGTTAAAGATAGTTAATACTTTTTTTTTAATTTCACTTAACATTTTTATAAATTTATTAGAAAAACGTGCAATATCTTCAAAACAGGTTCATGACAACATTTTAAAGCGTGTGTTATTAATTTTCTAATGAAAAATTACATACGAAATGATCATTTACGTAACATTATTAAAGATTCCGATTTTTTAATGATTTTTTCAAAATTTCATTCGAAAATTGGGGGTCCTCCGAACATTTGACTCATTTATAATCAATAAGCTTCTAGTATTCACAGACTGTAATATTTGGACTAAATTTCGTTCGAAGCGCTCCATTTGCTCGTGAGATATAGATTTCAGAGGCTCACGACCAACAACAACAACAACACACACACACACACACACATAGACATCACCTCAAAAACATTCAATTCGAGTTCAAGAATGCTTAAAACGTAAGAAAACTCGAATTCAAATTTTCGACCCCGTCACAATACTTTCTCTATACATTATACAATGTATATAGGGAAACAATAAAAGTTACTTTGCCGTAACTTATTCGGTTAGACACTGCCTATCTTGTCTCCCTGATGCCTCGCCACTAATTTTCACAAGCAGCAATTACATTCATTGTGATAGTTTTATTTACCTGAATTCCTGACTCTTTTTTAGATAAGGTCTCTCTCATAGACATTACCATCCGCATTTCTGCTTCTAGTCTTTGCTTTCCAAACGCCACAGCACCACTGGTGACCATATTCTTTGTCCTCATTTTAAAACAATTACATTCATTGTGATAGTTTTACTTACCTGAATCCCTGACTCTTTTTGAGATAAGGTCTCCCTCATAGACATTGCCATCCACATTTCTGCTTTTAGTCTTTGCTTTCCAAACGCCACAGCACTACTGGTGACCATAAGCATTTTTTTGCCCTCATTTTGAAGCAATTGCATTCATTGTGATAGATTTACTTACCTGAATCCCTGACTTTTTTTTAGATAAGGTCTCTCTCATAAACATTGCCATCCGCATTTCTGCTTTTAGTCTTTGCTTTCCAAACGCCACAGCACCTCTGGTGACCATAAGCATTTCTTTGCCCTTATTTCGAAGCAATTACATTCATTGTGATAGTTTTACTTATCTGAATCCCTGACTCTTTCTGAGATAAGGTCTCTCTCATAGACATTGCCATCCGCATATCTGCTTGTAGTCTTTGTTTTCCAAACGCCACAGCACCACTGGTGACCATAAGCATTTCTTTGCCCTCATTTTGAAACAATTACATTCATTGTGATCGTTTTACTTACCAGAATCCCCGACTCTTAACGTCTCTCTCATAGGTATTGCCATACGCATTTCTGCTTTTAGTCTTTGTTTTCCAAACGCCACAGCACCACTGGTGATAATAAGCATTTCTTTGCCCTTATTTTGAAGCAATTACATTCATTATGATAGTTTTACTTACCTGAATCCTTGACTCTTTTTGAGATAAGGTCTCTCTCATAGACATTGCCATCCGCATTTCTGCTTTTAGTCTTTGCTTTCCAAACGCCACAGCACCACTGGTGACTATAAGCATTTCTTTGCCCTTATTTTGAAGCAATTACATTCATTGTGATAGTTTTACTTACCTGAATCCCTGACTCTTTTTGAGATAAGGTCTCTCTCATAGACATTGCCATCCGCATTTCTGCTTTTAGTCTTTGTTTTCCAAACGCAACAGCACCACTGGTGACCATAAGCATTTCTTTGCCCTCATTTTGAAGCTGGGATACCTGCGTAGGAACAGCACAAGTTATTTTTAAATTTTAAAATAGTAATCATTCTTAGTTTGTTTTGGGGAGTTCACAAAATGGAATAAAACTACATAGTCGGTGAATAAGTTAGTGAACAAAATATCAATGAAATTGGATGCCTTTCAATTTTATAAGGAAACATTTTCGAACAAAAAAAACTGCTGCCAGTGCATAATGTTTTCTACAGACTCAAACTGTTGGGATTTTTTTCCCCTTTCGTAAACTATAATAATTTTTGTACCTCAATATATGAAAATAAATTATTTAAAATTGCATCTAATTTGAGGCTTCTACATCTTCTTCGACCTACCCGAAAATGTAAGGTATCTGCTTCGACGCCGGGAACAGTCATCTAATTTAGACCGGAACCCAGTAGGAGCAGCATCCACAGAGACCGTACTCTCCTTCCCCTAACACCAACCTCTCGAAAGGATTTGCAGAATCACATATTTAACGTGCTCGTACTCCACGTGAACACTGGGACAGTTTGGGTAGGGTCATGAATCAAACTCGGGTGATCCGTGTGTAATCCCACGCGCTAACCACTGGGCTCTTCCTAATTTGAAGCTTAATAAATTTAATTTTCAATATGGCGTTTTAGCGTTTTAGTGCATTTTTAAATAATGCTAACTTATGGTGGATTTAAAACTTGCTGTAAACGGGGCTGTTGAAGCCAAAGCATTTAAAGCTCTTTGCAATGAAACGTCCACCTCACCCACAACGTATATAAGCATGTGAGAAAATATTCTGATATATCCAACATGCGTGCGGGACACTCGAGTGGTTAAGATACGGAGATTGCACTCGGACGACCCGAGTTCGATTCCCGGCTCATTCCAAACTGTACCCGTGTTCACTTGGAGTACGGGTACATTAAATATGTGGGCCTGAAAGTCCTTATAAGAGGTTAATGAAGAGGAAGACGGGTACGGTCCTTGTGGATGCCACCCCCATTGGATTCCGGTCTAAGTTTTGTGACACTGTCGACGCAGTGGTCGAGTGGTCAAGGCGAGCGTTTCCACAGCAATCGCTCGACCGCCGCGTTGTAGGTTCGAGTCCCACGTAAGGCATGGATATTTGTGTTGTAGGCGTAGTGTGTTCCGCCCCCCTCTGGTGCGCCTGGGGCAACGTCTTAGGACGGCTAAATGGTTCACGTTCTGGCCGCTGACGAAAGGTGAATGACGAAAGTCAAGTGCCTGGCCATTAAAAAAAAAGTTAGGTGACACTTCCCGGTTGTTCAAACAGATATCTTACATCTTCGGGAAGGTCGGACGATCTGGGTCAAAAGAAGGAAAAATATGTCCATCATGTGATTTATTTATTTATTTACTTATTTCTGTCATTTTAAATAAAAAAAAACTAATCTAATAACCGTTGAAAATCAACTGTCTCACAATAAGTAAAGCCTGAAGATAATAAATCTTTGAATAGTTCGATGTTTCCAATATGGCTTATCGAACTGTTAATCTATACAACAAATTTTAAGTCTCTATCTCAATTAGTGAGTATTGCTAATTTATTCGAACATTTCGATGTGCGCCATCCCAAAAATACCAAATATTGCAACACAGTAATTTTCTTCTCCTTTTTACATCATAGGATCTATCTGTTACAAAAATTCAAGTTACTACTGAGTGCTTTTTCAAACAATCCCTATTTCGAGTGCTTTATTGGGGAGCAACAATTAAAATTCAACTTAAGAAATACTTTAAATAAGGTAGCACTATATCACTATGTCACACGAGGTGAGGCGTTTTAATAAAAAGCACAAAATTTAACTTTTATAGAAAGGAAATTCCAATTAGAAAATGATTCCTTATTCAATTAAATATCTTTTGGGGAAAACCCGGTTCACTAACATGCAGAAGTGGTCGTGAAAAAAAATTGTGATAAGTATCGGATTTAAACCACTTTCTCACGATAAAAAACAGCAAAAATGTAGATTTCAGGGGCCGTACAAAAATTGAATTTCGTTAGATAAAATATACATTTGAACACTTATACAGGGTGATAAAAAAAGATGGGCCAAAGTTTACGAGGTGGTAGTACACACCAAATCAAGCATTTTTCGTTATAGTTTACCGGGTCGGAAATGAAATGTAAAGGCGTTACACACAGGGCGCTTACTCATTGGGAAGCGACCGCTCCGCAAACTTAAAAGAGTCATTCTGGTTGAAGAAGAAAACCAGGTATGCAAATTTCATCTGGGAAATAGAAAAACCCTTATGTAATTCCTTACCTCTCGACCCCATTTTGGACGAGAGATAAGGAACTATCTGTACGTCACTTTTCCGGGTGGATTAGGCGAGGTGGTTCCATAGCTTGGACCCCACGATAGCCCGATCTGCCGTGTCTTGACTTCTTTTTGTGGGGATATCTCAAGAGTCTCGTCTATGACACCCCCCTTGAATCTGAAGAAGAACTCGTGACCAGAATGTCGACCGCTGCTGCCGAAGTGCGCGACATACCTGGTCTGTTCAAAAAAGTTCTCCAATCCCTCCATCGTTGCTGTGAGACGTGCATTCAGGTTGGCGGTCGCTCTTTTGAATCATTACTGTAATTATGATTATTCTTGTGTTTTCGCCTCACCTCATCGGTTTCACCATTAAGCACCCACTGTGCCTTTACGTTTCATTTCCTACCTGGTAAATTATAACGAAACATAATTGGTTTGGTGTGTACCACCACCTCGTAAAGTTTGGTCCATCTTTTTTTAATCACCCTGTATGCATTCCTATCTTCAGCAACAGTTTTTTACACTCCCCAATTACCTATCAGAAATTTGAATTAATTATATCTCGGATAATTGGGATAGTAAATGACAATGGAAGTGTTTCTGTTTGACTAACTGGAAATTATTTTTGAAAAAAAAATGAAAAAAAGTCTAGGTATAAAATTCTAGGTATTCTATTTTTAATTTTCTATATATTTCTAGGTATTTCGTATAAAGAGTTACAATTTGCGTTTTTTACTAAATGGTGCCACATGACCAAAATTTGAATACATACGATAATATTCTATCTTAGTTAAAGCATTTCATAAATTAGAACCATGTATCTAAGACTCATCGTTTAAGAGACATTGAGTTCTGCAATCTTTTCCAAACACCCCGTATAAACCGTTAGATCTAGATCACAATTAAGATTACACAATTAAGATTAGAAATTTTATCTTATGAATTCCGTTTACTGAATCACAGTTTATCGTAACACTTGAGTTGATAGCAAATTTAGAACACATTTTGGGGGAGAACTAAATATGTCATGTAATCTTTAGAATTGTTTTGATAAATAAAATACACCGAGGAGAGTTAATCAGTTCGATATTCTATCTGTTATATTTCAACACAAAACAATAATTTCTATTTTTTATGTAAACCAAAAATTGTCACAGAGAAAAATAGGGAAATATTTTCGCCAAATTCAGAAAAGTAAATTAAGAAAAAATGTTTCAGATTAAATGAAAAATGTTTACTTTCAGAGAAGACTGAAAACATTTTAAGCTTTAATATTGTTTTAAAGAATAGAGTAAATAAACATATTAAACACTTATAGTAGATATTCATTCAGTGAGATTTTTTTAATTCTCAATGGAACTAATTGTGTTAAGTTAAAATACAGTTCGTTTATTCATTATTTATCATTTTATGCAAAGATGTATAATGTCACAGAAATGTTCAATTTTACTCTTTTACAACATAAACTTGTTTGCACGCTACCACAAATGCCGCCGTGTTCATGCGGAGTACGATCACGTTAAACATGTGGGTCCGTAAGTCCTTCCGAGAGGTTGGTGGTAGGGGAAGGAGGGTACGGTCCCTGTGGATGCCTCCCCCACTGGGTTCCGGTCTAAATTGGGTGGCACTTCCCGGCCGTCCATACAGTTACCTTACACCTTTCTGGTAGGTCGGACGGTCTGGGTCTCAACAACAACAACATAAACTTGATTCAAACTAAATGAATGTGTTAAATAGCTCTAAAACAATTAAAAAAAAATAAAAGATATTCTAATCTTGCAGAGAAAAAATTTTGAAGTAAATAAACAACTTGAAAAATATTTCTTACTGAGTGAAAATACAATATTTTCAGATTTTAAACCATATGTTCATTTTACCTATATATTTTACCAATGTATTCATTGTTACATTCCCGACATACATAATATAATGTAGTATAGGGAAAGTATTGTGACATGGTCAAAAATTCAAATTTTCGACAGAAACCCACATTTTAAGTATCCCTAACTCGAATCGAACAGTTTTAATGTGTGCACGCGTGTGTGTCTAAGCGGTATCACACGAACGAATAGAGAATTTCGAATGTAATTTGGTATTACTATTAGAATCAGTAAATACTGGAACCCTATTGATTTAAAACGCGATCATCGTTCGGAAGACCCTCCCTCCCTCCTAATATTCGAATGAATTTAAAAAAGGGTGCACTGGTCCTAGTCAGCAAGTTTGAAGAACCTCGACAGGCATCTCGCGGGTTTCACCGATTCATCGTACGTCACCGATTCATCGGCTGTGGCTGATAACACATCCAAATCTGAGATTATGCGCACAATGAAAGCAATAAGAAGCATGCTTCAGAGGCAATGGAGCGACACATTCAAGCGATGATCGGGATCGTTTGCGAAAAGAGTGGTGTGCTGGATTTACAGAGAAAGATAATATAAGGAGAAAATGACCACTATTTAAGAAAGAGAATAAAGGGACATTCACTTCAGAAAATGACCCATCAAATACCTTCCAGATTTTATCGTTGCAAGAAGTAAATAATAAACTGTACGTCAACAGTCGTATAAACAACATCGAAGGCCAAATACTTAGAAACGGGTGCGAATGTAAACCAGAATTCCTTCTTCATGGCCATCATTAAAAGTGGCATAGCTCTTTATAACCCATGTATTTTCGAACTGGATTCAGAAGCAGCAAGGATTCTGCCTAAACTCCAAAAACAGCGAATTACGGATTCAGAATAAGAGATACCTTTGTTTGGAGCAAAAGCACGAGGCATTCCAGTGTCTAACATTGTCATTGTAGATTCATGTAGATCATGTAGTGACGTTTCATTGCGCGCACGTAGTGAGTGTTTGATAAAAAGAATTCGAGAAGGCTAAGAAAATGCGAAGATTTTCCATCTCCTGAGTATAAAGAAAAATTAATTCTTGTGGCTGCGGCTCTCGTGGATATTTCAAGTGACAAAGTACCTGTCAGAATCGTAAACTTTAATGACTGACTCAAAATAATCCATACATGGGGAGCAAGTACCTTCATACTCTGCAGTAAACAGTACAGTGCATGGTTGTCCAAAAGATAAAAACAACAGTCCCGAATACTATTTAAACATCATTTTAAGTAATGTCAACGGACTAAATCGTGGAAAACAGGAGGTGTATAAATGTCTCATTTCTGAATTTAATTAAATCTTCTCGACTGCTTCAAAAGACATGGGATACACCAGACTAACTCGACATGGAATGGACACTGGTAACCAGATACCGATTAAACAAGCTCCCCGAAGACATCCTTTCGCAAAAAAAGAAGAAATTAATAAGCTTTCAAAAGATATACAGGAAAGCGACATGAAGGAATCACTATCAAGTCCTTAGGCCTCACCAATCGTGTTAGCGTAAAAGAAAAATGTTATACAAGTTTCTGCTTCGACTATAGAATACTCAACTCAGTGACGAAGAAAGATAGCTATTCACTGCCAAGAACTGACGACACTTTAGATAACTTCTCTGGGAGCAAGTGATTTTCGACTCTAGATGTCAAGGGTGGCTATTGGCAAGTGGAAATCCATTTTGATGATCGAGAAAAAACAGCGTCTATCACCGGATAAGGACTCTGACAGTTTAAAGTTGTGCCCTTTGTATTTTGTTACATTTGAACGTCTAATGGAGACCGTGATGAATGGGTTTTCTTGTGAATCCTGTGTCGTCTATTTGAAAGATATAATTATTATTGGACGGACATTTGACAAACAAGTTATTAGTCGGGTATTTGAAAAATATAAGAGTGCTAATTTAAAGTTAAATCCTTGAAAATGAAAATTATTCCGGGATGAAGTCACTTATTTGGGACATATCATCTTTAAGGAGGGTGTAAGGAACGACTCTGACAAAATCAATGCTGTCGAAGAATGGTTCGGACCGTAAGATGATGATAAATAAAGGGGCTTTCCCTCCCTGTGTACCTATTATCGTCGGTTTGTAAAAGCCTTCCAAACATTGCCAGACTCTTGCTTCGATTAACTGAAGGTGACAAGAAATTTGAATGTAAAAACGCCTTCAGTCGGCTTAAGGAAATGCTGGTTTTATCTCCCATTCTGGCATATTCTCGACCTACGGAGAGCTTTATACTAGATACGGATGATAGTATAAAATGAATTTGGGGTAGTTCTTTCCCAGGAAATAAGAGGGCAGGAACGTGTTATCGCAAATTTTAGCAAGTGTTTGTTGAATCCCGAAGGAAATTACTGCGTAAAAAGAAAAGAACTGTTGGTTATTGTTAAATCCGTAACTCATTTCCATGATTGCATCTACGGAAGGAAATTCCTGTGGCGGATTGATAACGCTGCTTTGGGCTGTCTTCTCAGTTTTAAGAACCTTGAAGCAAGATGGATTCAGCGACTTCAAGAATACGACATAGAGATTCGACATCGTAAGGGATAGTCTTCTGAAAACGATGATGAGCTCGCTAGAAGACCTCGTCCTTTGAAGAACTTTGAAGCAAGATGCATTCAGCGACTTCAAGAATACAACATTCAGATTCGACATCGAACGTGATCGTCTTCTGAAAACGATGGTGAGCTCGCTAGAAGACCTCGTCCTTTGAAGAACCTTGAAGCAAGACGGATTCAACTATTTCAAAAATACGACATGGAGGTTCGACATCGAAAGGGATCGTCTTCTGAAAACGATGATACGCTCGCTAGAAGATCTCGTCTTTGAAGAACCTTGAAGCAAGATGCATTCAGCGACTTCAAGAATACAACATTGAGATTCGACATCGAACGTGATCGTCTTCTGAAAACGATGGTGAGCTCGCTAGAAGACCTCGTCCTTTGAAGAACCTTGAAGCAAGACGGATTCAACTATTTCAAAAATACGACATGGAGGTTCGACATCGAAAGGGATCGTCTTCTGAAAACGATGATACGCTCGCTAGAAGATCTCGTCTTTTGAAGAACCTTGAAGCAAGATGCATTCAGCGACTTCAAGAATACAACATTGAGATTCGACATCGAACGTGATCGTCTTCTGAAAACGATGGTGAGCTCGCTAGAAGACCTCGTCCTTTGAAGAACCTTGAAGCAAGACGGATTCAACTATTTCAAAAATACGACATGGAGGTTCGACATCGAAAGGGATCGTCTTCTGAAAACGATGATACGCTCGCTAGAAGATCTCGTCTTTTGAAGAACCTTGAAGCAGGATGCATTCAGCGACTTCAAGAATACAACATTGAGATTCGACATCGAACGTGATCGTCTTCTGAAAACGATGATGAGCTCGCTAGAAGACCTCGTCCTTTGAAGAACCTTGAAGCAAGACGGATTCAACTATTTCAAAAATACGACATGGAGGTTCGACATCGAAAGGGATCGTCTTCTGAAAACGATGATATGCTCGCTAGAAGATCTGCTCCTTTGAAGAACCTTGAAAGAAGATGCATTCAGCGACTTCAAGAATACAACATGGAGATTCGACATCGTAAGGGATCGTCTTCTGGAAACGATGATGAGCTCGCTAGAAGACTTCGTCATTTGAAGAACCTTGAAGCAAGACGGATTCAGCTATTTCAAGAATACGACATGGAGATTTGTCATCGAAAGGGACTCGTCTTCTGAAAACGATGATGAAAACCTCGCTAGAAAACCTCGCTCGCTAGAAAACCTCGTCTTTTAAATAACCTTGAAACAAGTTGGATTCAGCGACTTCAAAAATACGACGTGGAGATTCGACACCGAAAGAGATCGTCTAATGAAAACGATGATGCGCTCGCTAGAAGATCCTGTCCTTTGAACTGTGCACGTTGCTCTCGTACAGAAATAAAGTTTGAAAGTCAAAATTTATGGACCATCTGGAAAGTTATCACCGACCATTGCTCAAATTCACCAACAAATAGGTCCTTGGAGTGATTAAGAACTTTCAAGACAGCAATAACAAACCAATCCTAACCCACAAAGTAAAAGCTAACTTGAGATCAGCATGGCAGGGAATTATTGCCTATTTCCACCTGAAACAAAACGGTACTGGGCACTGTGAGATTCTCTACACTTGAGTTGAGGAACGGATTAGTATACCGTAAATGGGAGAGTGATGATGAAAAGAGCATCAGATGGCAGTTGCTACTCCCTCATTCCAGGGTGTCCCGCGTGCTAAAGGAGAAACACGACAGCACTATAGGAGAATAATTTGTCACTGGTAAAACGAGCAACTCGCTGTATATTGTTTCTGTTTACGCATATTAGTAATTTTAAATAAAAGCGTTAGTTATGTAGAAATTCGGACTTATTTTCTATCGTGAGAGTACACACACAAGAACAAGAGGATACGTTGTAATAATATGTATCGAAAAGTAATGTATTCATCTTACAAAAGTATTAGAAATACTTCTCATTACTTTCTCAAAAAAAACGACAAACAATGCTATTTTCAGCACCTATTCTCGGCAAAAAACGTAAGAAAAAACTTCTAAAACTAAAAGACATAAAACTTAGGGTCTATTTTCCAATAAGTTAGCAAGTTCCATAAGTTATTTTCCATAAGTTGGGAAATGAAACAATCGGTCGGGGGAGGGGGATATTCTCTTTAACACCATTGGAAAGATCAAGAAAGAAGCCTTCAAAAAGCGTTTAACCGAACTCGTGGGGTAATTCCTACATATTTAAAAAAATTAAAAATACATAAGAATTCGAGTATTTTAATGTGTTCATTTTTATTTTCATCCATCAGAGAAGTAGAGGTTTACAAGACTAATTTTTGGAGGGATATCTTTTCATTCGAATAAAAAAAATTAATTACTGCATTTCTTATTATTTTTAGGAATTTATAAGTGAGTCTATAAAAGTTGCAATTTCTCATTCAAACGCTCGCGCTGGCAAGCAAAAACGAATTTCTCCTGCACTGATGACGTTACAATTAGGGAAGGGTCCGTTGCTATGGAGAGGAGTGGAGTATTTATATAGTCTTTTTAAATTTCCTTGTACACGTGACATAGTTGCTCATGCAAAACACCGAACGCAGCAATGATTTTCATTCAAAACAGGCGTTTCGGAAATTTAGTGTTGTTTTCTGTGTTTGTATTATTTACGTAGCAGGCACTCATTTAGGAATCGGGCGATGCCAGGTAATTTGTTCTAATAACGTATAGAATAGTCTCTTATTTAAAATTCCATCGAATTTGCAGTGCTAAAATAATTTTCTTTTCTACTTGGCAACTTGGCGCATTCTAAAATAATGCCAACTCCTCCAAATTAATATAAAACTGAAGTTTCTTGAGAAAAGTTCATCCTCGAATAGTGGCAGCAGTGGGTTAATTTTGTTTGTCACCAAAAATTACTTAAAATGCAACTATTTACTTAAGCATATTTCTCTTTTTATTTAACATTATTTTAGTTTTGAGACTCATTTTTCTAAATGATAATTTCTATTTTTCCGATTCGTACTAAATCTAAGCAACACCCAGGATAACATAATATCTTCTAAATTGCGTAAAACTCCGACGAATAGTTTTTGAACTAGATTATTTAAGCAATGCGTAAATTGCACAGGTACAGTGCCTAGAGGGAATAGTGTGCCGACCGCTTATACCTCCCAATGCTGGGAGATGTTCCTGAAAAGTCGCCTGCTGCCAGACGGCGTTGGTCTCGAATAAGCGGTCTATAGCGGAGGAGTTAACATAGAAACTAATGGGAATTTATTGCAAATGAAATGACCGATATCTTTCGAAATAACTGCAGAATTTGTGTAAAATTTGGTGTGATTATTGTAAGTGGTATACACAAAGAGTCATTTGATTTTCAGAGAGATTGAGCTTGGGATATAATCGTATTTTTAAAATTTTATTTAACTTGATCTGGTGTTAGTTCAAATCTTTGAGGTCCAAAATAATCAGGTTCATTTATCACTGTAACTTGAAATACGTTGTGACGTTTCTGCTTGTGGTATATTTCAGTTCTTTCGATTTTAAAACTCATCGGGCTAGTCCGTTCTGGGCCCGCCATAGGAATTTACCTGGTTTTTGAGAATAACTCGAAAATCAGAGAAAGTAGGAAATCTAAATTTAATATATCGTTTTCTTATGGAGTATATTTTAATTCTTTCAATTTTGAACCGTACCAGGTTAGACCGTCTTAGGCCCGCATTAGAAATTCACCTGTTTTCACGGTAAAACTCGAGAACAGGTGTATCTAAAAATTCGAAATTTAGCATATCCTTGTCATTTGTTGTATATTTTAACTCTTTGGATTAAAAATCTTTTCGGGCTATCCCGTCCTGAGCCCAACAAAAGGAATATGTGGATTTTTGAGAATAACTAAAAATTCCGAGGATCTAGAATGTCTGAATATAATATACCATTGTCCTTTGGGGTATATTACATTTCATCGCATTTCGAACCTCATCGGGCTAGCCCGTCTTGGGCCCGCCATAGAAATTTACTCGCTTTTCAAGAATAACTCGATCAATCGGAGTAGCTAAAAAGTGTAAATTTAGAATATCATTTCCTTTTGGATGGATTTTAATCTAGATTTTGAACCTCATCGGGCTAGCCCGTCTTGGATCCGCTGAAGAATGCCTTCGTTTTTGAAGAATAACGCGAAAACCGAAGTAGCTAAAAATTCCAAGTTTAACATGTCGTTGGCTTTTGGGGTATATTTAAGTTTCTTCGGATTTGAACTTTATCGGGGTAGCCCGTCCTGGACCCGACATAGGAATGGACCCATTTTTTAAGAATTACTGGAAAATCGGGGAAACTAAAAAATATAAATTTAGTACATCCTTATCTTTTGGGAAATATTTTAATTCCTTCGATTTTGAATCGTATCGGGCGAACCCGTTTTGGGCCCGCCTTAGAAATTCACTTTTGGGGGGAAATAACTCTAGAACCGGAGTATCTAAAAGTTTCAAGTTTAGAATGTCGTCCTTTTCATATGCGGTATGTCTAAGATCATTGGATTTAATATCTGATCGGACTAGCCCGTCCCGGTCCCAACAAGAAGAATGTACTCGTTTCTTAAGAATAACTCCAAAACTTTAGCAGCTAGAATATCTAAATTTAGTATACCATTGTCTTTTAGGCTATATTTTATTTCTTTGGATTTTGAACCATTCGGACTCGACCGTCTTGGACCCGATATAGTGATAATGTACTCATTTTTCGAAAATAACTCGTAATTCAGAGCAGCTAAAAAATATAAATTTAGTATATCAATTTCTTTTGGGGTTTATCATTATTTATAATTTGAAATTTATCGGGCTAGCCCGTCTTGAATCCGCCTTAGAAATGCGATCTTGTTAGGAATGCGATTGTGCTAAACTTGGAAGTTTCAGCTTCTCATTTCTCGAAATATTCCCCCAAAACGAGTGCATTCCTAAGACGGGCCTAAAATGGGCTAGCCCAATAAGGTTCAAAATCTAAAGAATTAAAATATACCCCTAAAACAATGATATATAAAATATTTTAGCTGCTCTGTTTGAGTTATTTAAAAACGAGTGCATTAATATGTCGGGCCCAGGACGAGCTACTCCGATACGGTTCAAATTCGAAAGTATTAAACTTTACCCCAAAAGAAAATGATATACTAAATTTTGATTTTTTTTTTCTTGGCTGCTTCGATTTTCGAGTTATTCTCGAAAAACCAGTACATTTCTACATCGGGCCCAAGACGGGTTAGCCGGGTAAGGTTCAAAATCCAAAGTAATAAAATATACCCTAAAATACAATGGTGTACTAAATTTAGACATTCGAGCTGCTACAGTTTTGGAGTTATTCTTAAAAAATGAGTACATTCTTTTTGTTGGGCCCAGGACGGGCTAGCCCGATAAGGTTTTAAATCCAGTGAGCTAAGATATACCGCAAATGACAATGACATTCTAAACTTGGAACATTTAGATACTCCGTTCTAGAGTTATTCTCCCCAAAAAGTGAATTTCTAAGGCGAGCCCAAAACGGGTTCGCCCGATACGGTTCAAAATCGAGGGAATTAAAATATTCCCTAAAAGATAAGGATGTACTAAATTTATATTTTCTAGTTGCCCCGATTTTCCAATTTTTCTAAAAAAAACGAGTCCATTCCTATGTCGGGCCCAGGACGGGCTACCCCGATAAAGTTCAAACCCGTTGAAACTTAAATATACCACAATAGCCAACGACATGTTAAACTTGAAATTTTTAGCTATTGCGGTTCTCGAGTTATTCTTCAAAAACGAAAGCATTCTTCAGCGGACCCAAGACGGGCTAGCTCGATGAGGTTCAAAATCTAAATTAAAATCCATCCTAAAGGAAATGATATACTAAATTTACATTTTATAGCTACTCCGATTGATCGAGTTATTCTTGAAAAGCGAGTAAATTTCTATGGCGGGCCAAGACGGGCTAGCCCGGTAAGGTTCGAAATGCGATGAAATGTACGAGTAATATACCCCAAAGGACAACGATATATTAAATTTAGACATTCTAGATGCTCCGAATTTTGAGTTATTCTAAAAGAAAACGATATTTTCCTCTTGTTGCGTTCAGGACGGGCTAGCCCGATAAGATTTTTAATCCAAAGAGTTAAAATATACAGCAAATGACAAGGATATGCTAAACTTAGAATTTTTAGATACACCTGTTCTCGAGTTATACCGCAAAAACGGGTGAGTTTCTAAGGCAGGCTAAGACGGGCTAACCCAATACGGTTTAAAATTAAAAGAATTAAAATATACCCCAAACGAAAACGACATATTAAATTTAGATTTCCTACTTTCTTTGATTTTCGAGTTATTCTCTAAAAACAAGTAAAATCCTATAGCGGGCCCAGGATGGGCTAGCCCGATAAGCTTCAAAATCGAAAGAACTGACATGTACCCCAAGAGAAAACGTCATACCGAATTTCACGTTACTGTGATGAATGAACTTGATTATTTTGTACCTCAAATGTTTGAACGATCACAGATAAAGTTAAAAAAATTTTAAAAATACGAGTATATGCCTGGGTCAATCTCTCTGAAAATCAAATGACTTTTTGTGTATACCACTTACAATAATCACACCCAATTTCACACAAATTCTTCAGTTATTTCGAAAGATATCAGTCATTTCATTTGCAATAAATTCCCATTAGTTTCAATGTTAACTCCTCCACTTTCGACCGCTTGTTCGAGACCAACGCCGTCTGGCGGAGGCGGTTTTTAGGGAACCTGTTTTTCGCACTATTCCTTCTATTCCTTCTAGGCACTGTAGCACAGGCATACACAGACACAAAGCTATAATATATTTGATTCGTGTTCTAAGTGCCCCAAAAGTATAAATGTATTGAAAACTTTAAATCGAAATGTTGACCTAATTTCAATACTTTCTTTATATACAGGTTATCAAGAAATGCCATGGACAAGGCCAATAACTCAAGAAATATTAGGTTATCGTATATTTTACATACGGTGTATAGGAAACTCGTATAGCACTACACGATGAAGCAACGTAGGAGGGCTGTCCCTCTCTTTTTAGGTGGGTTAATGGGGCTAACTCACTTCCTGTTAGAGATCGAGAAAAGGGTTAATTGCAAAGTTGTAAAGCGTTGTAAAATTAGTATAAAGCATTTTTGTCCAACAGCATGTGATGGAAATAAACCCTGGAAGCTATTGTATACAATTTACCCCCCCCCCCCCCCTCCTAATAAAAAATAGAATACGACAAAATAAAGTTGACTTTATTATATACAAAATTCAAAATGTTCCCCTTCCGAAGCGATGCATGCTTGCACACGTGTAATAAAATGCCTTCGGATGTTTCCAATGTGTGTACGTTTACACCGTTACATACAAATTAATAAAATCATTTCTTAAAATTGTTATGTAGTGAGCTATTTTGCAGCTTTCGCTGTGGGACTAACATGCTCAGTACTAATGCCGCAACGCTCTGCAACTTTGTGATTGACTTTTCTCCCACTTCTAACAGGAAGCGAGATAGTCCCCTAAAGTTATCTCAACGTGTAGTTCCATAGGGGTTTCCTATACACCTACATTAAAAATATACAATAACCCTAATACTTCTTTAGTTATTAGCCTGGTCCCTGACTTTTGTTGACACCCTGTATAATTTAACATTATAGAATATTAGACAAAATTTGAATTAATAAACAACACGTGGAAGGAATGGATAATTAATCTGGTCCGCGTGTATTGCTCCCAAACCAGCTGTCAGATACACCACTTAAGGACCCTTTTTGAAACAAGGGAGTACGGCCTGCCTCAAATCATCTATTTAGTTCGAATGTCAATAGTTGTTTTTCTTTCCTCCCAATGGTCAGTCACTTGATAATTAAATCATTTGCCTTTTTAACTGCCGAAGCTGGAACAATTTTGTCGTTATACCACGTTACCCCGGCGCACCACAGGGGGCTGATCCCATTAACGACCTTTAACTCCACAATTTAGATTGAAACCCAATGGAGATGGCAACCACAGAGACCATATCCTTCTTTCCCTGACCCATTACACCTCTAAAAAGACGTTTCGTACCTACAGATTTATTGTGCTCATACTCCGGAGAATAGAACTTGGGTTCTCATCATAGGATCTTTTCCCCATAGCCACTGGGTTATCCCGCTAATAGTAGAGAAATAGATATAATCTGAGCATAAAAGAACATTCGACTGGAGCCAAGAATCGATTACGGATATGTGCCCCCTCCAATTACTTTACATTATAAATGATTCAAATCGATTTCTAGAAAATGCGTTCTAGTATTTTTAATCTATTAAACTACTTCGACCTTTGACTAGCCAAAGTTTATTAATTCGTTGCTGATACGAACATCATACGAACTTGTTTCCTCTTATCACTTGGCATTTCCGGTCTAGTTCAATGGCAGATAGTGTAAAAACTGAAAGATTAACTCCGATCTTGAATTCAACTGCAAGAAATATTCAACAATTGAGGAATTGAGAAAAATATATGCAACACATCGGTGCCGTTCAGGTGTCGGTAAATTGTCTAGGGAAAAAAATATGATGTGTCCAACACAAGACTTTCCCTACAGATTAATAAATATTGATATCTTGGGAAAACAGTAAGACAAATTAAAGCTCTCTCATTTCTGGATCTCTCTGAAAATAACTTGACTTTCGGTTATTACCGATAAAAATAAACATACAAAAGATTAGTTAAGTATTTTTGCAGAAAACTAGTTAAGAAATAAATGAATTGTTATTTATTATAAAGGCATTAATCAAAACTTCTGATCTTCCAAAAAGAACTAGTGATTCACACTCCGCTCGTTATAGGCTATGTTAAAACTTTAGCCAAAAATTTCAAATCTTTTGGCAATTCTTAAAACCTGAGAACCAAAGCCTGATTAATGGCCCTTTTGTATGTGATAAAAAATTAAACAGAAATATTTTTTTAAATAATTTAAAACGCTTAATATTAGTTTTTATTTAAAATAATAAAATATGTTAATAATTTTAAATATTATACATCCTCTAAAGTCTTAATATTACATTAAAATAAAAAGTTTGTACATGTAACAAAGGGCTTTCAAAGCTGTGATCCTGAGCCCCCAAATTTATTATGTGTTGATATTTTGTAAGTGTTTGGTATACCGTGAGTGCGTGGGACTCCGATTAAACACCAGGCTCTGCTGAGAACAAACATTAAGAAAATGAGGCCGTTCTATTAAGCTGTTAGAAAACTGACAAGGAAGGTCTTCTTACCCTGCACAGTTAAATCCATTTGAAAAAAATTGTACACTGAAATCAGTCAAATTTAGCGGCGAAATCCCAGTTAATAATTCGGGAAAAATAATAAATACCGAATTTTGATCGCCAAGGACCAAAGCTCTGGCGGGATTCGGTAAGCAATAAATAATACGTCGTAGTTGTTTTTCGGGGATTGTAATGCTTTTTCGAAAGTGCTTGCTTAACGTATGTTTAAATTTGCAATCCTTTCTGAATTTAAGTTTAAATCAAATAATTTACTGTTCTTTTATACAGGTGAATAATATGTTTAAGTATATTATTTCGGTTATATAGTTAATTACTTGACCTACAATACATGGGAATATGTATAGGGAAAGTATTGGAATCGTGTCGAAAATCGCAACTCGATATTTCAACGAATCTACACGTTTCGAGCACTCTGGAATCCAAAAACACTATATTTAGCGTTACGTCTGTGTGTCTGTCCGACTGTATAATGCATGCATCCAATCTAGCTAAAAAACTAATAATGACATTTCACAAAATTGGGTAGATATGTCACTTGTGGGTTACCCTGGTTCTGATTAGATTTTGGTACAATTCGAAAATATAGAACCTGCTTCTTTTTTTAGAAATGGCCCACAAAAATCGTCAAAATCTAAAATAAAAGACTGCATATGCTCAAGTATATTAATTAACTGCTTGTTTCATACTCAATTTTAGACAACGAAAAGAATAAGACTAACCCCATAACTCAAAGCGTAAGATTAACCGTTCCCCAGATATATATATATATATATATATATATATATTCTGCCAGGTCACCTTTGAATTAAAACTTGAATTAAAACTGCAAACTCAGAGTCATTTTAAATAATTATCCGGGTAATTTTGTGCAATTAAACTCAATTTAATAAATTATGAAAGAAGGGGAGAGGAAATGAGTCTTTAGGGAAAGTCGTGTGCTGCACACATCAGATTTTTTTTTGTTGGTGTTGTTGGCATAATATTTATTATTATTTTAACTATGCTTTGAAAGCTGTAAATAACTACTTATTTTACTTTGAATCAATTCGGTAAATGCAGCTGGTGAAATAAATCATAATGTTTCGTTCATTTTTTGCTGGCCCTCTCATCACTGTTATATATTCATCATTTATTAAGATGTTATGTTATATATTAATTTATTAAGATTTATTAAGATTTATGTTATATATTCATCATTTGAGAGTCACATGAAAAATGCACTATTTCTATCGG
The DNA here is from genome assembly GCA_951213105.1 of Amaurobius ferox. Lineage (NCBI taxonomy): Eukaryota > Metazoa > Arthropoda > Arachnida > Araneae > Amaurobiidae > Amaurobius > Amaurobius ferox. The sequence continues at coordinate 182,944,333 of OX578133.1, read as the reverse complement.
ATGAATATGACTCCAGAGATATTTTTCCTATAATAATATTATTTTCAGAATTCCCTTCATTTTACCTCATGTATTTAAATTTCCTTTACATTTATAATACAATTAATTTAAAATATGAATTTTTAAAAATATAATTATAGCATAAATATTTTGATTTTTATCAGTTTATTTATTATATTTTCATTCCGAGAATCTACCGTTTACTATTCGATGGTTGAAAACAGCTTGTAAAATTGCTGTAAATCTCCAAATACCTTATTTTTTACTATTTTTTAACTAATAAAATATAACAATTTTTTAACTAATGAAATATAACTTAATGAAATATAGCCCATAATTTTTTTATAATTGTGTATATTTACATGAGAAGAATCATATGTATTTTTTTTTTCAACTCAATTTAACAATGCAGGTAAAAAGACCTTCATTGTGAGAACAACGAGTTAAAATGAAAAATTGTCCTCAGAAAATGAGGACATCATGTGACGTTACTCGAAAAGTATATCCATGTAATCAGTTAAGGATTGATGAATAAATGAGAAAATTACAAGTATTCTAGACAGACTTACCTGTTCAACAATTGAAGCTAGTCTTCCCAATGCCACTCCATATTGGTCTTCTCTTGTAACAACAGCCGATCCCAATTTTACAACAATCCTCCTTGCATTTCGAAGTTGGCTTCTATAAATAAATGCTTCTTTATGAATTTCACTGGAATCCAATTCTCTATGTATGCTGTCACGTATAGCTGAAAGACCACGTCGATTACTGTGAACAAACCGTGTGTACAACTGAACAATTTTGCGTGTCTTGTACATTGACAAGTTTGGATGCAATACTCTATTCCCCTGCAATTATAAGTGTCAAATCAATGCAAATAATTAAAATGTTTTGGAATAAAATTTACTTCTTATTGCCTGAGAGTGAGGATGCTAGAGCACACGCCAGAACAAAATGTGCGGAAACACCTGTTTTGACTCTGCGGACGTCAAACCCGCATTACTTGCTCACTCATTTAATTGAGGCATGAGTCCTGTAACAGACAGATGTTTCCACAATGGTTTTGAATTTTGATTGAAAATGAGTTCATAATATGGGTTAGAAATGAAAGAATTTCAGCTAAGACTAAAAGACTAGCTATGTAGCCAAACTGCGGCTACCGGTGTTCAGTGGCAATTCATGAGAAAATGAATTGGAATAATATAAAATCAGGGACAAAAATTAGTAAATAAAATGTTTCATGCTGCATATTTTAACAAAGTTACGAGTAACATAAAATATACTAACTGAATTACAATTAAAATAAATGAATGACTCTTCTTCATTTTGTTATAACAGTAGAATGAAAGAATTTCGGCTAAAACCAAAAGACTAGGTATTTAGCCAAACTGCGGTGACCAGTGTTCAGTGGCAAAGCGTGAAAAAATAAATTTGGAAAATATAAAATCAGGGACCAAAATTAACAAATAAAACGTTTCATGCTGTATATTTTAACAAAGTTACGAATAACATAAAATATACTAACTGAATTACAATTAAAATAAATGGATGACTCTTCATTTTGTTATGACAGTGGTTTTGTGATTTCTCTGTGGAACCGATTCAAAACGTTATGCCGCATGGGCGCCGTTTCCCTCCCCCTGGACGTTCAACGTCATAAAGACGGGCATCCAGAGAGTCGCTGCTGTATGTAGTACCCTGGACTTTGCCCCTCTCCCTAATTCAATTCTGAGGGCGCCGATGGTTATGCGGTAAACGTTAACGCGATAAAACTCAATACACGGATACTTTATTTTAACTAATCTATAAAAACAAATAAATATACCACTCATTACGTTTTACTTTCTCACGTGTTAAAAGTTTAATTTATGATTCACATAGACAAATTCTGTATTAAAATCTCAAAACCCCTATAATTCAGCGATCCTCTGACTCATATCTGTTATTTAATCTTAAAATTACTCTCCAAAATTTTCAGACAATAAAGACATGAGAGAAAACGAAATCCCATCGTCTATGGAAACCGGGAATCTTTATTCATCCCAAAATCCAGTAGCTAAGACACGCCTACACGATCTTATACATTAGTCAAATAATAGAATTTCGCGCGCATTTACGTTTAGTTTCATTCCTAATGCAATATCACTTGACTGGACAGACATATCGAGAGATGTCGGTCCTGAAAAATGCACCGGTACTGGCATTTGTCTTGACTGGAGTCTTACGCTAGTCGAAGCAAATATATTTTCTCTCATTTATTTTCAAGGAAAATGTTTTATACATTAATTTCAAATTATATATAATAAATATATATATATATATATATATATATATATATATATATATATATATATATATATATATATATATATATATATATATATATATGTATATATATATATATATATATATATATATATATATATATATATATATATATATATATATATATATATATATATATATATATATATATATATATATATATATATATATATATATATATATATATATATATATATATATATATATATATATATATATATATATATATATATATATATATATATATATATATATATATATATATATATATATATATATATATGTATATATATATATATATATATATATATATATATATATATATATATATATATATATATATATATATATATGGTCGTAAAATGTATGAGTGGACTTGTTTCTACCAGTTTTTCGCACTGATTTCATTATTTTGTAAAACATATGAAAATGACTTATGTTTCAGTGGAGAATAGAATCACAGATCTCCAGCTAAACAAACGATTGACATTGACTAATGAGACAACCCTATTTCCTTCTATAATTGAAGTGGTACCTGCATTCCCCTTCAGATTTCAGATCAAAGTGCAACTACAAATATGTACAATCGCCTTGTTCATGTGGTTGCTTCCATTCCTTACAATGCATAATACATGTATGAGCAAAACATGATAATGTGATTTAAAATTTTCAATGGATTTACACGTTTAGAGCACTCTGAAAGACGAAAAACAATTTTCTGAGTGACTTCTGTTTGTCTGTCTGTGCAATATGCAGATCCATTCAGTTCAAAAACTATCCTTAAGCATTTCTTTAAATTTGGCAGTCAATTACGTAAGGCATTTGAGTGGTGATGATTAGATGTTGGAAAAGGGAAAACGGTCGTTTTAATGAAATGAAAAAAACAAAATCAAACAAAATTTATGCTTAAATTAGGAATGGACATTTACTAGTTCAAATAGCTCTCTTGATTAACAGCAGGTTCTGTGGGGAAAAAACTCCAGAAGAAGAAATTCGAAATTACCTAGAACAGCGTTTCATTCCATTATATAACGTTTTTGACTACTGGAAAAGAACCGGTATCTCCGCTTTAAGGAATTATTTTTGAAGAATTTTCTTACGGCGCCGTCAATATTTATCAGAGCGACTCTTCATCACCTCATGTTTAATTTACAGCAAAACAGAAAGTGCAGACGGGATCCTGAACGTGTTTGAATGCTTGATTTTTAAATAAAATTCTGTAGTAAGCGAGAAATATTATACATATAATTATCTAAAAATATTATACATTAAATTATCTAAAAAAATTAGTATAAAATAATTAAAATTTAAAACAAAAAGTTTATTTTCTAAATTAATGTGGTTTCATTATATTTTCTATTCTTTCATTTCACTTTATTAATATATTTACTAATCTTACATAATAAAAAAAGATATCTTTACTTATTCGCCTGTGGGTAGCTTAGCGGAAAATCTAAGCAACCCACAACTAAGAAATTCTGTACATTGATAGTTCAGCTCTGTTCCTGAGATATATCGGAGTGATTTATTTATTATTTAGTAATCTACTGTTGAAACGTAATTTTGAGCGATTTTCACACAAATCTTACTTAGCAATCGACAGTCACCAAGTTTCCATCTCCACACTGTCGTAAAAAATCGAAAAACGGTAGTTCCAACGAGCTTTAAACCGAATCCGTAGGGCAATTCCTTCAAATTTATGTATTTTAAATACATTAAAATATTCGTATTTTATGCAATTTCATTTTAATTTAGTTGCATTGGCGATTGGGGATTCATACAATTCTACTATTTAGCATGAATATGGAGTGGTCTATAGAAGTCTACGTTCACAATTGAGACAAAAAAGCAATCTGTTGGCACTTCTTTCACCTCGCAAGACAATTCATGCGCGGCGGTTGCTATGACAACAGAGTTCAAACGGATGAAGTTAAGGAGCGCGGGTAAGATTTTCTTTTTAAACGTAGATTTTGAAAATTGAGTGGTTTTATCTGTATTATTTACTTAGCGTGTGCTTCTTTAGGACACGGGTGGCGTCGGTACTTTGTTCTAGTAATTAATAACGTTTAATAAATATAAATACTGTTTATTAACAATTTGGAATAACTATTCGAGATATTCGAATATTCTATATTTGGTTCAGTGGTGTCGCCTGTGTGTGTGTGTGTGGAAGGGGGGGGGGGGGGGGGGATTGGAAAGCCATTGAATTTTGGAGAAATTATATTTGGATGAATGGAAAATAAAGTATATGGTTACCCCCTCCCCCCACACCCAGAACTTTTTTTTTTTCTGGCGACGCTACTGATCTTTCGATATTAGCATTGAAGAAAATTGTTGTTCGCCTATCTGCAGTTTCAATATATTAATTAAGCTCCTGTTTAATCCGACAACAAACTAATAAAACCACTTCTATACGATAGGATAACATGCTCTTCATATTTTTCAGTTCTTTGGGAATTTGGCGTCATTTTAAAATGCGTATAAAACTGAAAATTATTTTAAACTTGAATTTGGTGCAATTTTGATTAAATATGCATTTCATCTGTTGTGATAAAAACCAAACTAATGTAAACAAAGAAAGAAAAAAAAAAGACTCTGTAGAGAAGTTAATATACTATTGTTTATATGATTATATGAGAGTTTTTCTCTGCCGGATAACATCTTATTTAATAAAAGTCATCGCAAATTGGAAATCACTGAACGTTCCACTTTCATATTCGGTATTGTTAAGACCTCAATCATTTACGTCATCTAAACGGCATGTTAAATTGCTCAAGAGCCATTTTCTCAGAAGGGGAATCGAACCATCGATTTCAATCTGACAAATCTGCATCCCCGTAAAATAATGCTTAGGCTCATTTAAATATTATATTTAATTTGTCAATATCGCATATTATATTATTATATATCATTTTCTACAGAAGAATAGCAAATTTAATATTTATTATACCAAAACCATTCACAAAATATAGAAATATTTCATACGTATATTTTTTATAGTGTCGTAAATACTATACTTGTGGTGATTTAATATCAATATCATTTGTAAATTGTGGACTTATTATATTATCTATATCAGCTACGGTAAATTAATGGCACGGAATCGATTTTTGGATGCATACAGAAGAATCTAATGCAAGAAATGAGAATTTTGGGAAAGCCAATTTAAATTTGACCTATGAATTTTCATAAATTCTTGAATCCGTGAAACAAGAATTTTCACAAAGGCTCGAAGATTTTAAATGAATTGAAACATTGTCAATTGTCAATCACAAACCAACTATGACGATTTTTTGCTGGTCATTTCGCAAAAAAAAGGCAGGTTCTCTTTTTCCGGATCGTACCAAAATCTAATCAACACCAGAGTAACCCATTGTGACTTTGAAAAAATAAAATCAGTAAGTAACTAGGTCTTCTCAACAATCTTATTTAAAGCGTTTTCACGCATTTAAGTGCATATTTAAAAATGGGATTATATTATAAAAAGATACCGGTAGGTAATCATAAAATTCATGAACTAGTATAACAACATGGATATTTAAACAATTTTTGTATTTATGTGTTCTCAGGCCCCTTATGTAGTCAATTTATAATTATTCTACTCTTAGCAAACACAACGAGTTAAATTATTTTCCCTCTGTACGACACCCCTACATTAACTATAACATTATAATTACAACTTAACTGTCCTAAAGACTACATGAGGCTGTCCAATCCCCTTTTAAATGCTTGTAATAGGAGATTCCAGGAAAAATGTAATGATCTGATTTAATTAATTTAATTTTTTTTTCCCACGGTTTCTTATCGAAACAATGATATTCCGTTGCACAGTTTTTGAGCAAAAACAATAGATAAATACACACACAAGACGTTACGCAAAATTTGGCGGATTCGTATTCTACAGTGTCGAAACAGATCCGACGAAAACTCGAGTTCCGATTTTTGACCCGATTCAAATACTTCCTCTATACATTAGCGTGTATTATAGGAAAAGTAAAAATCTGATGTGGGCAGCACAAATTCATAATCCATTTTACTGAGTTTAATGGATCAAATTAACACAGATACTTACTTTATATTATATCCAGTTCACAGTTTTAACGCTTCTTCTGTTTTATTAAGCAACGTGGTGCGTTTGAAAACGTCGCCATCCCCAAAATGACAAAAATCTAAATATCTGGAAAGAGATTCGCCTTAAAGTAATGAAGTCGGTTTTATTCGCTCCGTCATTCAAAATTACGCATAAAACTAGCAATGAATACTTTGAAGTATATATTTAAGATTTGGGCAGCTTTGCGGACCATTTCGAAAAAACAAAAAGACAAATTCTATTTCTCCTAATTGTATCAAAATCTAATCTGCACCAGGGCAACCAACAATTAACTTACTTATCAAATTTGAAGAAATTTCGTCGAATAGTTTCTTACTACGGTGAAAAACATCACAAGCTTCTCAAAATTCCAAATATATCTTAATATCTCATGAAGAATCCATCCTGTGGTTCGTCTTATTCGTTTTGTCGCTAACGTTTAGATATAAAACAAGCATTTAATGAATGCATTTCAGCATATTTAGTCTTATATTTCAGATTTTGACGATTTTTGAGAGCCATTTTTCAAAAAGGGCAGATTTATTTTTCCGAATCGTACCAAAATTGAATCAGCACCAGGGTAAACCACAAGTGACTTATCTACCAAAATTTGTAAAATTTTGTCACATCAATTTTGAGCTGGAGGTGATACTTGCATTGCACAAACACACACGCAGACGTCACTCTAAAAATAGGTTTTTCGTGTTCTAAAGTGCTTAAAAACGTGCAAATTCTCTGAAAACCGGAGTTCCGATTTTTGACACAATGTAGGGAAATAAAATTGGGGGTTCGTTTGGTATCCGTCCCCCTATATGAAGCCTTACTTTGCATGCATGATTTAAACAAATCAATCAAAACGTAAGAACATCAGATATGAATCAAATAATACAATCCCGCGGAATCCTGGGATTGTAAACAACGTCCAGTATAGAAATCGCTAAATAATATACTGTTTAAAACAACATAATATTAAAAAACAAAACAAAAATAAAAACTTACGCAGCAACCTTTCCCAGCCCGCCAAAGGATCCAATACACATCAGTCAACATTCTGCCTACCTAAAAGGCAGTTACAGCAAAATTGAGTAATTGAATGTTTGGATTCCTGCGAACATGAGTGATAAACAAGAATGGTGATAACAATGGGTTGGGAATTAGCACTTAAAGTGACTACAGATAATTCAAGTGGTTAAAATGTAGGATACCGATAACTCTGTTACTCGTAAATAGAACAACTCACATTCAAATAGAACAGGTATATCAGTGAATTGACGGAAATAATCGCAGGTTTGAATTCGAATTGAATTTGAGTTTCGTAAACAGGATTTATCTGTTATCGATTTGTTCAATGTATGTTGACATCTATGCAGTCCCGTCCACCACAAAGAGCAAAAAAAAGTGCATAGAGCGGCACAAACAGCTTATGAAAATAGTTCAATAACTTGTAATATAGGGATAGTAGGAGATCCCGCATTTGCTGCATAGGGTCTGAAAATTCTGTAGGCGGCATTGCATCTATATAATTGACTAAAGCATTTTATTCCTTTCAGATCCTCCAGAAGCCCCGCAATGAACTAAAACAGGTGCCTTTATTTGCTGCCCGCAAAGCCTTCTGGGAAAATAATTTGCAGCATCAAATTAGATGCTCTTATTTAAGGAAAACAGTTTTTGTGAAAATCCATATCGGTTTCAAATGCTGTTCATTCGCGAATAAATTTGATTTTCCTCGGTTTCCATGAAAATTAGTGCGTCCACTTGTGTTCTATTTCACCCTCCCTCCTCCCCTCCCCCGTCGCTTTTCACGTCCGTTGACTCTTTTAAGATGATAAATAAGCAAAATTATGACTAAAATATTCATTCTTTTCATATTTTTTAATCAATTATAAAATATTCATTCACATTCATTGGAATAACTATTATCTACTATGTCCGAATCACTTGAAATGTTTTTACTTGAAGAAGAGTCTGAATCGCTATCTGGCAGATTTATCACTAATTTCTTCACAATATCTTCTATCAATCCATCTTTCTTCCAATAAATATTCTCTACTTTTTCAATGTGTTCACAGTGTTTTTTCCATTCATTTTGTGTTACTTTTAAAATAGCTTCTTTAAGCAATAATTGTAAATTGTTCAAATAGATAAAATACTTATCTCAGTGTCATTAAGCGATTTCCCCTCACGTTTTATCTTTTTAACTCAATGACGCTGAAACCTCTGTCGCTTCCGCAGTTCTCTTCATTGCATTTGAAATTGGTATTTTTTGAGAATTTGCGGTTTTTCCTCTTCAAAAAATGTCGTAACATTGTGGACTATTTATTGCACATGCTTGCGAATGCAAAGTCTTTCCACTTTTAAATGTAGTCATTTTTCAACTAGACAAAATCCACAAAGTGTGCAACACAGTACAAGTTACTTCACAGCTTTAAAAATCACAGAATGCGAGCGTTTAGCATTGACCCCAGTACAAAACGAAATGTGACCTACGATTCTATCTGCGCCAAATCGAAAAAAGCGCTTTCCGTCACACCTAAAATGCAGTGGAATAACCTGTTTCCATAGTGACCGCCACCAAAACGTCTGCTGTCTGGGGACTTTCTCGTGGCGGTAGGACAGTAACCAGTTTTCTTTCACCCCTGCTGTCCCAAGTGGATACTATCGTACTGGTAGCAAACGGGGAAAGGTGGCTTAACACTTAACTATCGCCATCTGGCAACTGTTGACGAGACGTTAAAAGGAGAAGTAACCGTACAGGGGTATTCCCTTCACGAGCGGATAAATAGCACCGGACCCACTCCGATTCGACCAACAAGGAACCACTACTGACGATGATGCGATTGACGCAGCCGATGACGTAGGGTACACGTTGATTCTGGTTAGCGGAGCTTTTATTTAGCATTCGCGGCAAATTTAAGTTTCGTGAATTTTTTCTCTTTTCTTTGAGAAACATGAATATTGATCCAAAGCTTAAGGATGGACCAAACACTTCACAAGCCAAAAACTCACAGAGAACGGAAAAGTTTTCTAAAATGTGCAATTGCAAAAATATATTTTCCAGTAAATCTACCTTTCACAGACATAAAAAAAAAATGTACACCAGTTGCTGAAAAAACAAATTATGTTTGTAAAGAAATAAATTGTAATTTTACAGCACTGAAGTCGGATGATTTTCGCAATCATTTACACACTGTTCATGGCCTTCCCGGCCGTCCAACTTGTTACTCTAAGTCCTCTGGACGAGTCGGACGGTCTGGGTCTTCAACACTGTTCATGGCATGGAAGAAAAAATCTGATGTGGGCAACACATGACTTTCCTTATATAATATAATGAATTTACTGCTTTTACAGTAATAAAAATAGGTTTTTCTTATAGTAGATAATAATATTTTTTCCAAGATATTGAATTTTCGACAATGAGTCGTCATTTTCATTGATTTAGCGTTATTTTTATCCATTTGGCGGGATTTTCGTTAATTTGGCAACATTTCAAAAAGTCGCCAAGTTGGTGACACTCCACCAAACTCGTCGCCAAAATCTCGCCAAGCGTTATGCACTAAGAAATAAGTTATTCTTACAGCAGATAAATGACTATTGGCGTACAAATATAAAAGTATTACTCAAAGTATCTTTTTTCATGAATGGAACGAGCTAGATCCACGAGAATAACGTCATCGGATTTATCGCATGATATTACATATGAAAAGTGAACATGTTTCTCAATAGGAATTTTTTTTTTATTTTATATGACTTTTTGATAATTTTTTTAAAAAATGTACAATGTCTCGAGAACGGTTCATGTTAACGTTCTAAAATTTATGTCAATCGTTTTTTAATGAAAACTTACATAAGAAATGTCTATTTGCGTAACTTTATTAGTGGTTTTGATTTTTTGACAATTTTTTCAAAATTTTATTCGAAAATTTAGAGGGGTTCTGAACATTCGATTGCGTATAAAAACAATAGGCTTCCAGTGTTTATGGATTGTGATTTTTGTACCAAATTTGGTTTTAATCGGTCCATTCGTTCGTCAGTTATCGTCTCCACAGACTCACTGACACACACACACAGACATCACTTCAAAAATGTTCGATTCGTGATCAGGGATGCTTAAAACGTGCTCTCCCGTCGAAAACTCGAATTCGAATTTTCGACACCGTCACAATACTTTCCTTATACATTATGTATATAAGGAAAGTAATAAAACATGATAATTATTTTCAAAATTATTCAGGCATGTTCGCATTTTCATAACTTCTATTTCAATAAGTTTTATTTATTGGTGAATAAAATAAAATTGTTTCACATAAAAATACAAAGAATGGATGAAATGCATGAGATTTTAGAATGTTACCTATGTAAGATGAATACAAGATATAACATATTCTCATAGAGTAGAAGATATACCCATGCATTTGTGGAAGATTTTCCGTACTACGTACTACAAGCTACAACAATTTTTGCCAAAATAAAACAATGACATAATAAATTGAAACTATCAGTAAGCCCCAAAAATAACAATAATGATAGCAACTGATATAATCCAGTCAAAAATGCAATATCAATGAAATTTATTTCATACGTATACATATCTTTATTATTTAAATCGGAAAAGATTTAATAAAACTCTTCTGCTGCATAAACACATTGGATTTAAATCCATTGCTAAGTGACATGACATAATTTTCTTCAAATAAATTGGTGGAAGAAATATAGTCTGCATAATGCTATCTCTATGGAAGGTTCAATTGTTCGTTTTTAATTAATATCTTAATATTTAGACAACCCCTGGTCTTAGAAACTCGAAACATGTACTAAATTTTAAGTGGAGTTATTCGAATGTTACCCATAAAATTTCATTAAATTCGGTTCAGCCATTCTCCCGTTATAATGAGACAGACAGACAGATTTTCAATTTTCTTTATATAGATTATGCAATTGCTATGTCAAAAATATAAAATAATATAAATATGTACATAACTGTAAAGTCTTGTGTAAATACAAATTTTAGTACATTCCTTCAGAAGCTGGTAATGATATGTAAGAAAATAACAAAAATACAAAATTGAGTAAAATTTTTGAGTGGATAACAATTTCTTCCTAGCTATTGACATATTTACATTTCTCAGCTGAAACATATCATTTATGAATGACTGATTCTGGATTAAAATTATCCAAATGTAGACTTTTAATAGATATAAAATGCAAGTTTACTCATTTTGCTTATTTTCAATCTATTTCTCTAAATCTATATAAATAAAATTGAAAATCTGTCTGTATGTGTGTCTCATCTTTATGGGAGAATTAACCGAATTTAAATGAAATTTTGTAGATAGCCTTAAATCTTTCTGATTTAAAATTTAGTCCATGTTTTGAGTTTCTAAGACCAGGGGGTTGCCCAGATATTAATTAAAAACGAACAATTAAACCTTTCATATAGCATTAAGCAGATGATATTTTTTCCGCCAATTTGTTTGAAGAAAATTTTATCATGTTGTTTAGCAACAAATTTAAATCCAATTTGTTTATACGGCAGCTGATTTTTATTAAATCCTTTCCGATTTAAATAATAAAGATATATATATATAAAATAAATTTCACCGATATTGCATTTTTGACTGGATTATATCAATTATGGTCTTCAGATTTAAACATTATTATTATTGATATTTTCAGTTTAATATGTCATTGTTTTATTTTTGCAAAAATTTTTGAAACTCATATATTGTACGTAGTACCGAGTAATCTTCTACAAATGCATGGGTATATCTTCTACTCAGTGGCTTATCCTGACTCTAAAAGGTGTGTGTGTGGGGGGGGGGGGCAACTGTTTAGCATTTGCTTATGCCAGGGTTATTTTAAATGAAAAATACGCATAACAATAAAAAGCCTTGAAAAGTAAGGGGGCCTGCCCCCCCCCCTCAAGCATACGCTGCTGCTTCTATCCTATGAGAATATAAGCAGTACAAGTATATTAGCAAATATTTTGGCATATATTGGAATCGATTACGACCTTTTAGGTTTTAAGATTACGGAATTATTAATATTTTCAATTTATTACGTCCTCTGTTTTATTTTGGTAAAGATTTTAGAAACTCATAAGTTGTAGAATGGGTCCTACACAGTTTTAGCTCTTTTATTTTGCATATATTTATTCAACTTCATATATTTTGTAAATTTGTTTGCAAACAAGACCAGGACATTTTATTCTTCAGATCTGCTCGTGAAGATAATTTTGTGTAGCTAGAACATATATTCTTTAACTTCTTTTTAGGAGTATTAAATTAAATATTTTAATAGAATATTTTGATTAACAATGTCATTTAGTATATTATAGGAATTTGCACATGATTGTGAATTTTAAATTGAACTTGACAACTTAAATGTTGCAAAGAATAATGTTTCATTTTGACAATCTAATTAATGCATGACTAATAAAAGAAGATTAATTTTGTGAGTTGCATAATATAAACAAAGCAAATAATGTTTAAATTGCATTTATGTAGAACAATTTTTCAAATGGGGAAAATTGGTTAGGTGCCATTGACACATGGATCTCAAAATGACTAAATTATATCTATATATCACATCCAGCCATCAATTATAGAGTTTAATATTCTATGATATCCAATAATACGAAGGAGATTTAAATATATTTAAATCTCCTTGAATAATACCGAGATCGTCATTAAAACAAAATACTCCTTGCACAGGCGTAGTTCATTTTAAGCATCAACTATAACTTAAAATTTAATATTCTAAACTATCTGATAATACAAGTATACGATAGTAAATTTAACAGCTGAGTGATGATGAGTTCGTATTATAAACTACCATCTCCGTCCAATAGAGTTTCGTCCAGAACAGAGCACCAGGCGCGAAGCGCCTTTAATCTCCAATCTCTAGGTGTGGTTCTTATCTTCATACTGTGACATTATTTCATTGGTCCATAGTTGGAGGTTCGAGGTTTTTGATTTACTGTTTTTATTATTTGTCCTAGCTCCTAGTGTGGCAGTTTGTTGCACCTTAAGAGTTTAAGCAGTTTGGGGGGTTGATGCAGATCTGAGGGTAACCTAGCATTTTAGCAGTTTAGGATTTTAAACATTTTGTAGAAAACCAAAGATCGCGAGTTTTCGTTAATATCAACTGATTAAGGTGGGACGTTCCTAGTACCGAATATCAAAGTTAAGTACCGAGCGGGGTCTCTTACGAGATTTAGCCTTGCGATGATCATAGTCATGCAGATTAAATAATAGTTCATTTGGGACAGATGGCAGATTTTTGTAGAATTTAAGCGCTAGCTTTTTGATTTGGGCTCTAACAGTTTTTATTTTGAAGTCTTTCCTAATTACCGAGTTTCTTAAGTATCTAGGGGCTTTCCTTATAATCCTTAGGGTTTTGTTTTGTCTTGTCTCTAATAAGTCTATGGTAGTTTTACAGGCATATCCCCATACGGGTGCTGCATACAGCATTCCCGGGCAGATGACCGATTTATAAATTAGGAGTTTATTTTGATAACTTAGATTTCCGTTTCCTATCATTGGGTATAAAGCTCCTGTGGCCATATACGCTTTTTTGATTAAGTTCGTTACGTGCAGTTTCCAAGTTAGGTGGGAGTCTATCGTTACACCTAGGTATTTAGTAGATTTTTCCGCTTTTAGGGCATGGTTGTTTATGTACAGAGGAGGCGGAGGTTTACGTTTTCTTGAGAAATAAATCCAATGACATTTATTGGGATTTAATTTTATTCGCCATTTTTCCAGCCATGTTTGGAGTATGTCTAAGTGTTGTTGTAGCTGTCTGTGCATTACTGAGACGTAAGGGTGTTTTGCAAGTATCGCGCTGTCGTCTGCATAGAGTGCCAGCTCCGTGTCTGGGGTCCTGGGAATGTCATTTAGATATATGTTAAAGAGGGTCGGGCCCAGGATGGATCGTTGCGGTACACTACTTTTAATGAGCTTGGGTGTAGATAAATTATTTTTTACTCTGACTTGAAAGTGTCAAAAACACTCCGTTACCATCTCCGTGCACAGGCGCAGTTCTCTGAAGCTACTCTCATAGAGTTTCGTCCAGAACAGAGCACCAGGCGCGAAGCGCCTTTAATCTCCAATCTCTAGGTGTGGTTCTTATCTTCATACTGTGACATTATTTCATTGGTCCATAGTTGGAGGTTCGAGGTTTTTGATTTACTGTTTTTATTATTTGTCCTAGCTCCTAGTGTGGCAGTTTGTTGCACCTTAAGAGTTTAAGCAGTTTGGGGGGTTGATGCAGATCTGAGGCTAACCTAGCATTTTAGCAGTTTAGGATTTTAAACATTTTGTAGAAAACCAAAGATCGCGAGTTTTCGTTAATATCAACTGATTAAGGTGGGACGTTCCTAGTACCGAATATCAAAGTTAAGTACCGAGCGGGGTCTCTTACGAGATTTAGCCTTGCGATGATCATAGTCATGCAGATTAAATAATAGTTCATTTGGGACAGATGGCAGATTTTTGTAGAATTTAAGCGCTAGCTTTTTGATTTGGGCTCTAACAGTTTTTATTTTGAAGTCTTTCCTAATTACCGAGTTTCTTAAGTATCTAGGGGCTTTCCTTATAATCCTTAGGGTTTTGTTTTGTCTTGTCTCTAATAAGTCTATGGTAGTTTTACAGGCATATCCCCATACGGGTGCTGCATACAGCATTCCCGGGCAGATGACCGATTTATAAATTAGGAGTTTATTTTGATAACTTAGATTTCCGTTTCCTATCATTGGGTATAAAGCTCCTGTGGCCATATACGCTTTTTTGATTAAGTTCGTTACGTGCAGTTTCCAAGTTAGGTGGGAGTCTATCGTTACACCTAGGTATTTAGTAGATTTTTCCGCTTTTAGGGCATGGTTGTTTATGTACAGAGGAGGCGGAGGTTTACGTTTTCTTGAGAAATAAATCCAATGACATTTATTGGGATTTAATTTTATTCGCCATTTTTCCAGCCATGTTTGGAGTATGTCTAAGTGTTGTTGTAGCTGTCTGTGCATTACTGAGACGTAAGGGTGTTTTGCAAGTATCGCGCTGTCGTCTGCATAGAGTGCCAGCTCCGTGTCTGGGGTCCTGGGAATGTCATTTAGATATATGTTAAAGAGTGTCGGGCCCAGGATGGATCCTTGCGGTACACTACTTTTAATGAGCTTGGGTGTAGATAAGTTATTTTTTACTCTGACTTGAAAGTGTCTGTTATTTAGGTATAAAATTAAAAGTTTGACAAGTGCGTCAGAGACTTTTAGAGTGATCAATTTGTAAGCTAATCCACAGTGCCACACTTTATCAAAGGCTTTTTGGATGTCAAGAAAAATCGCAGCTGTGGGTGTCTTATTATTAAAACCAGAAGAAATGTACTCTACCACTCTCAGCAATTGATGAGTGGTGGAGTGTTTTGGCCGAAATCCAAACTGCTCCGGAATGATAATGTCATTCTCACTAAGGTGCGTGTTCAGTCTCTTAAGAATTATTTTCTCAGTAATTTTACTAAGTGTCGGCAACAAACTGATTGGTCTGTAGTTGGCTGGAATTGAGGCATCCTCACCAGGTTTATGGATCGCTATAATTATCGCTTCCTTCCATTCTTTGGGGAAATAATTTAGTTCTAGTATTTTATTTATTAAGATGGTCAAGTAAAATATTATATTTAAGGGTAGGTTTTTTACCGCGATATTCCTGATTTTGTCGTGCCCTGGGCTTTTACGGTTTTTAAGGTTTTTGATAATCTCTACTATTTCTTGCGGGGTGGCTGGGTTAATCTCAGCCGTGACCGGGGAGTTCCTGAAATTGTTTAGAGTTTGCCTAACCATTCTTAGGGTGTCCTGACACATTAGATCGTGGTTTGGTTCAAATTGCTTTTCGTAATGCCTAGCAAGCGCCTCTGCCTTTTCTTCGTCTGAGTACGCAATATTAGCGCCATCTATTAGTGGCGGGAGTTTAATTTGAGGTTTTCTGAGTCTTTTAGCGAATTGCCAGAGCGATACGTCTTCCTGGCTAAGGGATTCGATTAATTCTTTATACTGTTGCTGCTTTTCTGCGACAATTTTTTCACTGACTTTACACGTGAGTCTATTAAGCTCCCTTTTAAGGGTAGGGTCTCTGTTAGCCTGCCATGTCTTACGCATTCTATTTCTCTGTTTAACTAACTGTTTGACATGGTGGGAAAGTGTTGGCATTTTTGATGACTCACGATGTGTTGTGGCAGATGCAATAGCTCTCCTGATTTCTGTTGTGAGTGTGTGCGTGGCAGAGTCAATATCATAATGTTGGCTCAATATCATGCTCATAATGTTGGGTACTGCTAAATGCGGCTCGAAAAGTGCTCTTTTGAATACGTTCCAGTTCACCCTCTCTTGTCCCAGAGAGGCTGGAAGGGGAGTGTTCAAATCGAATGTCACCAGTACCGGTAGATGATCCGAGTCGAATTCATCCAGGGTATCAATTGTGTGAGCGTATTCTATGTTTCTCGTTAGGACAAAGTCTATGAATGAGCCATTGGCACCTGAGAAGCAGGTTGGTCTCGACGGTGCAATGATGTCAGTGTTTGTTGTGTTTAGCAATCTATGTATCTGTGTACCGCGTGTGTTGGCTCTCCTGCTGCCCCACGCTCGGTGGTGTGCATTGAAGTCGCCCGCGAGTATTGTGTTTGGATATCGCGAGAAAAGCAGTTCCAGCTGCGCAGCTACATTTATACCACTCATGTTTTTGACATATATTGAAGTTAGGATAAATGGGTTTACATTATTTATTTTAATTTTTATACTAGTATTTTCTATACCTTGAAGATTTATGTTGTTTATTTCCTCGTGGGGAATATTACTTTTAATATATATTGCTGTTCCTCCATGGGGATTTCTAGCAGTTATATTTGAGCTAAGGGTATGATAGCTATTATAGTTTGCTATATTTAGTTTTTTGTTTTCTCTAACTTTAGTTTCCTGGATTAGCAGGGCATCTACATCATTTTCATTTACGTAGCTCCTAAGTTCATTTATTCTTGGAGATATGCCGTTCGCATTCCAAAATATTATTTTGAAACTTTCTTTTTGGGACCTATTCATGGCGGGTTTGTTTCTCACTGTTTTTATTAAATTCCGCGATTAATTTAAAAGCCTCAAAGACCATTTGCATTGGATCGCTCTTTTTTTGAATTAACTCAGCGAGCTGCATCAACAGATGTTTTATATCGTCTAGGTTGAACATACTGATAAATCCTCTGACGAGGTTGAGGATTTCATCCATCTTTTCATCATTGGATTTATCAGCAAGTTCAGTCTCAGCTTCCATTTCCTGAGTCTCAGCTACAATTTCCTCAGCCTCAACCGCGGTTTGATCTGTTTTGTGAGTATCCTTTTGGACCTCGGTAGTCTTTTGTTTTTTTTCAGCCGATTTGTCTAACTGCTGTGTTTGCGCGAGCTCTTCTCGGGCGCGTTTAGTTTTCTGCCATTCCTGCACCTTTTTTTCTAATCTTTGTTTTGCTTCTCTTGCCTCTTTGGCGGCTTTATCAATTGCTATCCTCTGATTTATGTCTTCATGAGCTATTCTCACTTCCTCCACAGTCATTTCTCTGGAGGTCGACGGTTTAGGGGCCTGCTCTTGCACCGATCTGGTAGGTGCTGAAGTTTGAGTTCTTTTAACCTGTGGCACAGAGTGCGAGGAGTCCTGATGGGGTGTCTGAGGGTTTAGACCGAGGGCCTTTTGCCTCCAAGGGGGTATCTGATTTTTGGGGGGAGGGGGGGCATACCCCGGTGCCTTTCCTCTGTTCCAGGGGTTCTTCGGGCATTGCCTGAAGTTCGCCGGGTGATCTCCATTGCAGTTAGCACACGTTGCCTTCTCTGTCCTTGGTCTTTGGCAGTCACGTGTGAAGTGTTCTTCAGCACACTTAAGGCACTTTGGTGGCATGCTGCAATTCTCAGAGGAATGATTGAATTGCTGGCACCGGTAGCAGATTTTGAAGCCCCGTGCTCTGAAGGCCTCTACCTTCACAGCCAAGTATCCTAATCTTGTCAGTCGGTATACCCTCTGCCAGTCTTCCGTAGGCCTAATGCTGACTAAGAAGATCGGCAGGGACAATCTCGTTTTTGTGTTTCTCAGTTGAGAAACCCGGACTACATCTAATCCTTCGGATGTTAGAGTGATTTTTATTTCCTCAATGTTATAGTTTGTTGGTAGCCCCTTCAAAACTACCTTTTTGGGCCTTTCCGTCTTTAAGTTTAAACTGTGGAAGGGGATTTTCTCACTAGATAAATGGCGTTGTACAACCCTATAGGCGTCAGCGTCATTTGGAATCAATTTTAGCATGTCTCCTGTGAGCTTGCCAGATACTTTATTACCTGAGATTTCATTTAATTTTTTAAGGAGAGCCTGGTAATTGTCATTAAACTTGATGAAAAAACATTCCGCTTTTGGGTCTTTTTTCTCAACCACTACACTATTTTGCCTGTCACTATTTTGAACCGTTTTTGGTTTTGGTGCACTTTTGAACACTATAGGTTGCGCGACAATTTCAGCATAACTCTTAGTTTTAACATTATCATTTACATCTTTATCAATTTTTTCACTACAATCCATGTTATCCTTGTCATTAGATTTTAAGTTTAATTCTCCATTCTGGTTTTTAGTAGGAGCATCCATAGTAGATTGCCCCTCTATCCTCCTCTTTTTATTTGGATTTTCAACAGGTTTAAGTTTATCTTCATCTTTAATTTCTTTAATTAAGCCTAGTTCTATCATTTTACATTTAATTACATCACTAGAATTACTTCCTTCACAGTTATAAATCTCATTTAAATTACTAGCATAAAACCTATCCAAATTCTGGACCAACAAAAAAGAATTTACAGAAAGAAACGAACCCAGAATCTTGGAGACTTGGTCCTCGTCCCGTCCGAGTAGTCCATTCGTCAGTAGCTCCCTGATGTGTAGCGTCAGAGTGTAGATTGCCAGTGCACAAAAGTTCACAGCGTTTTTCACTTCTTCCTTCCAAGCGGGCATCAATCCATCCTTGGGCAGAGTATCACAATATTCAATCATGGCATCCCTGAGAGGCCGCAGTCCATCTTCGTCTAGCTCACCAGCAAGTCCGCGAGTAGCTTCCGTATCGAATGCATCCAAATCCATGTCGTCAGCGTAGAAACAATCAAAGCAATAGCACTACCACGTGGGAAAAACACACGTGGCACTCCAAAGTTGAAAAAGCACGAATCCAAAATGGCCTCCGGAGGAACTGGACGGATCGAGGGTTTCAAATACCCTGAAGCTACGTACTCCGAAGGTCGTCGTAATTGACGTCGGGGGACGTCACATCATGACGTCGGAGTGGGTCCGGTGCTATTTATCCGCTCGTTTCCCTTCGAGTAAAATTCCTTCTCGATGGGCGTTGGGTTGATTTCGCGCAATGCATCTTGGGTGATGGAAAGAGATTCTTTGTCAAGGAGGGGAAGAAAATGGGTTATTTCTTTCGCAAGTCAATGTGTTTGTGTGTTGTAATTCCACGTGGGTCGACTTTATTACAATTTTAAGTTGTTAATTTAATATTTTTGTCACTTCATTTACATGGTTGACATGTATTTAATCGTGTATTACAATTCTGGGCTGTGTACATTTGATTTTCCGATTGCGATTGTCTTAAAATGACCGATTTGCTGAGTTTTTTGCAAACACAAAAGGTACGTGAATTATTTCGATCCTAAAAGTATTAATGTATTGTTTTATTTAGTATGCATACGTAATCGCAATAAACACTCGAAAATAAACAATCGAAATAAATGATCTTGTCATTTAGGATTCTTGTCATGATTATATTTACTCATTTGTATACTTAGAACTTTTGATTTTATTAATCTTAAGCCAATTGAAAAGCTTGACATAAGTCAGTTGATTAGCTTGTTAGAGATAGAATTATTTTTAATTTTCTGTCTGTTCATGCTGATTTGCTGGATGTGTTGAAGCAGATAACATTAGAAATAAAATACTTTTAGATTATTTATACTGTGATTTTCTTTTTATGCAAATGTGTTTATATAATAAATATGTGTAAATAAAAATTGTTTGATTAAATTTTGCTTAGCTTTACTCATGTTCCATTATTTTCTTTCTCTTAATTTATTTTTATAGGACATTTTTTTCTTGATGGGAACCGTTATTGATTTTACAATTATTACAGGATTTTTTTTCCTTCTTAATTTCTGTAGTTTAAGTTACACTTTTGCTAAAAGAGTTTATCTGAAAGAAATATGTAAAATATAGAAGAGTTTCCTTCTTAAAAACATTTCATCTGCAACTTATATATTGCAGTTGTATTATTAAAATTTACAAAAAGAACGCTTCTATGAAGAGTATAAAATATGTCTGTGAAATAAAATCTGAGAATAAAATATATCTGTAGAACGAAAATAATATTTCGTGCGAAAAAAATTGCGGAACTTCTTACTCTTTATTTGTTTTATCTTATCATGTCAAAGGTAAGTGCATTTATAATTTCTATTTTATTAATATTACATAAAAGAGTGCACTTGAATTTGAGTGTAAAAGTTTTTTGTAAGATCATGCATGCAAAATAAAATTCTTATTTCAAGTATAATTAGATATGAAATAAAATATAATTTTATTTTACCGTAATATCTTTTAATGATAACGAAAAAAATATCTTAAATTGAAAAAAAAATTTTATACAAGGACAAAGCATGCAAATTTAAATTCTTATTTTGAATGTAATTGGAGGTAAAAAAAGCATTAACATTTTTTTTTTTGCTTTAAAAAATCTTTATGTAAATGAAAATATGTTTTACATTTAAATTGCATCACTTATCATACGATTATCAAATTAAAGTATAAAAGAAAAAAAACGAGAAGAAACAATAAAGAATCCTTTATAACGGATTCTCGTCTTGTAACGTTGCTTTTCCTACATGACAGACTGTCATCAGTCGCGATAAGGCTGTTTACATTGGGTCTACGGAAGCTTCCCTTCTTTACGGTTAGAAATTATTTGCTGGTAGCTGACCTTTCTTTTCATTCAGCTTAATATTGTAAAGGCAGGTGTCTGTCTTTCTTTTGTGACCAAGAGTTTGCAAGCTTTATTTTTAGTACGAGATACGGTTTTCTTAAAACACGTTACTGTGTGTCTGTTATTCATTTTATACTAAATATCAGAATGAGTGGAATTTCAAATAAACGCAAGATTGGAAGTGAAAACAGAGCTTACAAGGATCGTTGGGAAAGTGATTATTTAATTACGAACAATAACGGGAAGTTGCAGTGTTTGGTTTGCATGCAAGTGGTATCAGTGCCTAAGGAATATAACATGAAAAGTCATTATTCAACACTGCATGAAGAAAAGTATCAGAGATATGGAGGAGAATCTCGAAATATCTTGATTTCAGAGTTCATGAAAAAACTAAAACAGCAGACAGGTATTTTTACCAAAATATCGCACGGTCAATCATCTGCTTTGTATGCTTCTTATGTCGTTTCTCTTGAGCTTGCTAAAGCAAAGAAACGCTTTACTGATGGCAATTTAGTAAAAAAATGTGCTATTGAAATGGCAAAGACTTTTGGGGATGCTCAATTAGCCGAGAAATTTGATTCAGTGCCGCTTTCTAACCAAACTTTACAGAGGAGAGTTATTGATATGGGAGAGAAAGTAGAAAAATCATTAATTGGTTCAGTTAAAAAAGTACCTATTTCTCGCTTTGCCTTGATGCATGCAAGTGGTATCAGTGCCTAAGGAAGCCACTGACCAAACAGATGTGAGTCAGTTGTTAATATTTATACGTGTTACCCAAGAAGATTTTTCTACCAAGGAAGAATTATTGGAAATATGTCCAATGAATTGAACCCCGAAAGGAAAGGACATCTACGAAGCTGTGAAAAAAGCAGTTAACAAAATCGGAGGTTTTAATAAATGTTCAGCAATTGTGACGGAGGGTGCACCAGCGATGGTAGGGGGAAAATCTGCACTGACTGGATCACAAAATGAAGTAACTTGTCCAACAATTCATTGTATTATTCATCAGGGAGCTTTGTATGGAAAGTCGATAAAACAAAATCAGGTTTTCAAACTTGAAAAATAAAAGTTACTAATATGATAAGAGGTGGAATTCGTGCACTTTTGCATAGGCAGCTAAAGCAGTTTTGGGAGGAAATGGAAGCAGAATATGGGGACTTGCTGCTCTACAATCATGTAACATGGCTGAGTGCTGGAAAGTATCTCGAGAGATTCTTTGGGATAAGAAAAGAAATCCCTGCATTCCTGAAGAAGTTCTTTTCAACAGACACTACGCAACTGGAAGAAGAGCTCCAAAGTGTAGATTACTTAAAAGAATTGGTTTTCCTCACCGACATCACCACTCATCTTAATGAACTGAATCTAAATCTCCAGGGAAGAAACCAGCTGATGTCGGATTTAATGGGAAACAGATGGGTTTCGAAATAAATTAAGAGCTTTCAAACTTTCTTTGAACAAAAATGATTTGGCCCATTTTTCAAGCTGTCGGAAGTTAGCTGAAGAACTTGAAGATAATGGGACTCTTGATTTTTCTGAATTTGGTGCAAATATTCAAGAAATCATAGAGGAGTTTGACACTAGATTTAAGGATTTTGAATTATTAAAAAGTAGCATGCTGCCGTTTAGTAATCCTCTTCGAGCTAACATTGAAGATCAACCAACTCATTTTCAACTTGAACTATGTGACCTACAAGCAGATACAATTTTGCAAACGAGGGAAGAAAAGGGAGCAGATTTCATTAAATTATTACCAAAAGAAAGATTTCCGAACCTGCGAGATTTTGGCCGGAAAATTACATCAATGTTCGGGAGTATATACTTGTGTGAAAGTGTATTTTCTGCATTGAAATTTATCAAGAACCACAATAGAAGCCGCCTCACATATTCTTCTCTACTTCATCTCCTGAGACTCTCAACAACAGAGCTTGAGGTGGACATCCGTTCTTTGGTGGTTGCAGCAGACCGACCTCAATTTTCTCACTAAACATTTTGTTTGCTTTTACGTTTTTTTTTTCCTTTTGTAATTTTTAAAGTTTTATGTAAATTTTAAATATCTGAATACTTGATATCAAAGTAAAATTATTTTAGTCTGGAAATTTTTTAATATGCAATTAAAGGTGATAAAATGCTCACTTATTTGATTCGTAATTCAATATTTGTTTTTATTTTGTATAACTTGATGAAAGTTGGTCAATTATGATCAAGGTCGTAGCTGGAAAGGAAGAAGGGTTGGAGGTTCATCCCCCGAAATTTTCAAAATTTTCATAGTACATATCATATTCATGTATTTATATTCATTACGATGCCTCTATCCCTCCCCCGCCGGAAAAATTTCATATTGAACTCCCTCCCCCCCCCCTCAAAAAAACATGTCCTGGGTATGGCCCTGATTACGTTGCGGCCCGCCACTAGACAGGTGCTTTCGACTACGGCACTCAGGCACTTGTAAGTTGGAAACCCCTGAACTAGAAGGCTGAATTTTTGCAAGCTTATAATAACGACTACGGGACAGTACCTAAGAGAGCCGGATTTTTGCGACTGAGAAATTGGTAGATTTTCGAAAAGTATTCCCAAACCTTCCAGCAGTCATACCCCCGGTGACCTAGAAGGTGCACATTTGTACACTTATATTGTTGACTACGGAACAAAACCCAATTGCTCCAATTTTTTTTTAAGACGACTATTTTCGATGTTAACGTTATATATATATTACACAAATCCTATATTTAATTATTTCAACTTTACACAAATTTTTGAAAAATTCCAATCCTTTTTTCCAATTAAAAATGTTAATATAATTAAAGCATATAAATATTCAGTACCATAGGACGTAAAATATACAACTACAATCTTTTATCAAAAACGTTAAACAACTCTGTATCTTATCCGTGTACTGAATCTTGCTATCTACAGTAGTATAGAAACAACAGTTCAACGGCCGCAGGAGGAGCAGAGGAGCAGCTCCTCCTGGGGTGACATCATGTGAGGTCATCCGTTATCGGATGATGTCATCCGATAAGGTTATCTTATCGGATGACGTCATGTGTTGACATAGATAGTGGGGTCCGATGATTGATAAGACCATAGAGGGCATCTTGGAAGTTTGAGTGGCTCCCTCTATTGGCAGGATGGAGAACTGTGGAAGATAAAAGGGAAGAATGGTTCGGGACCGAGCTGGCATTGAACTCATGACACCTCACTCCGTAGGAGAGCGCTCTAACCAGTATACAGACTGGGATTTGAAGGTAGGCGGTGAATGAATGGTACCTGTATATTTCCTGCGAAAGGAGTGAGAAAGCTAGGTACTTAGATTACTTTGCGATCTTCGACGAGCGGATTTAATGAGTGCGAATGACTTAGGTTAAGATACAGATTATTTTTCTAATGAAATAATAAAATTCATTATGAAAAATGGAATGTACTGATGATTGAATTTTAATAACGATGAGGATTCATTTTTTAATAAAATGTGTTAGGTTTGGAAGTCATTTTTTATGGAATGCATTATTTTTGGAAAGTGTTTGAAGACATCTAGGAAATTTGGGGCGGTGGTGGCTCCCTCTATTGCCACTTGAGCGCGTTAATGCAATAGATGTGTGTTATACAATTTTAAGAGCGGTGAACCTGATTTAGGTTCTGTGTTAATTAATATTTTAAGTATCATTAGAAAGGGAGGTAGTCGAACGGGGATTTAATATTTGCGGATGGGTTTCATAATTTTCTTTTAGTAAAGAATTATTTCACGATAATAAATGTTTTAATGATTTGAATGAAGGTAATTATTTTTTTATGGAATGCATTATGTTTGGAGAGTGTTTGAAGACATTTACGAAGTTTTGGGCGGTGGTGGTACCCTCTATTGGCACTTGTATGCGTTAATGAAATAGATGTGTTTTATTGAATTTTAATAGAATTAGGTTCTGTGTTAATAAATATTTTAAATGTCATTAGAAAGGGAGGTAGTCGAACAGGGACTTAATATTCACGGATGGGTTTCACATATTTTTTTTGAGTAAAGAATTATTTCACGCTAATAAATGTTTTAATGATTTGAACGAGGGTAATATTTTTTGTTATGGAATGCATTATTTTTGGAAAGTGTTTGAAGACATCTTGGAAGATTTGGGCGGTGGTGGCTCCCTCCATTGGCACTTGAGCGCGTTAATGAAATAGATATGTGTTATTAAGGATGAGCGTCAGTAACTCTTCTGCCCTATCCGCGTTTTGTTAACTTTCGCTGCACACGTTTTTCGCCGAAATTCTGCTCAAACAGTTGCGAAATATTTTCTGATAGATAACATGCAATGCTTAGATTATATTAAAACTAAATTTAATACCCAATAAAACATAGAATATATATTTTATTTTAATTCAAAATATTTTTGGTGCTGCCATCTGTTGTCGTAATTTAATTCATGCCGACTTTTTTTATTTTTTAATGAACATTTTTAAATGTCTGTTCCTTCTAATACGCTATTAAGTACAACAGATTATAATGCCACAATCACGGAAACGTAATTGAACTTGGACTTGAAGACAAAGGAACTTGAAGACAAAACTGCAGTCCTCAGTGATGTACATTCAGATCTCCTTATCAAATTTATAGAATGAGAAATTCCCTTTCCGTGATTATGGCATTATTATATATGATCTGTTGTATTTAATACTGTATTAGAAGGAATAGGTATTTAAAAATGTTTATTAAAAAATAAAAATAATCGGTATGAATTAAATTACGACAACAGAAGGCAGCACCAAAAATATTTTGAATTAAAATAAAAAATATATTCTATGTTTTATTGGGTACAAAATTCAGTTTTAATATAATCTAAGCATTGCATTTTATCTTTCAGAAAAAATTTCGCAACTGTTTGAGCAGAATTTTGGCGAAAAATGTGTGCCACGAAAGTTAACAAAGCGCAGATAGGGCAGAAGATTTACTGACGCTCACCCTTAAGTTCCTGAATTAGGTTCTGTGTTAATGAATATTTGAAGTATCATTAGAATGGGAGGTAGTTGAACGGGTACTTGCGGACGGGTTTCATATTTTTTTTTAGTAAAGAATTATTTCACGATATTATGTTTTAATGATTTTAACGAAGATAATTAATTTTTTACGTGAAGATGGCATTGAATTTTAATCATTTAGATCATTGAGTTTTAGTGACTGGATGTATGGTAGGGAATGGGTGTGTCATTGAATTTTAATAATTTTAATGAAATCATTAATTTTTGTGGCAAGCCAGTGCTCATTGAATGACTTTTAACCGGGGGATTTCTAGCACTCCATAGTGAAATAGCATATCGCATTTTTAACAAGAGAATACATTTTACCACAACTTGGGAACAGAATTTGACCCTTTTAGAAGAGGTGTTTGCTGTGAGTGTATACCAGCCAAGGTTTTACTGACATGTTTTAAAAGCATCCAAGATTTTAGGGATAGGTTATATTACTCACTGAACACGTTTTGACAATTTTTTTTTAATTTTACTGTGAATGTTGTCAGATTTTTTTTTAATGATATTCATAAAAATGTTATGAAAAGCCTATAGTTAACGCGAAACTTTAACTGTTTTAAATGACACTGAATGCCTATTTTTACAACTGACATACCATCCACGATTTCAATGGCAGGTTATAATACTCACTGAGTGCGACTCGACTATTTTCAGAATGATTGTGTGTGCCACGCGATTTTTTATGCTATCAATGAATGCAGTACTTGGGCGATATTTTAAAATAGGAAAATGCAAAATACTGAAAGCCTCACAAGCTAACCACTACGTTGTGCACAGATGTGACATACATATGTATGGAACAAATGTGTGACATGGATGTTCTTATCTAAGTCTTCTAAAAGTCTATTCTAAAGAATAGAATCCATATTATTTTTAATAGTATACTGGGTTATTTTAAAGAGTAATCTAAAATGTTATGTATTAGAAAATAGTTAGATCCATTTCTATGTAGAAATAGTACATGCATGTCACACATTAAGAAAATGAGTGTATGCTAAAACTATTTTAGATTTTAATGCATTTAAACTATTGCATTTAAACTATTTAATGCATTTAAACTATTTTAGAAAATAGCATGCAATGTATTCGATAATCGCACGATCCATTTCTACAAAGAAAGGGTATGTTCGATTTTCTACTTTTAAAAAAATGATACATGCATGTTATACATTAGAAAAAAAATTGGCGCTAAGATACCATTGAGTGAGTAAATTTTAATTGAATAGAGGACTAAAGAATATTAGGGTACTTGGATAATTTAGGTATGAATGGATTGGTTTAATTATGTTAAGTGTATTGCTAATTAATTTTTTTAACGCTAAGACACTAATGAGTGAATTTTGTAACAAATTTTCAGTGTTAGGGTTTTAATGATGTTAGCGACGATCATTAATTTTTGCCGCAAAGTTACTAATGATTAAATGAATTTTAATTGAGTTATAAAAATGAGTCGAATTTTAAGGACGATGATCATGAATTAGGTTCTGTGTAAAAATAGTGATTATTTTTTTTAAATTAAATAATAGGTTTCAATATGAAAAATCGAATGTTTACGGAATGCACAGTGTGATCATTATTTTTTTTGACGCTGGGATATTAATGAATTTTAATTGAGTTATAAAAATGAGGTAAATATAACGGTAAAGAGTTAAATAGTGTATCTCATCCATGATTTTAACGATATAGTGCATTGTATACGATTTAACCATTTTTAAAGTGATGGATATAATTTTAACACCGAGGTTTAGAATTTGACAAGCTAAGGGACACGAATCGAGCATTTTCACAGACATTTTACTGAATTGTTTGGTTAGCGAATGTTTGGTGAACTAGGAGTTTTTTTGTTTGTTTTTTAATCTTACACAAGGCCTAAGACTCCTTCATCGCTTAAAATTATGACATTTAAATGAAATTTAGTAAAAAGTACTCGACAGATAGTGCATGTTCGAGGAATTAGAAATATGTGTGTTCAATATTTCAAGAAGTCTAAGACCCTAAAATTTCACTATTTTAGTGAATTGTTTGGTTCTTGGCATATGTTTAGGGAACTAAGAGTGAATTTTTTTAATGTTACATAAGCCCTAAGACTCCTTTATCGCTTAAAATTATGATATTTTAATGAAATTTGCAAAAGTTGCACAATACTTAGTGGCCGGCCGCCCACCTTGCTGCTCCATGTCTTCGGACCAGTCGGACGGCCTAGGCTTACAACAGTACTTAGTGGATAATTATCGAATAAGAACTACGTTTTTAATGTTACAGCAAAATCTAAAGCCCTTAAATCGATATATTTTTAAAACTGCCACGAATTTTAGGGGAATAGAATAACACTTAACGATTTTTTAAGGATATGTGATTGCCAACATTGAATTTAAATGAAAGAGTGACCCTCTAGGGTAAGTGCAGTACATTCTAATAACATTAAAATATGAAAGATACGCAATTACCGCTTCAAAAGAAACATGTAATGAGTTTTGATATCTCATTGCGAGACATTATTGGCATACGAATAGGAATATCGTGATTTTGCAGCTGTAGGTGTATCATAAAACCATTCAATTCTTAACGGATGAGCACATTTGAATGTACAGCCGCGGAAAAAAAAGGCCCCACCCTCTGCTAATCGAGCATCGTTCATAGTAGAGAAAATTGAATGATACCATTGGATTAGGAATAACATCCTCTACAAATTAATGTATGTAAAATTTGCATAAAGGGCCGTCTTCATATCTAAACGGGCACATACTTAGAAATTTCCAATGGCAAGATCCAATTTTGACGTCACCCACAACTTCTAGACCCCCAAATTAGTCCAAATTCAAATTTTCACGATGCTTCTATATTTATATCCGAAGATATTCAATATTCCGGAATGTGCAATTTTCGGGGATCAGATCCATATCGAAAAGCGTAATTTGAAGGGCGATGTTTCGTTGATTGACCACAGCACTGTTGTAATTTATTGAACTATCCTCTTGACATTCAGCATTACGGCTTACCTCACAGCCAAAGGGTCGCAGCTTTGATTTCTGTATGAGAGGATGAGCATTTTCATGGCTGGGTGTGGTGTTGTCTTGTGTGTATGTGTGTTACTAAGGCAGTGGGCCTGTAATGAGTAGGATGAGCCTCAAATAGGGCACGATTATTAGGGGTAAAAAGTCGTATGGGTACGTTGTTAAAAGCTAATGGGGTCATTCGTGGCAGGGTCAATAAAAGAAAGAAGAAATAAAGAAGAATGAAATGTTTATTTTCAAATGTCATTTTATAATGCTGTTTCCAAAACAATTTATGAGACTAACAAATATCTGCAGATGAAGCGACAAAACAACTCCGTTGGAACTTGGTGACGAATTTAAAAGTATCAATCCGTCATTATCAATCACCGTTTGAAGTCTTGTTGGTGTTTAGTATCACATAATTTTATAATTTGTTATTATTTATATAAATATTTTTTATTATAAATTATCACATTTTGTGGGAGATTTCAACTCGCAGTAGCTCCGGAACTATTAATCGAGAGTAACATAAGTAGATTCCATTTATAACAATACAAGTTCTCACCCTTCAATACAGTAGCAGAATTACGTTGATTAGGTTGCATCTATACAACACTATTTATACAAAGTTTTTATTAAAACTGGGTAAAAATAAATGCCCGTTTTTTTAAATAAAGATTAATTTACAATTAATATAACTTTTTCAAATTAGTCATTTTTTAAACTAATATACGACCCCTAAAATCATCGTGATTCTGAATATTTAAACATTTCGAAAGAACTAGAAGGAGGAAATACCTGGAATTTTACATAAACATATAAAAAGTCTTTGTGAATCGATTTTTTCAAAACATATCCAGGTTTGTATTCATATATTTTCGATTATTGATTTCATAATTAATATTTCATACAAACAATTATTTCCACAAAAATAAAAATCACGTAAATGTGTTTGGGTTGTTTAGTATTAACGTCATACAAATAATCAGCGTGAGCAGATAATTATTACAGAAAATATGAATGGAAGTCTTGGAAACTAATTTAACATTAGGAGATCAAAACTTTACATACTCACAACTCAGAAACGCTTCACCCAAATGATTTGAAAATTTGGTATCACAGGTTGAATTTTGCTCTAGATTCAAACTATGTTGTCAAACTTGGGTGTTCTCATTTAAAATTTCAAAGTCTGTGCGCGTTTAGATATGAAGACGGTCCCTTATGCAAATTTTCCGCACATTAATTTGTAGAGGATGTTATTCCTAATCGAATGGTATCATTCAATTTTCTCTACGATGAACGATGCTCGATTAACAGAGGGTGGGGCGTTTTCTTTTTCCGCAGCTGTACATATTTAAACAAAGTGTGGAAAATGGCAGGGCGAAACAGAGATATGAGACAAAATTTTACACTTCCTACGGAATAAATCCCTACTTCGTAGACTTTTAAGAAACTAGAATCGAATTTTCACCGATTCTTAGAGATTGAAACACCACATTCTTTATAAATCTTCATACTTTTAGAGAATTGAACATGACTTAGCATTTATTTTTAATGAAAAAGGGTATATAATTTCAGAATTTCGACAGTGAACATAAATTGTTTGATTTAAACTCTGTAAAGTGAAAATATCGTTCATTACGAAACTCACACTGTAGACATTTGTTATGATTCAAATAAATCTATTTTTAATTTTTGTTTATATTTTATTTTAAAAAGCAATATTAGTAAACCTGCTACACTTGAATGTATAGATACATAACCTACGAGCACATAGCATTTTTAAATAGAACATGTTAAAAATGAGTTGATGAACGTAAACAAGGAGTTCAGTTTGAAAGATAAAAATCCGTTTAATGAATCTATTCTTCATAAAATACACATTAACCATTATTTGTTGCACATTTAAACAATTAAGTTAAAATAATTTCCTTATCGCGCATTCATAGTCCCCTGCTTTGAATGACTTGAAAAAATTCCGATCATACCAGTAAAAGACTTCTTCACCACGCAACAAAACTTTCTTTGCTATGTTATTAATGTCAAGATTTATAAGTATTTGTTCAGCCACTCTGTCGTACATTTCTAATGGAGTGCTGTAAAGACATTCGTGGTAACTTTGATCTTCAATTTGAGCAACACAACCAACACATTTGAAAAAAATTTTTACATGACACATCATGCTGTCATGAATACAAGAGATTAATTGTTCGAATGCAAAATTTTTGTCCCAAATAACTGATGGTAGAAAAATTATAGTGTCCTTTATTTTTAATATTTGAGCAGGAAGCCACTCTATAAATATACTTTTTCGAAGTTTCATACTAATGTTGTTAACACAATTCATTAAACATGGTATTTGATTTTTATCTAAGGTAATATGACACTGTGTTAGACAAAATTTTGAATCATATTATTGAATTATCTTCTGTAAATGCAGTTTTCCATTGTCATTGAAACAGAACAACTCATTGCGACTGACGAAAGAGGTATCCGCATATAGAATATTGAACGACCACGATTTTTGTGAAAATTTACTCAAAGTAGCAGGTGACAATGTAACCCCTTCACGCGTAGGCAGTAGTTCATTTCGTTCATTAGAGATATATCTCCATATATACACTTTTAGCTTCTCATGGCGAAGTTTCAAATATACATAGACACCAGAACCTAAATGTCAATGACGGAGCTCATCTTGTATGGAATCTGAAGAAGTAGATCCAGTTGAAACAGATTCTGTAGTGGAGGATAACACTCCGCTGTGTGTTAGAGCAAAAGAAGGCAGATCTTGAGATGAGTTTGCGACCTCGGTGACGACTTGTGAATTAGTAGTGGTAGGTGTTTCTGCTGGGGCTATGGAAGACATGAGGTAAGTGTCTAAGCAATCCACCACAAACTTTTGTGAGGGTGAATTAATCACATCTGAGACAATATCCACAGATTTTGTTTCAACTAGGACAGGAACAGATAACTCCACACTATTTCTACTAGAAATTAACTGTTCGAGTGATGGCATACTTTGAATTTTAGACATTATTTGCAGATAGTAACATCCAAGTACCAGATTCGCAGTATGTGATTTATTTTACACACAACGCCCAAGGTTGAAATGTCTTATTGGGCCACGTCTAAAGTCTAATCAAGTGACCTAAATCGAGTGTCGTGTGCAAATAGATTACATAAGATAAGATACTAAGTGATTAGAACTTGTAATTTTCAATGAATCGTACAACATTGGTTTGTGCTAAACGCAATTGTTATCTACGTGGGAGAATTTCTACATTATTTTATTCATCTTCGAAATCATAAAGTGAAAATATTGTACCAAACTTAGTTAAAATTCTTAATTTTTAATCACACTAACATTAAATACATAGGGAAATTTTGTATATTTTTATAACTTTAGGGAATATGCTTACCACATCGCACAGAATATACAAGAATAGTTAGCAATAACATTAAAAACAAAATGGCGTCATAGTCAAAAGCAGATCTTCTTTCTTAATTACTTATTTTTTAATTACTGCTTATTTTTTAATTACTCCCTATTTTTAATTACTGCTTAATTTTTATAATTATGAATAAGTGATTATAAGTAATTAAAAATTAAGCAGTAATTAAAAATAAGTAATTAAGAAAGAAGATCTGCTTTGGACTATGACGCCATCTTGTGAACATTGAACCGATGACATCATCTTAAGTTAGATCTTAGATAAGAACTGATAAGCTTTCATTTTAGTATTGCAGTTAGTGTGTATAACGTTCATTTCTAGTTTGGATGTCGGCTGATGAAGATCTCATTCTGTAAGTTTATTTTCATGTTTTTGCTAACTATTCTTGTATATCGTGCGATGTGGTAAGCATATCCCCTAAAGTTATAAAAATATACAAAATTTTCCTATGTATTTAATGTTAGTGTGATTAAAAATTATGAATTTTAACTAAGTTTGGTATATATTTTCACTTTATGATTTCGAAGATGAATAAAATAATGTAGACATTCTCCCACATAGATAAAAATTGCATTTAGCACGAACCAATGTTGTACGATTCATTGAAAATTACAAGTTCTAACCACTTCGTATCTTATCTTATGTAATCTATTTGCACACGACACTCGATTTAGGTGACGTGATAAGACTTATGACGTGGCCCGATAAGACATTTCAACCTTGGGCGTTGCGTGGATAGGTTCGGTTCGTTCATAGCTGCGACAAATTTATAGTATTTTAAGATTTTAGTGTTTCAAAAATAAATCATATACTGTGAATGTGGTACTTGGATGTTACTATCTGCAAATAATGTCTAAAATTCAAAGTATGCCATCACTCGAACAGTTAATTTCAAGTGGAAATAGTGTGGAGCTGTCGGTTCCTGTCCTAGATGATACAAAATCTGTGGATA
The DNA here is from genome assembly GCA_951213105.1 of Amaurobius ferox. NCBI lineage: Eukaryota > Metazoa > Arthropoda > Arachnida > Araneae > Amaurobiidae > Amaurobius > Amaurobius ferox. Next base: position 182,910,475 of record OX578133.1, on the reverse strand, counting down.
TTGTCTCAGATGTGATTAATGCACCCTCACAAAAGTTTGAGGTGGATTGATTAGACACCTATCTCATGTCTTCCATAGCCCCAGCAGAAACGCCTACCACTGCCAATTCACAAGTCCTCACCGAGGTCGCAAACTCATCTCAAGATCTGCCTTCTTTTGCTCTAACACGCAGCGGAGTGTTATCCTCCACTACAGATTCTGTTTCGACTGGATATACTTCTTCAGATTCCATGCAAGATGCGCTCCGTCGTTGGCATTTAGGTTCTGGTGTCTATGTATATTTAAAACTTCGCCATGAGAAGCTAAAAGTGTATATATGGAGATATATCTCTAATGAACGAAATGAACTACTGCCTACGCGTGAAGGGCTTACATTGTCACCTGCTACATGGAGCCTTCCGAGAGGTTGGTGGTAGGGGAAGGAGGGTACAGTCCCTGTGGATGCCTCCCCTACTTGGTCCCGGTCTAAATTGGGTGGCACTTCCCGGCCGTCCAAACAGTTACCTTACACCTTTCTGGTAGGTCGGACGGCCTGGGTCTCAACAACAACAACCTGCTACTTGGAGTGAATTTTCGCAAAAATTGTGGTCGTTCAATATTCTATATGCGGATACCTCTTTCATCAATCGCAATGAGTTGTTCTGTTTCAATGACAATGGAAAACTGCATTTACAGAAGATAATTCAATTATATGATTCAGAATTTTGTCTAACACATTGTCATATTACCCTAGATAAAAATCAAATAACATGTTTAATGAATTGCGTTAACAACATTAGTATGAAACTTCGAGAAAGTATATTTATAGAGTGGCTTCCTGCTCAAATATTAAAAATAAAGGACACTATAACCTTTCTACCATCAGTTATTTGTGACAAAGGTTTTGCATTCGAACAATTAATCTCTTATATTCATGACAGCATGATGTATCATGTAAGAAAACTTTTCAAATGTCTTGGCTGTGTTGCTCAAATTGAAGATCAAAGTTACTACGAATGTCTTTACAGCACTCCATTCGAAATGTACGACAGAGTGGCTGAACAAGTACTTCTAAATCTTGACATTAATAGCATAGCAAAGAAAATTTTGTTAAGTGGTGAAGAAGTCTTTTACTGGTATGATCGAAAATTTTTCAAGTCATTCAAATCAGAGGACTATGAATGTGCGATAAGAAAATTATTTTAACTTATTTGTTTAAATGTGCAACAAATAATGGTTAATGTGTATTTTATGAAGAATAGATTCATTAAACGGATTTTTATCTTTTAAACTGAACTCCTTATTTACGTTCATTAACTCATTTTTAACATGCTCTATTTAAAAATGCTATGTGCTCGTAGGTTATGTATCTATACATTCAAGTATAGCAACTTTACTAATATCGCTATTTAAAATAAAATATAAACAAAAATTAAAAATATATTTCTACGAATCATAACAAATGACTACTGTCTGAGTTTCGTAATGAACGATATTTACAATTTACAGAGTTTAAATCATAAAATTTATGTTCAATGTTAAAATTCTGAAATAATATACCCTTATTCATAAAAATTAAATGGTAAGTCATGTTCCATTCTCTAAAAGTATGAAGATTCATAAAGAATGTGGTGTTTCAATCTCTAAGAATCGGTGAAAATTCGACTCTAATTTCTTAAAAGTCTACGAAGTAGGGATTTATTCCGTAGGAAGTGTAAAATTTTGCCTCAGATCTCATTTTCTCCCTGTCATTTTCCACACTTCCGTTAAGAATCCGTTAAGAATTGAATGGTTTTATGGTACACCTACAGCCACAAAATCACGATATTCCTATTCGTATGCCAATAATGTCTCGCAATGAGATATCAAAACTCATTACATGTTTCTTTTGAAGTGGTAATTGCGTATCTTTCATATTTTAATGTTATTAGAATGTACTGCACTTACCCTAGAGGGTCACTCTTTCATTTAAATTCAATGTTGGCAATCACATATCCTTAAAAAATCGTTAAGTGTTATTCTATTCCCCTAAAATTCGTGACAGTTTTGAAAATATATCGATTTAGGGGCTTTAGATGTTGCTGTAACATTAAAAACTTATCTCTTATTCGGTAATTATCCACTAAGTATTGTCGTAAGCCCAGGCCGTCCGACTCGTCCGAAGACTTGGAGCAGCAAGGTGGGCGGCCGGCCACTAAGTATTGTGCAACTTTTGCAATTTTCATTAAAATATCATAATTTTAAGCAATAAAGGAGTCTTAGGGCTTATGTAACATTAAAAAATTCACTCTCAGTTCCCCAAACATATGCTAAGAACCAAACAATTCACTAAAATAGTGAAATTTTAGGATCTTAGACTTCTTGAAATATCGAAAACATATATTTCTAATTCTTCGAACATGCACTATGTGAGAGTAATTTTTGCTAAATTTTATTTAAATGTCATAATTTTAAGCGATAAAGGAGTCTTGGGCCTTGTGTAAGATTAAAAAAAACCTCCTAGTTCACCAAACATTCGCTAACCAAACAATTCGGTAAAATAGTAAGATTTGGGGGTACGAAATATATGGGTAAGAAATGGATCGTGCGATTTTCGAATACATTACATGCTATTTTCTAAACTAAAAATGGCATAAACTCATTTTTTTAATGTGTGACATGCATGTACTTTTTCTACATTGAAATAGATCTTGCTATTTTCTAATACATAACATTTTAGATTACTCTTTAAAATAACCCAGTAATAATATTAAATATTAAATAAATATTAAAAATAATATGGATTCCATTCTTTGGAATAGACTTTTAGAAGACTTAGATAAGAACATCCATGTCACACATTTGCTGCATACATATGTATGTCACATCTGTGCACAACGTACTGGTTAGCTTGTGTGGCTTTCAGTGCTTTGCATTTTCCTATTTTAAAATATCGCCCAAGTACTGCATTCATTGATGATTCAGTGCACCTATTCATTTTAACTACTTCCTTAAATATAGCAAAGTCTTGAATTCTCCATTTTCCATATATTTGAAAAGTAATCAATACAGACATTTTTCTTAGCTAAAAACAGTCGAAGCGGATTCAACAGGTTCTGAAACTTGGCATAAAAAAATCGCGTGGCACACACAATCATTCTGAAAATAGTCTAGTCATATTCAGTGAGTATTATAACCTGCCATTAAAATCTTGGATGGTATGTCAGTTGTGCAAATAGACATTCAGTGTGATTTAAAACAGTTAAAGTTTCGCGTTAACTATAGGCGTTTCATAACATTTTTATGACTATCATTAAAAAAATCTGGCAACATTCACAGTAAAATTTAAAAAATATTGTCGAAACGTGTTCAGCGAGTATTATAACCTATCCCTAAAATCTTGGATGTTTTTAAAACATGTCGGTAAAATCTTGGCTGGTTTTATGATTTGAACGAGCAACACCTCTTCTAAAAGGGTCAAATCCTGTTCCCAAGTTGTGGTAAAATTTATAACATCTCTTGTTAAAAATGCGATATGCTATTTCACTATGGAGTGCTAGAAATCCCCCGGTACTTTAAAAGTCATTCAATGAGCACCGACTTGCCACAAAAATTAATGATTTCATTAAAATTATTAAAATTTACTGACGCTCACCCTTAAGGGTGAGCGTCACTAAATTTTCTGCCCTATCCGCGCTTTGTTAACTTTCGCGGCACACATATTTCGCTGAAATTCTGCTCAAGCAGTTGCGAAATATTTTCTTATAGATAAAATGCTATGCTTAGATTATATTAAAACTAAATTTAATTTTTTTTTAGTAAAGAATTATTTCACGGTAATAAATGTTTTAATGATTTGAACGAAAATAAATAATTTTTTACGTTAAGATGGCATTGAATTTTAATCATTTAGATCATTGAATTTTAATGACGGGATGTATGTTAGGGAATGGGTGTGTCATTGAATTTTAATAATTTTAATGAAATCATTAATTTTTGTGGCAAGTCGGTGCTCATTGAATGACTTTTAAAGTACCGGGGGATTTCTAGCACTCCATAGTGAAATAGCATATCGCATTTTTAACAAGAGATGTTATAAATTTTACCACAACTTGGGAACAGGATTTGACCCTTTTAGAAGAGGTGTTGCTCGTTCAAATCATAAAACCAGCCAAGATTTTACCGACATGTTTTAAAAACATCCAAGATTTTAGGGATAGGTTATAATACTCGCTGAACACGTTTCGACAATATTTTTTTAATTTTACTGTGAATGTTGCCAGATTTTTTTAATGATAGTCATAAAAATGTTATGAAACGCCTATAGTTAACGCGAAACTTTAACTGTTTTAAATCACACTGAATGTCTATTTGCACAACTGACATACCATCCAAGATTTTAATGGCAGGTTATAATACTCACTGAATATGACTAGACTATTTTCAGAATGATTGTGTGTGCCACGCGATTTTTTTATGCCAAGTTTCAGAATCTGTTGAATCCGCTTCGACTGTTTTTAGCTAAGAAAAATGTCTGTATTGATTACTTTTCAAATATATGGAAAATGGAGAATTCAAGACTTTGCTATATTTAAGGAAGTAGTTAAAATGAATAGGTGCACTGAATCATCAATGAATGCAGTACTTGGGCGATATTTTAAAATAGGAAAATGCAAAGCACTGAAAGCCACACAAGCTAACCAGTACGTTGTGCACAGATGTGACATACATATGTATGGAGCAAATGTGTGACATGGATGTTCTTATCTAAGTCTTCTAAAAGTCTATTCCAAAGAATGGAATCCATATTATTTTTAATATTTATTTAATATTTAATATTATTACTGGGTTATTTTAAAGAGTAATCTAAAATGTTATGTATTAGAAAATAGCAAGATCTATTTCAATGTAGAAAAAGTACATGCATGTCACACATTAAAAAAATGAGTTTATGCCATTTTTAGTTTAGAAAATAGCATGTAATGTATTCGAAAATCGCACGATCCATTTCTTACCCATATATTTCGTACCCCCAAATCTTACTATTTTACCGAATTGTTTGGTTAGCGAATGTTTTGTGAACTAGGAGGTTTTTTTTAATCTTACACAAGGCCCAAGACTCCTTTATCGCTTAAAATTATGACATTTAAATAAAATTTAGCAAAAATTACTCTCACATAGTGCATGTTCGAAGAATTAGAAATATATGTTTTCGATATTTCAAGAAGTCTAAGATCCTAAAATTTCACTATTTTAGTGAATTGTTTGGTTCTTAGCATATGTTCGACTACCTCCCTTCCTAATGACATTTAAAATATTCATTAACACATTAAGGGTGAGCGTCAGTAAATTTTCTGCCCTATCCGCGCTTTGTTAACTTTCGCGGCACACATATTTCGCTGAAATTCTGCTCAAGCAGTTGCGAAATATTTTCTTATAGATAAAATGCTATGCTTAGATTATATTAAAACTAAATTTAATACCCAATAAAACATAGAATATATGTTTTATTTTAAATTAAAATATTTTTGGTGCTGCCATCTGTTGTCAAAATTTAATTCATACCGACAATTTTTATTTTTTATGAACATTTTTAAATGTCTATTCCTTCTAATAAGCTATTAAATACAACAACAGATCATATATAATGCCATAATCACGGAAATGTATTTGAACTTGGACTTGAAGACAAAGTAACTTGAAGACAAAACTGCAGTCCTCAGTGATGTACATTCAGATCCTCTTATTAAATTTATAAAATGATAAATTACCTTTCCATGATTGTGGCATTATTATATAGGATCTGTTATTCTATTTAACACTGTATTAGAAGGAATAGATATTTAAAAATGTTCATTAAAAAATAAAAATAATCGGTATGAATTAAATTACGACAACAGATGGCAGCACCAAAAATATTTTCAATTAAAATAAAACATATATTCTATGTTTTATTGGGTATTAAATTTAGTTTTAATATAATCTAAGCATAGCATTTTATCTATAAGAAAATTTTTTGCAACTGTTTGAGCAGAATTTCGGCGAAATATGTGTGCTGCGAAAGTTAACAAAGCGCGGATAGCGCAGAAAATTTACTGACGCTCACCCTTAACACAGAACCTAATTCTATTAAAATTCAATAAAACACATCTATTTCATTAACGCATACAAGTGCCAATAGAGGGTACCACCACCGCCCAAAACTTTGTAAATGTCTTCAAACACTCTCCAAACATAATGCATTCTATAAAAAAATAATTACCTTCATTCAAATCATTAAAACATTTATTATCGTGAAATAATACTTTACTAAAAGAAAATTATGAAACCCATCCGCAAATATTAAGTCCCCGTTCGACTACCTTCCTTCCTAATTAAACTTAAAATATTAATTAATACAGAACCTACTTCAGGTTCACCGCTCTTAAAATAGTATAACACAGATCTATTTCATTAACGCGCTGAAGTAGCAATAGATGGAGCCACCACCGCCCAAAACTTCGTAGATATCTTCAAACACTTTCCAAAAATAATGCATTCCATAAAAAATAATGACATCCAAACCTAACACATTTCATTAAAAAATGAATCCTCATCGTTATTAAAATTCAGTCATGAGTACATTCCATTTTTCATAATGAATTTTATTATTTCATTAAAAAGTATTGTGTATCTTAACCTAATTCATTCGCGCTCATTAAGGGGACGCTTCAGTTAAAAAAAATCACCGTTCCCTTGAAAATTGCATCCTGTGGCTCAAGAGATGGGCAGTTCCTTTTTTCAAATAATTGGCATCTGATGGGCCAATGAGAGTAAGTAAGGTGACGAAAGGCCCTTGGACCTCTATAGTTATTTTCGCCTGTCCAAGAGGATAAAGGTGGGAATCTGAGAAGGGTGTGTGGTTTGAGGGACGAAGTAAATGAATGAAAGAATGAAAAAAACTAACTGGAGGCTTTTCCCACTTACAGAAAGAAAGTTTCCTATCCATTCTATTTCTTGTCAAGGAATAACCAAAGAGTTCTCCTAACCGATTATAATATAATTCTAATATAAATATATATATGTGTGTGAGTGTAACTTCAATGTGTGTTTTGGAGACTAATCTAGGTACAACACTAAAATGTGTGTATTAAAAAACTGGAATTAAAAATAAAATTAATGATATTTCTATGCCTATGAGTCCAGAGTGATGGTATAAAACTAATATTTATTTAGTCATTTTGAATATATCATTATTTCCTTTTTAAATAGTATACATTAGAGTGCATTGCATGAAATTTGAAGTTTGAAATAGACGATACAGCACTAAAAATGTGTGATATTCTACATACCGCATATTTTAGCCTTGCAGGATGTATTTAGAAATTATAGTATTTAGCATGAAAATTCCTTGGGTTGAAAATGATTTGTTTCAACCTGGGTTACTCGGAAATCTCGGATTCTGCATAGTAATGAATAGGCACTACACGGGCTTTATTTTTAATGAGTATTTTTTAATATCTATTCCTTCTAATACAGTATTAAATACAACAACAGATCATATATAATAATACCATAATCACGGAAAGGTAATTTCTCATTCCATAAATTTGATAAGGGGATCTGAATGTGCATCACTGAGGCCTGCAGTTTTGTCTTCAAGTCCAAGTTCAATTACTTTTCCGTGATTGTGGCATTATTATATACGATCTGTTGTACTTAATAGCGTATTAGAAGGAATAGACATTTAAAAATGTTCATTAAAAAATAAAAATAGTCGGTATGAATTAAATTTCAACAGATGGCAGCACAAAAAATATATTGAATTAAAATAAAAAATATATTCTATGTTTTATTGGGTATTAAATTTAGTTTCAATATAATCTAAGCATTGCATTTTATTTTTCAGAAAATATTTCGCAACTGTTTGAGCAGAATTTCGGCGAAAAACGGGTGCCGCGAAAGTTAACAAAGCGCGGATAGGGCAGAAGATCTACTGACGCTCACCTTTAAGTCCACTCGTCGAAGATCGCAAAATAATCTAAGTACCCAGCTTTTCCACTCCTTTCGTAGGGAATTCATGCACCGTCTACCTTCAAGTCCCAGTCTATATACTGGTTAGAGCGCTCTTCTACGGAGCGAGGTGTCTTGAGTTCGATTCCAGCTCGGTCCCGAACCTTTCTTCCCTTTTATCTTCCACAGTTCTCCATCCTGCCAATAGAGGGAGCCACCAAAACTTCCAAGATGTCCTCGAAGGTCTTATCAATCATCGGTCCCCACTATCTATGTCAACACATGACGTCATCCGACAAGATAACCTTATAGGATGACGTCATCCATTAAGATAAGACGATAATGGATGACCTCACATGACGTCACCCCAGGAGGAGCTGCTCCTCTGCTCCCCCTGAGACCCTTGAGCTGTTGCTTCTATACTACTATCTACCCTTTATTGACCAATATCATGCACATGTAATCACCGGTAATCTGAATTTAATTCAGGAACCTAATCTCAAACAATTTCTCAGCTATGGATCCAAATACAGACGACCACTACTATATAATAAAGAGAAAATAATACAAGCTTTTGGCATTGATCTAGATAAATATATATATAAATAATATCAGGTAAATATCACTGCCCTTTTGAAGCTTTTAAGATCTGGCAAGTATAAGTCAGCTGCCATGTAAAACAATTGATTCAACAATTTCCTATGCCAAAATATACTCATAATTACCAAGACATCTTTAAAGAGATCAAGTTAATACAAGACAAATTTGTAGTCACTTATGTTGATAAGGCATCAAGGAATTATGCATATATTTGCAAAGAATTTTATTTGGACGAACTCAAACTGCAGCTTCATTCCTCAATTTCATTAACTCCTATAAACACTAATATCACTATAATAAGTAAACAAATTATTGCTTACTACAAACTTCTTAAACAAAAACACAATCTTAATTTTCCTTTTCTGATACTCTTACCTAAATTCCATAAATCGCCAATTTCATTTAGAACTGTTACTATAGGATTTAATTCATACACCAATGCTGCTGACAAACAACTTCTAATTATACTAAATCAAATTTATGATCATTTCACTACACAACAAACACATATAATCAAAAATAGTTTAGAACTGATTAATCACCTAAAACAACTACCTTACATACATTACAAAATTTTCATTTCAAAGACCTCTTCAATAACATTGATATTAATGATTTATATAAAGTCATAATAAATTTATATGAACAATTTACTCATTCAAAAAACATCTCTTTTCCAAAATTCAAAACATTATTAAAATTCATTCTGTTCAAACAGTATATATCTCAAGGAAATTGCGTATACAAATTAAATAAGGGAATACCACAGGGAGGTATCTCATCTACAATACTGGCCAATCTTTATCTACATTTTTACGAAATTCAGTACCCTTTCAATAGTCATATCATGTACAGATTTATTGATGACCAAATTATTATTAGAATTACTAATGAAGCACATATATTAAACTTTAATTTTTATCCACATAATCTACAACTAATTGAAAATGTATATGCATCAAACTGCATCAATTATCTAGACGTTAGTTTAAAAATTCAAAATGCAGACACATTAAAATTTAAAATATACGATAAAACAGAAACTTATAACTTCAAAGTAAATAAACTTCAACATTATTCATGCAATCTTTCAAAATCAGTATATAAAAATATTATTCATAACCAGTTATTAAGAATAAAAATGTTAAATATAACCTTATTACTACAAATAACATCTTTCTAAGGTCACAAACACCGTTATCCAAACCCGCCAAACCTTATTTTTTCTTTTATTAAAACACATTTTAATTTTAAATTCAACACCTTGCTACAATTACAGCAACATATTGACAGATCATTCTCAAACAATTTTAAATAATTTTTCATCTCCATGTTTCACTTCCAACAGTTGAGACCTTAGTATATAGAATTAACTATAACCTGCATTGAATAAAAATGCTTAGTCAGTATCATGTAATCTACATCTACACAACTAAGCAGCGCAAGGGGTAAATACATTTATATTATTATATTCTTATACCTTTTCATTACATTATATTTTCCTATAAATACTTAACCACACGCTGGTATATTTGATTATTATATTTGATTTCTTATATATCTGATCCAATTTGTATTTTCTTCTACTTCGGGCCATGTGCATTATTTCTGTAATACAATTTACAGTAATGCACACAGAAACGTAGAATACGCATTAACGAAACAGGTATGGCCCTTGATAACGTACATGGTTTCGGAAATGCTTTTCACTTTAATCAATTTATTCAATTTCAAAAAAATTTTTAGGAGCTAGAAGAGGCCTAGCTCATCGCGCAAAATAATGTTTCTGTTTCGCAACTTTTCATCTTTAAACACATTTCTTGCATTTACACCATGCATGTTTATGCAGGAAACAAGAGGATTAGTGCCTCAAGTACCTGCATTACATATATGATTTATATCAATACTTTCATCTTAATGAGTTGTACAAAATTTATTCACCCATCTTTACCACATGTAATTCTTATTCCATTCCTTAACTTTTATATAGAACAGGGAAAAAGGGGTATTTTATACCAATTTAGTACCTGTTTTATTTATAATACTTTCTTATCATGTTTTTTTTAAATATTCAATGGCTTGTCGTACAGTATTTTTGATGTCACATTTACATTTCAGTCCATCTTCCTTTCACTATGCTATACCGAACATTTTCTATTAATGATCTATCTCAGGTATATATAATACAAGTAAAATAAAAATTCTTCAATTATATATATATATATATATATATATATATATATATATATATATATATATATATATATATATATATATATATATATATATATATATATATATATATATATATATATATATGATTGAAGAATTTATATATATATATATATATATATATATATTAGTGTTAGTTTCCTTGCTTTTAACCTGACAGGTTTAAATACTAGTTTTATATAAAACTAGTTATTAAATTCGTCATTAAAGGTGTGCATAAATGTATGTATATGATTCCCCTCCCAACCGCCCTCCTGCTATGTTCACGTTCCTAAAACTATACGACAACATAAAAACATAATTACTATACAACCATGCAACACAGTAATTTCCAACATTTTTTGTTTGAAGGAACCCTTGAATGAAATATTTCATAAGGTTTCCTGGAACCCCTAATTGGCTGACAATAATTAGATACGACAGAGTTAAATCACAAAATAGAAAATAATAAAGCAGTTGAGTTTATAAATAATAACAAACTTATATTTTTGAATGAAATATTACGAAAGAATTTTTTGCCTTTTTCTATTTATCAATTATACTGTTAATAAAAAAAGACAAATATTCTCAATTTATATCTGAATTACTAGTTACAAACATAGGCGCCGAGTTTTCAAAATCTCGGAGACAGGGGGGCACAATCCGATAAAGTTATACAAAATATCCACAAAATCGATTAAGATATAATAACTTACAACATCTCCTTGAAGAAAGCAAGCATATGTCAGTTAGGTGACTACAATTGTTTTAAAGGCATTATAAGCCCCTACTTCAGGCCAAAAGGACAGTATGTGCCCGTAACAACCGCCAAAAACGAACTGCCCAACGAACGGCAGTAGTTATTGTTAAGAGCGCATAGTGTTATTTTGGCTAAAAAATGGGGTATAATGCCATCGAAACAACTGTAGTCTCCTAACTGACATATATATGTTTTCCTCAAGGAAATTGTGTAAGTTATTGTCTTACAAGCAGCAGTTTTGGGGTGGAATAACCACGTGGTTAAGTCACGGGGATTGTATGCGGAGAATTCGAGTTCGACTTCCGGCTTTGCTTAAACTAAACTATACCTGTATATGAGCACATTAAATTTGTGAGTTTGAAAGTCCTTCCAAGCGGTTGGTAGCAAGGGAAGGAGGGTCGTCCCCTATCGGTTCCAGTCTAAACTAGATGGCACTGTCCCGGCGGTCTAAACAGATATCTTAACGTTCGGGTAGGTCGGACGAGCTGGGTTGAAAGAAAGAAATCAGCAGTTTTATTTATTGTACGATAAACATGTTTAATCCTTTTAGGCCTGCGTCACTCTAATTCACCACTTATAAAACTTGAGCTCTTTGACTCCTGAACTCACTCCCTTCTTGACACACAAGATGCCATCGTCTACGCATTACATTTTCTCCCTTGGAGGATGCATTAGGGATTGAAAGTGAAGGAGGAGGGGGGGGGGGGCTATAAGACTGGTGTCTTGTAGCGTTGCCACCGATAGAGGTAACACTACAAGATACCAAACAAGAATCTTGACCCAGATATGGTCGGTCAGTGGGATCTCTATAGAGATTTCCCGATGGGTCGGAACCATTGCATTTAATTTTTTTCCATTATGATGGGCCTAAAGGGGCGATCATGCTCCGTTTGTCCTGGGCCAATCACTGAACTAGTATCCAGGTCTGTCCCAGACCCACTGAGGGTAAAAAAATGAAGTTGCAAAACAATAAAATAAAAAACTGGAGTTATGATATGTAACGAAACCTCTATTTAGCGATTTCGTCACATATAAATTTATATGAATCTGAATGTCCATGCCATCATGCAAGTAAAATATGTAAAATCAAGTTTCATTAAGAAACATAAACGTGTAAATGAGGGGTTTGGCGCACCAATATGACTATCGACACTTTTTGCCAAACTGGGATTTTTCTATCAAATAACACCTAACTTATACAGTAATTTCTGGAAAAGTCCCATTTTTGTTAAAATTATGGCTTTGTTATGTTTCACCAATCCCTTTAAATGAAAGATCTAATAAAATTATATTATTTAATTCGAAAACACCTATCAGTACAATTTCATAGAATGCTAGCCATTATGCATAGCCCTTATAACATATATACTTACCAGTGTTGCGCTTAAATCAAAATCTGCATGTTTAATATAATATACAGGTCTTTCAGCAGTTTGGGGATTTCTCACGCAAAAAGAAAATTTTGCCGTTTTAATTTAAATTTATCCATGAGAAATAAGTATGTTTATATTTAATTACAAATCGAAATATGACCTTTAGGATTAGCACAAAAAAAATGCTTTCATTTTTCATCACAAACCAAAATGAAACCTGTATTAAAAGAAACAAAACATCACACTGCCTTCAACACCACAGACATCACACACTGCCTTCACCACAAACATCACTCATCTGAAACCACACCAGTTGAACATATGCCAAGTCCTCCTACAAAACGCAACCATTTTCCCACAAGTTTCCTATGAATCCGAAATTTTCCATTTTCTCATAATTTATAATTCTAGCAAATGACTTTGTGCTGTTGGCTTGCAAACATCCGGCTCTCGTCAGGAATAAAGCAACCCGCGGGGTTTGCAGCTTCAAACGGAATGAATGCCACCTGTAAAGACGGCAGTGGTATATAGAATCGAGAAGGTAATTACAGATAGGATCTCTTTAGGTACACCAAACAAGTCATCTCAACTTCGTGGTTATCATTTATAGTTATTACTGGAGGCAGACAGTTATTGTTTGGAAATGTCAATCCCATGGCTGTAAATATTCCATTTCTCTTTGAATTAAGTGGTCAGTCGAAAACGTTCTGGTAACCAGGTGTTTTTATCATTAGCGTAAACATGTTTCCATGGAGTAAAGAGGAGCTTGGTTTGTGTGCGAGATAATTTACGGCGCTATGGTACGAAAGATGTGAACAAGACTGGACCGAAATACGGCATTTAATTTGATAGGATTTTCTTTCAATTATTTTTATGTTTAAAACATTTCATTTTCTGATATTTAATAAAATATGAAGTTAGAAAAAAATCTTGAAATTTCCCAGAGGGAGCAAAGCCCCCCCCCCCCCTGGAAAAGTTCAGCGGGGGCTCGTGCCCCTGTGCTCCCCGTAGACGGCGCCTATGGTTACAAACAAAAATTGTATATATATATTATATAATAATTTTGTATTAATATAATTGTTTTGCATAAAATTGTTTAAAAAAACAAGTTATATTTTATTGTATAATGTTCCATTGATACAAGGGTCACACTGAAATTCCTGAGATAGGGGCAGACAATATGCGCTAGAAAAAAAATTATTGGTCGGATATTTAAATTTGAACTCTTTTATGTCCGCAGACGATAATTTGTAGCACAATTACAATTTAGCTATCGTAGAATAAATTTTGAAATGAAAGAAAATGAAGTTGATGCGAAAGCATTATGGAGCTATGATTTTCTATGATTTTAAAGTGGGGCTAAATCAAGAAGAATGTCTTCAATGTCTACAATTAGCATATGGAAATGATGCTCCATCTCGTGCCACTGTATTGAGATGGTTTACAGAGTTTCGAAGGGGTCGAAATTCTCTCCTGGATGAAGAACACACAAGAAGACCTTTGTCATCTGTAGTCCCCGAAAATGTGTCGGCCATTCGAAAAATGTTAATCGATGATAATCGCTGTACCTACCAAATTGTACAGAAGGAACTTAACATTGAATCCACAGCTATACATAAAATAATTCAAGAAGAACTGCATATGAAAAAATTAGTTTGTCGTTGGGTCCCCCATAATTTAACAGAACACCAAAAAGCGGAGTGTGTCAGAATCAGTAAAGATTAAAATTGCTTAATGATGGTGGACATCGCATTAATTCTAAAATCATAACTGGTGATGAAACGTATATCCCGTTTTTAACCTTCCAACACGTCAAGAAAGTGAAGTATGGGTCTTTGACGATGTCCCCAAACCAAACCAACAATGGTGAAAAGAAAACGAGCCATGAAAAAAGTTATGTAAGCCGTGTTCTTCAGAAGTACAGGTCTGGTCAAAGCCATAAAACTAGAAGGACAAAAGACAGTTACACCACTGAGTGGTACACCACTAAGTGGTACACCACTAAGTGGTACACCACTAAGTGTCTTCCAGAAATACATCAGGAAGTGAATGTTAAAGGACTCATGCTTCATCATGACATTACATCGTCTCATTCAGCAAGAATGACAGTCCAATTTCTTGAACAAAAAAACATCAAAATAATAGAACCTCCACCCTATTCTCCTGATCTTGCCATGTGTGATTTTTAACTATTTTTTAATCTCAAAAATTTTTACGTGGGCGTCGTTTTCATTCCGAAGATGAGATTGATGAGGCTATAAAAACATATTTTTCATCGATTCCAAAACATGGTTGACTTGAAGCATTTAATCTTTGAAAAATTCGTCTACAAAAGTGCATTGATGTTGGAGGGGAGTACTTTGAACACTCTTAAGAGTTAGTAAGTTTAACTTGTACCACTTAGCAGTATCTCAAAAATTTCAGTGTGATCCTCGTATCTTTATGTGATACGATGTGATTAAAAAAAATATATTTTAGAAGTTTAACTAACTTGACATTTCTCTATTACTGCTTGACTTTTTTAATTTTTATCTGGCAAGTATATAAATAATTAGCGGGAGTTCTAGTAATTTTCATTTCTGCCAATGCAATTCCTGGCCTCTACAAAAATTCGTCGCATTTCTCTATAATTGCTTGACTTTTTTTAATTTTTATCTGGCAAATATATAAATAATTAGCGGGAGTTCTGGTAGTTTTCATTTCTAACAATTCAATTCCTTGCCGCTACAAAAGTTCGTTGCATTTCTCAATTATTGCTTGACTATTTTTAAATTTTTATCGGGCAAATATATAAATAATTAGCGGGAGTTCTGGTAATTTTCCTTTCTGAAATACTACTATTATGAATGAACATTATCATAAAGTTAAAGATCAAGAAACAACGGTTCACAACTCAAGAAAAGATATCCATAATGAGTTTATACAGCTTCTAGCCGGTGCTCAAATTTGAACACATACAAATTCAGCTAAATACTATTCAATTACTCTACACTCCACACCTGATGTTAGTCATATTAAACAAATGACAATGATTGTATTTTTTGTATTGCTTGTGTAATTAAGTCTTCAGATAATGACGCATGTCTGAGTCTGTTGTTGAAATCAACTAAAGATGTACTTAGAAGGGCTATAAAAATGTTAAAAAATATTGATTACATTTTTGAAACACATATATTGATGCTGAAGTTCTGTGTTGCTAGCTTACAGCAATAGCTCGCAGACTTCTAACGTCTACGCCGCTAAAAGAAGTACTTCTCTTGATACTACAGCAACATCCTGGATAATGTGCCTAATGTTTCCGTTGCTCTAAGTATCTTCTTACACTTCCAGTATCGGTGGCAAGTGGTGAAAGTATTTTCACAAAGCGCAAACTTACAGAAACTTGCATACGCTCTACAATGTTGCAAAACAGACTTGTTGGCTTGGTAACTATATCAATTAAACATGCTAGGAAACCAGCACTTGATCTGATTGAATGGATAACATTTACGAAGGAATGGGCATGCAAAGTGAGATTTTGATGTGCCTGAAATTGAAACTTTAGTGAAACGTTTTTAACTGTGTCTATTGTTTCTATCTTTGTCTAACTGTAAACAAAATATTATGATGACATTGCGGAGTGCTTACGTGAAGTAACCTTCCCGCCATAGTATATATTTAAAGATGTGCGAAATATAATTTGTGTTGCCTGTGGCGAGGTATGCATTATACCGGGTGCCCATAAGTTTGAAATGATTCATATGCCAAAATATTTTCTTTTGTATTTGCAAATAATAGTCAAAGATTGATTATTACTTCTTCTAGCAATTTAAAATAAACTTAGCAGTTTTAAGTTTTATGTTTTTCATTTGTTCCATGACTACCAGACATCAGTTCTTAAAATCAAAGTTTGGAATTTTTGGAGAGGGGGAGGGGAGGGTGAAAGTAGCTTACCTTGCCTAGGACGCAAAATAGTCTAAGGTCAGCCCTACCCAAGCGAGCTTTTTTGGAGAAGTCCTACCCAGGAGCGATAGAATTCCTCTTCATAATGTCTACAATCTCTGTTTTTAATCACGATTTTATCGAAACAGTAACGATTCAATAATCCGAACCCCATTAATTCGAATTTTGTGTAATTCGAACTAAGATTATATTTGTTTTATTATTTATTTTGTTCAAGGGGTAAAAATGAAAAACCGGCCTCTTTCGAATTTTTATGACTTGTTTACGCCGAAATATTTATTCATACTTCATATGCAAGAAAATAAATAAATATAAAACATTTCTAGAACGAACATCGACCACTTTTCAAATCCATCCTTTAAATGTAACATAATCACATTTTTCCGTACATCCAGCAGTTTAATTGATTTTTAAATCGCATAACAATTCCTTTACATTCGTTAATTACATAACAAGTTACATCATGGGCGTATCCAGGATTTTTTCCAAGGGGTAAAATCGATTGCATTCAAAATTTTGACATTACTGTCAACCTTTAATTTTTAGAGTTATGAAATTAGAAAACAACAATCCTGTTTACTGTATTAGTCTGTACTCCCGCCCCCCCCCCCCTTCGATATTTTAAATACAACATGTTCATTAAACATCCTTAAAAATTGGCATGCAGATGTAGATTTAGAGGTCCAATAGCAAGAAACTGATTAAAATTCCCAAATGTTTCTTTTTTTTTTGTTTGATTTTTTTTCCCCCTCCAAAAATTACAACTCAAAATTGCAATTACATGCAAACAATATGCTCGTTAGTGATGCTAATACATTGGCACATTTAAAGCCTATAATCTTTAAAAAAATGTACATAAGTAAATGTAAATATTCAGTGCTATTTAGTCAATCTTCCCCCCCCCCCCTTATTTTACTTAGTTTCTTTTACAAGTACAGAGAATTATTTATTGAATGAAAAGATACTAACATTGTCATGATAAAAATATTTTAACGTAATCCATATTATAGTTCTAAATATTGCCCGTAACATAAAATGAAATTAGGTATGATGCATCTAAAATCAAAAACACATTACGCTGTTATTAAGCAAACATTACACTCCTTTAAATTCTAGCTTTTAGTCTGTAATAATTATACAATATATACTTAATTATTTGTTCCTTCCCATTTTAATTAATATATTATTACATTTTTATTTTTTCAAACTTACAATTACTAATCATTTTCAATCGCACCTTTTGATTTAAGTGATCTATAAACTTTCATTTTTTTTTTTTTTTTTTTTTTTTGCTTTTTCACATCCGAGTTTATTTCTCAGTTTTGACCAAACCAATCCGAAAGTTGAAACAAGAAAGATCAATCATGCTTAAAGCATTGATTATGAAACACTTTCCAACTTCAATGCAATTTTATTTAAAAAAGTCGAAAATGCAATATATTCCTCGGTAATATTTTAAAACTTATCACAATACTACATTGATTTATTATATTTGAAACCTTAAACCTTCATCGAAAAAAATTAACTTCATTCAAATGACGGCATTAAAGTATAAATTGCCCGGTTTAAACATCTCTAAAATGTAATACATTCCTTGGTAATAATTTTAGAATTATCATAATACTACGATAATTTATTATATTTGAAAACTTCATCGAAAACAACTGAAATTCATTCAAATGACGTCATAAAAAAATAACACGCCTGGCTCTCTCTATAAAAGCAACATTTCATTCATAAATAATTCCCCCATTCATGTCTTTCATCACAATACTATAATAATTTATTTTATTTAAAAATTAAGACCATTGAGCTACAAGTAACTAAGCTCTATTCGTTAAACTTCATCGAAAAATATCGTCCTTCTCTTTCTAAAATCAATGAATATTTCATTCATATCAGCTAAGCAGACTCCATGGACTATTTGATTTTGTGTTAAAGAATTACAGCGATTCTAATACAACTCATTCTACATATTTTGTTGTTTACATTTTACATAGGTGAAAAATAGGCTTAATAGTAGAAATAATCAAATTTAGATGAGCATTTAAACTGGAATATATTGTCATTGCGTTGTTTCCGTATGTAGATGCACAGAATTTAGGCAAAAATAAAGTAGTTTTAGGACGGATACAACACTCAATATGAATTAAAAAGAACTTTAAAAATCACGATTTTGACACAAGATGGATACCATATATCATTTTGAAGTGGGTCATGTGATCGTTTCATATCATGGACACGTGATCGCTTCATATAAGAGGTGTTATTATTATTTTAATTTTTATTTAAAAAACTACTGAATATATTTCGCTGAATTTTTTTTATATATTTTACGGAACCATTTGAATATTGCCTAAAATTTTCGAAGCAATTTGTGAATTTTAAATCCGCTTAAAAAATACTTGAAAAATTAGGTCCCATAGGGCTCAATGTATTCCATTTTTTCAACCCGGGTTCAATCCAAAACTAATTGGGGGATATTATTCATTTATATTCCCATAGGTCCTATAGACCGTCTGAACAACATACTAAAATTTCATCTTGATTAAGTCATTTTTACGGCAGTTATCGTGCTAACGGACAGACAGACAGACAGACAGACAGACAGAATGAACAAAGTCATAAACACTTTTCAACTTTGTTGTAAAGTGTTAAAAATACGCTCAATTGATGTGGATGTAACTGAATGCAGGTCTTCCATAAATCTACAAATGTTGACATTTAAAACCACATTCTTCTCCGCCTTATGATGTATGATTTTCCACCGTTTTTAACACTTTACAACAAAGTTGAAAAGTGTTTATGACTTTGTTCATTCTATCTGTCTGTCTGTCTGTCTGTCTGTCTGTCTGTCTATCCGTTAGCACGATAACTGCCGTAAAAATGACTTAATCAAAATGAAATTTTAGTATGTTGTTCAGACGATCTGTAGGACCTATGGGAATATAAATAAATAATATCACACAATTAGTTTTGGATTGAACCCGGGTTGAAAAAATGAAATACATTGAGCCCTATGGGACCTAATTTTTCTAACATTTTTTAAGCGGATTTAAAATTCACAAATTGCTTCGAAAATTTTAGGTAATAGTTAAATTGTTCCATAAAATATATAAAAAAAAATTCAGCTAAATATATTCAGTAGTTTTTTAAATAAAAATTAAAATAATAATTACACATCTTATATGAAACGATCACGTGACCATGATATGAAACGATCACATGACCCACTTCAAAATGATATATGGCATCCATCTTGTTTCAAATTCGTGATTTTTTAAAGTTCTTTTTAATTCATATTGAGTGTTGTATCCATCCTAAAACTACTTTATTTCTGCTTAAATTCTGTGCATCTACATACTAAAACAACACAATGACAATATATTTGAGTTTAAATTATCATTCAAATTTGATTATTTCTACAACTAAGCCTATTTTTCACCTATGTAAAATGTAAACAGCAAAATATGTAGAATGAGTTGTATTAGAATTGCTGTATTTCTTTAACACAAAATAATTCAGTCCATGGAGTCTGCATGGCTGATATGAATGAAATATTAATTGATTTTATAAACAGAAGGACGATTTTTTTCAAAGAAGTTTTAAGCATAAAGTTTATGAATTGTAGCTCCATGGTCTTAATTTTTAAATAAAATAAATTATTATAGTATTGTGATGAATGAAATGGAGAAAGTTATGAATGAAATCCTGCTTTTATAGAGAGATCCAGGCGTGTTATTTTTTCTATGACGTCATTTGAATTAATTTCAGTTGTTTTCGATGAAGTTTTCAAATATAATAAATTATCGTAGTATTATGATAGATTTAAAAATATTACCGTGGAATGTATTGCATTTTAGAGATATTTAAACCACGCAATTTATATTTCAATGCCGTCATTTGAATGAAGTTCATTTTTTTCAATGAAGGTTTAAGTTTTCAAATATAATAAATCAATGTAGTATTGTGATAAGTTTTAAAATATTACCGAGGAATGTATTGCATTTTCGGCTTTTTTAAATAAAATTGCATTGAAGTTGGAAAGTGTTTCATAATCAATGCTTTAAGCATGATTGATCTTTCTTGTTTTTGCATAAATTGACTCTATCGCATTATCTTTAGTGCAATATCCCATATATATTTATTATTATGTGAACTAGTCTTATTCGGATTGTGCACTAACTTAAAATGTTTATACCTAGTCAAGTAGATTTTTAATAAATTTGTCAGAAAATTCTAAATGCATTAAAGGCTTTCTACGGCTACAACATGAGATTCCTGCGAGCATAAACTGACTCAATTTTGTTATTAATGTCTTATTTCTTTAGGCATTAACAGTATCGCAGTGATAATTTTTGGGCCCCCTACAGTGGCGGCTCGTGAGCGACATGTAGAGGGGGTGCTCATCTATGTATTTATGCCTATATATATGTTAGTAATATATATATATACATATATATATATATATATGTATATATAAAGCATATGCATATACATATACGTATTTTGGGCATAGCAACTGGAGTATTAAAAATATAAACGAACGGATGTATTAAGTAAAATAACGTACCTCCCACCTGCTCGCTCGTTCATAAAAATCCTGGACACATGGAACGTATCTTTCCTAGTGAAAAACATTACATAGTCCTAATTTACATTAAAGTAAAATTGTAGGGGCTAGTTAAACTAAAAGTTATGCCCAGGGAGTTGACTAAAAATATGCATATTCTGGCGATACGTACTGATGGTTCAGACACTATAGCCACCCGTAAAATCAAAATCGGTGGATTAGGAGGTGAGATAGAAAATTGGGGGGGGGGGGGGGTAACCAAAGTAAGAGTTACGCTCGGGGATTTGCTATATTAAAGTTGCATATCCAGGTGACATGTACAAATGGTAGAGAGACTCACTATAGCAACAAGCCGAACCAAAATCGCTCAATTAGGAGCAGATATGTAAAATTCTGGGGACTAGTTAAACTAAAAGTTATACCCAGGGGTTGACACAAAAATATGCGTATCCAAGTGAAATGTACAAATGTTGCTCAGACTATATAGTCACCAGCAGAATCAAAATAGCTCAATTAGGAATTGAAATGTAAAATTATGGGGACTAGTTAACTAAAAGTTAAGCCCAGGGGTTGACTCAAAAAACGTATGTATATTATATCCATCAAATATGTATATCAAGTTAATACGTACATGTTAGTCAGAGACTATAGCCACCATCTGAATCAAAATCGCTTTATTAGGAGTCGAGATGGATAAGTGTGTGTGTGTGGGGGGGGGGGGGAGGTGCTATTTGAAGTAAAAGTTACGCTCAGAGATTTATCACTATAAAGATGCAGATCCAGGTGACATGTGCTAATGCTGCTGAGACTATAGCTACTAGCAGAACCAAAATCGCTCAATTAGGAACAGCGATGTAAAATTGTGGTGGATAAAAGTTACGCCCAGGGGTTGACACAAGAAACGTATGTATATTATGTCCATCAAATATGTATATCAAGGTGATACAGATGGTGCAGAGACTATAGCCATCAGTGAAATCAAAATCGCTCAATTAAGAGGCGAGATGGAAAATTGGAGGGGGGGGGGGGCGTAACTGAAGTAAAAGTTAATCTCAGGGATTTCTCACAACGATCCATATCCAGGTGACATGTACAAATGGTGCAGAGGCTATAGCCACTAGCAGAACCAAAATCTCTCAGTTAGAAAACGAGATGTAAAATTGAGGGAGCTAAGCTAAAAGTTACGTCCAGGGGGTTGGCACAAAATACATATTCAGGTGACACGTACAGATGGTGCAGAGACTATAACCATAATTAGAATCAAACTCGCTGAATTAGAAGCCGAGATAAGAAATTTGGGGGCTACCTCAATTTAAATATAAGCCTAGGGCCAATATTATAAGTCTAGAGCCAATTTGGAAGCTACCAATATAGTCGCCAGCGGTCGGGCCAAAATTTCCAGAAAAACGACGTCAGATAAAAGGATCATGTTGAAAATTTAATTTTTAAGTTTTTTAACAAATACTTAGAATTTCTTTAATTTTTAAGCATTTTCTAATGTTAAATAGCTGAAAAAGTAAGACAGCTGGGTAAGTCAACTCAAACTAAATATCCGAAACAACACATTTATGAAAGTGTCACTAAAAATAGCCCATATGTCACAGTGTCCCAAAAATTAGAAACTCGTGACGTTTAAAGAATTATTTTGAAGTCAAACATATTGAAATTCGTCACCAGCAGATCAACCAGAGCATAGAAATAAATCCCTTCCGGAAAAACAGAACAACAGACAAACTACATCAGAAATGACGAAATAACTTCAAAAATTAAGACAGCTGGGTGGGTCAAGCGATCCCTCAAACTGAGTGTCCTAAACAAGGCACTTTATTCACGATAGCCAGAAACCCCTAAAATATCATAATTCCCCCCCCTTCCCATCACCAGACACGTACACTTAATTCTCTCATTTGTTCAAATGTTTATTTAAACTTCCAAATTTATAACAAGGACAAGAATAAGAACAAACACATTCTTAAATGTAGAAAATTGAAACCAAATTAGCGAAACTGAGCCAATTTGAGAAGTCCCTCTTCGTGTTTTTCTACTCTTCTGTTTCTTTTTGGCTGGGGGCGCGCTCAGTCCCGCGACACAATCTACTAGTAAATATGCAATGTCTGGATTTCTTTCACGCCAAATTTCTAATATTGCTCCTATACCATTCTTTCATGCAGGAGATTCCGACGGCAGGGACGCGGCTTTAAAAATATCCCTGTATTTTCCCCTATGTGTTGAAAATTCTGTGCAATACAGCTTTCGTGAGTCGACTTTCTCCGAAGAAAGGTGTAGTGCTGCCATCTAGTGACTTTTTTCATAACTTATTTTTAATAATTCTCGATTTAATTGAACCAAAAATTCAGATTTTTTCAATAGAAATTGTAATAAATCTGTATAACTAAAAAAATAATTTGGGGTGTTTACTCAATGGTGTCGCGCGTACTCGCAGCCCCCCCAATGGCCGCCACTGGTCCCCTATGCAGCAAATGCACTGGCCCAGTGACGTACCGTGGGGGGGGGGAGAGTCGGGTACAGGTGCCCCGAGCACCAACCATTTAGGAGGCGCAAAATGAAAGAAAAAACGAGAACATAGGTTAAACATTAATAATTAGTAAATGAGTGTATCAATAATTTTACTCATTTACTGCAAGTATGGGTATTGTAAACTATTATTATTATTATTATTTATTTATTTAAGCTCGTCTATAACGGTAAATTTAAAAGGTGTTTTGCTGTGAATATTGAATAGTGAGCAGCGGCAGTAGAAAATAATCTGGAGCCGCTGGGCGCAAATGTAGAAAAAGTTCTGCAATAAAAATCAGAAAATCCAGTCAATGGTCGAAGCAAAATGAAAATAGCCCAAACAGAGCTAGAATGCTTGGAGCTGATACCTACCGAATCGGATGAATCTACTACTGCGAGCACTATGGAGCCTGTAAAAGTCTCTGAGGTAGCTATGCCAATTCATTGTGCTAAAAACGCTGAAGCGTCAGTGGAAATATTGGAAAGTGTTCAGACTTTGAGTCCTACTGTTTTATCGAATAATGATATAGGCCTACTGGACTTTCATTCTGACTTGGGACCCATTATAATACATGAACTTAGAACTGAAATGATTACAATGGTATCGGCAGTATTCCAAAATGCAGATGGTCCCTCTATGACTAAAAAATGGTTTACCCGAGAGCTTTCTGATGGGAAGAAAGTGAACCGAACCTAGTTACTTTTCACCCCTCAAAAGGGAGCAGCATACTGCTTTTCTTGCCTTTTATTCTCACGTGCCCCTGACAACCACAAATCAAAATTGAAACTTGGTTGTGGATTCCAAAATAGGAAGAAATTGAATGAAAAAATCCCTGAACATGAAAATGGAACATATCTGGTGTTATTCAGTACGGAGTCTCCAGACTAAAAAAGCAGTTAATCAAACACTCCTCAACAAAATCCAATCGGAACGGGAAAAATTACGAGGAATATTGAAGCGAATCATTGACTGCATCAAATATTTGGCATCACAAAATCTTGCCTTGCGCGGGCATCGAGAATAACTATCCTCAATTTCAAATACTGGAAACTTTTTGGCGCTGATCAAGTTGCTGGCGCGATATGATCCATTACTAGATCGGCATCTGACCTATATCAAGGATAATTCTAGCTCACCCTCTTAGTTATCACCAAGAATACAGAATAAGTTTATTAGTCTTTTAGCTCAAGATTTACCCGGAACTCAATTTCGCAAAAAATTCGGAGGAGCAAATATTTTGGGATTCTGTTTGACTCTACTCCGAATGCCGCATACCGTGATATCTTAGGTTATTCGATATCTGCGGTCAAAGCAGCATTCATTGACTACATCAAAATTCACGAGAAAGATGCTGCTGCGATTGAGAAAGTAACTCTAACCAAACTAGAATCTGATGAGCTACCTACCTGCCTCTGTCTGACTACCGCTCTCAATGCTGCGACAATGCAGCTGCGATGTCTGGTCATTTATCTGTGCAGCAAAGAATTTTGAATCGGAATCCCAAAGCTTTGTTTTGAATTGTGACAACCACAGCCTGAATTTTGTCGGAGTACATGCTGCTGAAAATGAAATTGTGGCTGTCACATTTTTTGGAACTGTTGAGGCACTATATGTATTCTCCTCTCAGTCAACAATTCGGTGGCAGCTGATATCTGATGTTGGTGTGCCTGGCAAAAAAGAGTCTGAAACTCGTTAGAGTGCCCGGGAAGCAGCTGTTACAGTTCTCCATAAGAATCTGGAAAAGATTGTGAATGTGCTGGAGAGGACGTGTTCAGACAAGTACTCCACAGATAAAACGAGAAAGGATGCAGAACAGCTTCTGTCAAACATTTTGAGATTCAATATTTTGACATTTCACCCAGTTTGGAGCTCAATTTTGTCTTTGATGAATAGAGTTCAGAAGATGCTGCAGGATCCTAAAATAAATTTCAGGGAAGCGGCAGCTGACATGAATTCTCTTGAACAACATTTTACTGAGAATCGTGAAAAGTTGTGTAATAAATTAGTTTGCAAAGGAAAAAGAAATTGTATTGATTGGGGACTTCCAGTTCAGAAAAGAGTAAAATGTGTCACAATGATGCCGGGTGAACAAGCAAGAGATGCTGGTTGATCAGCCAAAAAAGAAATTGGGCAAATCCCACGGAGCATCGTTGGAGCGAAAATCAGAAAGCGTTTCCAACGATTACGTGACCTTGACACTCGATTTGGATTTCTCCTGAATGTTCAGAAGCTTCTTAGTAATCCCAATATGGATAAGAAATTGGAAATACAATGTTGTGCTACTGCCAGTTACTACACAAATGATTTTGATGGGAAGGAGCTGCATCAAGAAATTTTGGATTGTACAATGCTGTTAAAAAATCGAAATGAGAGCGATGTAATTGAGCCGATATATTCAATAGAATTGTTGGATTTCATTATCTCATATGAAGAGGAGAACCCTAATTTCCCGACTGTTTTGAAAATTCTGCACACAATTTCAGTATCAATTACTAGTTGTGAAAGATCCTTCAGCAAACTGAAATTGATTATGTCTTATTTGAGATTGAGGGGGGAGCATTGCGTCACTCCCCGGAATGAAAGTCTCGCCGACTATTCTCACGGTCCTATTCCCCGCCATTGGGGACGTGCTTCGCTTCCTCCCACAAGATCATCTATGGGACAAGAACACTTGAGTGACTTGGTATTGTTGAGTATTGAGGGGGAAACATTTGAGAAAATCAATGCTGACTAAGTTATTGATACCTTTGCAATCGCGAAAACTCAAAGAGTTCATTTGTAGGTAGGATATTCTTGAGACAATATTTAATAATAGAAAATCTTATGCTAAAATCTGTTCAAATCAAAGCTGTTCAATAAATCTAGAAATTTCAATAGTTCCAAGATGAATAATTTGTGTGTGCATGCTTGTGTGCGTGCGCGAGCTCAAGTTCGTAATCTGGTAAGGGAAGGAGGGGCGCAATTCTCCATCTTTGTCCCACCCCTGCCAAAAACTCGCGGTACGGCGCTGCCCTACTATTCCATATGTTACAAGTTATTTGCCTTTTTCAAGTACTGCTTTTGCACCCCTCTCCCCCTCCTGCCAATAGCTTTGAACATACCAGCCGTGCATTGTCTAGAAACATGACTGTCATACATTATACGATGACTTAAAAGAAATCAGAGTCTTGGGAAGTCTATTTTAACTGCCCTGTTCCCAGCAGATGAGTATAACATATACAATTTTGATAAGCTATGGACATTATGAAGCCCACCCTAGAACTCTTATTTTCTGTGAAAATGTTCTGGAAACCCAGCAATAAATTAGATCCATTTATTTACGGCATTTTATTAGCCCATAGTCAAACATTTTCTTTTGTAGGGTGCCTTTCAATAGTAGCATAAATATACATTTATGCAATGACATATTGCGAATAACACATATACTCTGGGGCCCTAAAGCTTGGGACTTTTGAGAAAAATGTCCATGTCCAGAGTTCTATCACTATACGGGAGCATCTGATTGGCAAATATTGTATAAATATTGTATATCATAGGAGACCTCCTATCCAAGAAAAAAATATCATGCATGGGCGGATTAAAGATGTTGTTTCTGGGCCCTAAAATGTTAACTATGCCACTGTTCGACAATGGTAATAGGCATAATTTTGCCAATTGTTCTTCTGTTACTAGAAGTCCTATAGTTATAGCTTAGTCAGGGCAAAGAAAGAATAAAGATTAGGCAAAAGCTTTTAGACAGAGGCCTAGTAGGCTCTATGGGGCCCAACCACAAAATGCACAAAAGCGAATAAACTAAAACTAAATATATGCTACTGATTCTGCCTTTCCAGCTTCATACCCTACTCAGATCACTACTACTGAAATTCGAATGAGTGAAGGTACATTTCAGAATAACACAAAATAATAGAGGAAAACGTAGGAGGGGCTATTTAGTGGTGAGATGCTACATTGAAATAATTAGCTCTAAACAAAGGTTAAGAAAAGCGTGGGATAAAAAAAATATTACCCTTTCCAATTTTGAGGCCCAAAGCAGTCGCATAGTTGCTTGGCCCTCGGGATGCTCGTCCACAACTCCAAACTACGGCCTGTGATCACTTTATTTTTTATTGCCAAAAAATAAGACTAGCAATACCAAGAATTTTGCAAGAAACTTTATTTTCCTTTTTGGAATGTTATATTTGCCAGCAATTTTTTCCTAGATTAAAACATTAAACAGAAAAATCGTTCAAAATTAGCCAATGACTATTTAAAAGATTTTATTTTAATTTGTACTTCAAATCTGATATCAAATACAGAAAAGATGAGTCAGACATTAGAAAGTAGGCACATTTTTCTTATTGTTTTCCAATGCTTGATACCATTGGCTATTATTTATCATATGTGTTATTTTAAAAATAGTCAGGGCCGGTTCAAGGATATTTTCCTGTGTGGGCAAAACTGTTTGGGGCCGCCCTTCACACACACACATATATATATATATATATGCTATGAAAATCCAATGAAATAATAAAATTATATATAAATTGAGCTACAGCCACGAAACTGGGCATGCAAATTATTTCGTTTTATGAGTTATGCAAATGATCAAACTGTCAACGCCAATGACGGTATAGGGCTCATGCAACGTGCATGAGAACGACGTATCGTGCGGAATTTAAAACAACCGAGGTTCTTACGGGCAATTGGAACTGGATTTTCTGCTTTAATACTGAAAATTGTGTACAAAGATGCATTTGAGACGTACTTGACAGTACTACGAACAATTGTCTGATTTTGAGAGAAGTTGCATCATTGACCCAAGGGAAACTGGTTGGTCCAATAGACGTATCAGTCGCCATCTTGGTCGGAGCGATTTGGTAGTTACTCGGTGATGAAAACAGTGGATTAGAGAAGACCTACGTAGACCTACGTAGCAGAGGCTCAGAACGCCCCAGACAGACAACTGCTCGAGAGGATCGAGCAGTCAGGAGAGGAGCCACGTCTACTTCGATGGCGTCGCTATTAGCCAATCGGAAGCATTTGGCATCCCTATGCATCTTGTACCAATGTATATCATTCGAAGACGACTGGGTGAATGTAGGATTAAGTGTCGACGTCCATTAACGCGTCTACCACTTACCCCTCAACATAGGCAGAACCGCCTGGATTGGTGTTTAACTCGGTTGGCCTAGACAGTGTCCGATTAGAGACATGTTTAGAGACGAATCCCGCGTCTCTCTCAGTACTAATCCCAGACAACCAGTGACTTCCACTGGAGATCCTAAAACGATCCCAAAGATCCTAAAAGCGTCCTATCCTAAGTTGGATGTCTTGAGACGTCCTGCGTAGGAGCCATTAAAAAGATCCGTCCTGAATGACTCTAACAGGATTCCTTTAGGAATGATTGTGGGAAGCTTCCAAAAGAGCCAGCTCAAACGCCGCCGCTATTGGAGCATGGAGTTTTTCGCGCATGCGTGGCTTTGTGATTCGGTGCTTCCTCTACCGGTTACTGGTTAGGCTTGGCTTGTTTGAATTTATAGGTGCACCGCATGGTATTCCAACTAAAGTACAAAGTAAGTAAGTTTTTATTTTCTATACGTATAAAAGTTTTTATGCTTTTGTTGTAAAAAGTGCATTTTTTTTTGTAGCCTATGTTTCATACTGTAGGTGTATTTGGCCGTAACATCCATTCAAAACATTTTTGTCGATCGGGATTTCCCGATCGACAAAAGTGTCTCAACTATACCTCCAATTCTGCCGTGCTTTTTAACAAAGTAATATAAAGAAATTAATTATAATTTGACGAATATTTTATAGAGATTCACAATTTTAAACATTTATACGTACAAGATCATTTTATGTTCCGAATTTACATTCGAAATAGCATGATTCAATCTGCTATTTACGCTGTAAATGCGAGGCAACAACGATCAAATCCTATTGCATCTACTTCATTAAATTTGAAAAAAACATGAATGAAGGACGGACTCATTTTTTTAAATGAATTCGATCTATTAATATCAGTGTTTCTTTTCACAATGCTATACAAAATAACATTTTATATTTTTTGTTAGTTTTCATTTTATGGTTTTATTCTTTTGTATACAGTGGAATCTCGTTACAACGAACACCAGTTTAACGAATATTGCGCGATGTTTTGAAAAAATTCCTATTCTTTCCTCATTAAATATTTTCACATTAACGAATGAATTTAAACTATGAAAGCATTTGTTTTTTCAGATTAACGAATTTTTTTCTTTCATTTTACCTCAGAAACCCCTTTCTAGATCTAAAAGTTGTAAAATTTGAGAAAAAACATCCCACCGTTATTTTAGCCTTCTTGTATAACGTTGCATTTTAATATTTCACTATGATAACATTTAATACTCCTTTCTATTTTTACTTGCAATAAAGTTGTTTATTTTTAAAAGAAAGATATACTTTTTAAGTAGGGTACTTCATAATTATAATCCTTTTGGAAATAAATGTGCAACTGAAAGGGGCTTCTGAAGCAACCACCCCTTATCTAGATATTTTTGTCTACATGACCAGGTGTATAGATAATGCATCCGGGGGGGGGGGGGGCACATGTGATTATTTTCCCTGAAAATTCTTTCACACATGAACTGATAAGCAGTGAGATTAGCAGTATTGTCGAGTACATTAAACGTGTACTGTAGTTAGTTTATTTGGCTGTACAGCTGTACTTTTCTGTTTCTGATTTAAAATGTCCGAAAACATGTGATTATTTTCCCTGAAAATTCTTTCACACATGAACTGATAAGCAGTGAAATTAGCAGTATTGTCGAGTACATTAAACGTGTACTGTAGTTAGTTTATTTGGCTGTACAGCTGTACTTTTCTGTTTCTGATTTAAAATGTCCGAAAACATGTGATTATTTTCCCTGAAAATTCTTTCACACATGAACTGATAAGCAGTGAGATTAGCAGTATTGTCGAGTACATTAAACGTGTACTGTAGTTAGTTTATTTGGCTGTACAGCTGTACTTTTCTGTTTCTGATTTAAAATGTCCGAAAGAAATGAAAGCAGTTAGTTCACTTTAAAAGAAAAAGTTGAAATTTTGGAAGCAGTACCATCCGGAAGAAAGCAAGTTGATATTGCCAAGGGAATGTGGGATTGCTGCTTCTACATTATCTGCGATTTAAAAAAAATTTTAAAACTTTCTGAGCAGTCTGTTTTGCATCCCGACAGGAAAAGACTGTCTAGGAAATCATTAAAACATTGATGAAGCTGTGTGCAGATGTTCGATCGAAAAATATTCCTGTTTTTATGTCAATGATACAAACTAATGCGAAAGAATTTGCAGAAGTTGTGAAAGTAAAAGAATTTGCTGCTAGTTCTGCATGGTTGTTTCATTTCCGTGAAAGATATGGAATAACATGAAAACAAGTCAGTGGAGATGAAAAATGTACTGATTTATCGGCTGCACATGAATGGAAAGAAGACAAACTGCTGGAAATTTTGGAAGATTATGAACCTAAAGACATATTTAATGCTAATGAGATAGCCTTTTTCTACCAACTGCCACCAAATCGTACTATGGCGAAATAAGGCGAACAGTGCAAAGGTGGAAAAAAATCAAAAGTTTGCATCTCAGTTCTCTTTTGTTGTAATGCAACTGGCACAGAAAAACTAACCCCACTAGTGATTGGAAAATCCGCAAAACCTCATTGTTTTAAAAATGTTTCATCGCTTCTCTGCAATTACAAAAACAACACCTGAGCCTGGATAACAAAAAATAT
The DNA here is from genome assembly GCA_951213105.1 of Amaurobius ferox. Lineage (NCBI taxonomy): Eukaryota > Metazoa > Arthropoda > Arachnida > Araneae > Amaurobiidae > Amaurobius > Amaurobius ferox. The sequence goes on along the minus strand of OX578133.1, from coordinate 182,878,804 downwards.
TCCTGCTAACTGCATTTCAATTTTACGTTCTCTTGATCAGGGTATCATAAAAATGTTTAAATTCATTTTCGTTGACGACTTGTTGAAAAAATACTTGCGAACTTGAATTATGAGTACTAGTATGGCAATTAACCTCAGACAAGCCATTGCAATGATATTTGTTGCTTGGCAAAATATGTCCCAGTCTATAATCCAGAACTGTTAGAAGAATTTGGGTATTCTCTTTAGAATGTGATAAGAATGATATATTTGTTTTAGGATTCTACAGCTGTCAATTTTCCTAAAGATCTATGAGCTACAGCGTCCAAAGAGCTTAATTTTCCTTTAACAATATCACCTTCTGATTATGTTGGATACAATGAGGAAGCTTTTATATGTTCAGACTTGACAACTAGTAATATTATAGCTAGTCTTGATAGTAGCAACTGCGAAGACATAAAAGGTGATGAGTGACAATGATGAATGTGTACCAGATGACCCTCCAGTGTCTTTTCAAACAGTCCTTTCAAGTATCGAATTTTAGCTCAGCAAAAAACTGTTACTGACTATTTTTATTCGTTAAGCGATATCGAAAACTGTTAACAAACACTCTTTATCACTTCCAGTGCAAACAAAAATTTCTGACTATTTTTCGAATATGTTATTGATTTTTCTTATCCTGGAAATAAGGCCACTTGCAGTTTTAGGTATGTTTGATTTGCTTTATATTATGCTTCACATAAAGAATCTACTGCTACAATCAATACAATTATGTAATTTAAATATATGTGTGATAAATTTATTCCTCTTTATTCTAAAATGCATCTTTGATTAATGACAACAAAAAACTGAAATAGTTGTATTTGTATATAATTTAAAATATATCGTAGCATATAATATGGTTTCATTATGTTTTTTCCTATACCTTCAATTTTTTAAATGCCCCCCATTTTAAATTTTCGCTTTAACTTAAGTTTTCAAAATAACGAATTTTTACTGCGGTCCCTAGAAATTCGTTGTAATGAGATTCCACTGTACCTCTGTGAATGTATCTATAATTCTTCAGCTGTAAATTGTTATGAAATTGTTGCATAAATTTTAATATAAAAAAGGCAATTTCATTTTTTTTTTACCTGCATATACAAGGGTTGTGTATATTTCCTCTACACAATCACCAAATATAAATTTTCTTTGCCTGAAATTCAGTTTTTCTGTTGTATTACGTTTATTTATATGTTAAATTTAATACAAATAAATTTTTAACAAGAATTTGTTTTAATGTGCACAAGATTTGCAGGTTGTATTTGGTATAAGGTATATTGATATTACACATGTATAATATATAATGCAGAATTGATATGGAAACTGTTTTCCTTCTTAAAAGGATAGAAAACTCACTAGTAGAATACATTTACAAAACTTGCACCATATAACCATTTGTTTACATTCTCTTAGGAGAGGAAAAATTGGCAATAACTTTTATATTATTGATTAATAAATGAAATTGTTCTTGCTCTTATTTACTATTGATCATAATTTTAATGTTGATATTTACCATTTATCTAAAAGATATTTATGATAATAATTAGGAAAACATAGTTAATTTATTTTAATTTCAAAACATGCATAATACCGAACCAGTACTAAAACAAAAATTCAGAAACAAACGGAGAAATGCACAAAAACTCAAGTAGGCTATCTCTTCCTAATTTAAGGTGTTTTTTTTTTCAACTCCGATACAATAGAGCTTATTGTAATCATGAATGGTAGATTTATTCGGCTAATGTTATCAGTTATTGTAACACTTAATGTGAACTAAATGTTCCAGTTAGGTAGTCCAGAAAATAGGCATCACTCACCTCAGTACATAATCAGGCCCTGATTATGTATAACCATACTTATAGATTTTACTAAAATTCTGCAATAGTGGTCATTAAGCTTAAAACTACATACTGGCCACTTGCTATTAAGCGAAAGTTTGAATTTTCATGTCTACAGTTAGGGTATACAACTTTTCTTTATAATCTTGTCTTATCAGCATGGTTGATTGCTTAATGTTGCTTGGGAACAGGATTGCTGAATATTGTTTGCTAAATAAAAACTAAAATTTAGGAAATGGCGTGTAAAAAATACAATTATGGTTTGTAATGTTTGTGTTATTTTTAAACCTAAATTTAAGTTGAGACTGACCTTCGAATGCACTTTATTTATAAACATTAACTGCAACATAACACGTTCATGTGCCACAAGGTAATTGAAGCAAGGCTAGGAGGTAGGTGAAGAGTCTTTATTTTGAACTGCAGAAACAATATCGGAAACTTCACATGTGGATTAGGCTTTATATTTATTCTTTTACCTTCTAAATTTATGAGAAAAGGGATAAATGCAATAAAGATTACTTGTTTTCGGGTTCAAGAAAAGAGTCCCAGAACTAATTATATAGTTATAGAGCTTTGGATATTTGTATGTAATGTAAGGGAAGAAATGGATTCACAATTGCCTTGTTGAAGCAATTTTGCAAATAAACGCTGTAGAACAGCTTTGCATCAAATATAAAGTATCAACTTTGAGTAAATTATATATTATATGGAACCTGCAAGAAGTTAGTGAATTTAGAAATATTACTCTAAAGGTAGTCACTTACCAGTTCCTTATTTGACTATGCATGCAAAAATGTAATTATCAGGAAGTTTGAATGTTTTACCAAGTCAGACTAACATTAAGTAGCATCTTTTCTGAAACTTTTAGCATTTATGGTACTGCATTTTAAACTATATTTTAAAATACTCGTTCACATGAATGAAGATTATTTTCTGGAACAGAAGATTTTTATTTCAGAGGAAATATCTATTAGAAAATACAAAAGTAGGTAGCAATCAATGCATATGGTGTTAAAAATAAAAGTTATATGATAGAAATTTTTCCAAAGGCACAATTGTTATGAAAATATTAAAACATTGTCTAAATAATTAAAACACATGCTACTGTACAGAGTTTTTCTCCACCTAATTCACATTCCTCAAAATCATTGTTGTCATCTAATAGTTTCTTTTTTCTGTAGGAAACCTTTAGCATTTTTGAAAGAATAATTTACAAAAATTAATATTTTTAATTATTTGCCAAAAAAAAACTGAAAATCAAGCCAGAAAGTGTTTTGCAGAATTTCATCAAAATAGAACATTTGCTAAAAAAAATGCAAAAGGCATTGTTGCATAGGAGTATTCACATTAAGAAACAATTGTAAATAAAATTATTGATGTGCACATGATTATATAATACTCAAAGTTGTAAAATAGACATACACAGATGCTCTAAATTTCGGCTAATTTTGAATTAGCATTTTAGACAGTTATGAATCGGGTCATTTTATTACTGCATGTACATAATATACTTATTTTGTCAGATGTTTTAGAAATTTGTTAATTATCTTATTTTATTGCTTTTATACACTGAAAATGTTTGTAGCAAATTTAAGTTTCAATATTTGTTAAATGCATTTTTATTATTTGTCTTTATTTTTCTCGTCATCACAATTATATACAGTGCATTATTAATTGAGGAAGTTAATGCTGTAATGGTAGCTTGTACTATTTAATGTCGCAAGATGCCAATATTTATCTACAATTTTCATTTATAATTTTCACGTAATTCTTAGTTTCTGGTTATGGTAGCAACAGATGGCGGCATCAGTTGTAAAATTTAAGTATTCACTTGGATTTGAACCAAAGACCTTATTAGTGAAGACTGCTAGTTCTCTACCATCCAAGCCAAAGCTTTACATTAAGTTGTTTTAATATTATTGTAGGACAATGCGTATGGAGATTTCATTTCGATGCGTATGGAGATTTCATTTTCTAAATTCTGTCAATTTATTTAATGATTTGTGAAAATTGATTGTTTGTAAAAACAAGGGACTTGCTAAAGTGTAATAAATATTCTAAAGTAATTTTAATTAGGACCCTTTGTGTTTTGTGATGGAATCACTTTAGTTAGTGACTTGTTGATATGCTGTAAACTTGTGTTCTGCTCGTAAATGTTAGATTGAACCAGAAGAGATTAAAGATTGTTAGTAATATTTTCTTAATTTATCTTATATAATAATTCAATTGTTTGGAAGAAATAATAAAATTGTTTGGGATAATAAAATTGTTTTGGAAAGGACAACTTTCAAAAATGGTCACCAACCGACCACAGCATATCATCCACATATTGTTGTGCTGCCATTGTATCTCTGGTGTGAACCAGAGGTGACTGGCTATCAACGCACCCCAAACCATAATGCCACATTGTCAAGCAGTATGGCGTTCAACAGTCACAGCAGGCTTAGATCTGTTTCCATGTCGTCTCCAGATTCTCACATGATGACTGTCATTTGACAAGCAGAACCAAGACACATCGCTGAACACTACCCTGTTCCATTCAGTCATCTAGGAAGCTTTGACATATCTGACACCATTGCAATCTCTTACATCAGTGTCTTGTCGTCAATGTGAGTCTTCGTAAAGGATGGTTTGAGTGCAAGCAGCTTTCGGCCAATCGTTGAGAAGCTGTTCTTGCTGATAGTGGAACATCCAATGTACCCTGCAAATTCTGCAATGTTGACAGTTGTCATTTGTGATACCGTCACCGCATGCCTTCGAATGTGTCTATCAATGTGTGCTGACGTACTTCTGAATGGACACAATTGTCCACTGCGACAATTCACATGCCCTTCTTCAATCCATTTTCTCCAAATCCTTTGAACCGTAAACACATCTGCGTGTGTTTCAGTGCCGTTATGACCATTCTACCATACTTAGACCTGAAATGAATCCCATCACACGATCGTCCAATTGTTTGAAATGGACTTCAGCAGCGTTGGCCAGGCATCTCTCCAGGCATATGTTTTCTGAAACAAAAAGTAGGTTTCCATAGGCGACAGACAGTAGTTGGCTCATCTGCCATTTTCATTCCTATTGTCCCCACTCTAATCACCTGATCTACTTGCATATCATTTACATACATCGGCCACGGCCAGCTGCATTTGTATCGCAATTTGTATAATTATATGGCGAAAGCTCCGTGGTGTTGCTTTTTCTGTGTCAGGTAGTGCATGTATTTTTTAGAAAATTGTTACACTTTACTTGCTTAAAGTGATACGTTTCAAAATATTTTTTGTTTGCTGGAAGAAACTGATCTTTAACATTTGAAAATATTTTATGAGGGTGAGCAGGATATAATTGTCTGTATAATCGAAAGTATTTACAGTTGTCTATAATCAATTCTGCACTAGAGCTTAGATTTCATGGTCACATTATCTATGGAAATTTCTGATGTTTTGTTACTTCTATGTATTCATTTTTAAAAAGAATCATTTATATTGTGATGCGAATGTATTTTACATATTATGTGCATGAATGTTAAACATTGTTTTATTTTAGCATCAGGACCAGAAGCAGAAGAGCTAATAGACCTTCCCCTCCCAGCCACCTGTGAGGAAGAACTGATAAATGTTGAGGTATTCGCCATGACTCCAGCTGGTGGCACTGAACTTGTATGTTTCTTTTTTTTTCTATTTTGTTTCATGAATTTTCAATTATTAACAATGCATGATTAAAATCAAGAATTTAAACTAAAAGCAAAAATAAAGTTCAGGTATTCATTATTTCAAAACAGAAAAAAAAAATGTATCTAATTTACACTTTGCCACTTTTTTCTAGTAATGATTATTAATATATTTAAAATTATGTGGCTCTTCCCTTATAAGTAATTAATAAATTGACTTACCATGTAATAAATTGACTGCCATGTATTTATATATTTTTAAAATGTATTTATTTCAGTGTTATTCAAAACTGGAAAATGTACACAACACTGCCTGGGATTTATGGCAAAGATTAATTGCTTTCATTAAGTTTTCAAAAGGTATAGTAACTCGCTGTGTGGATGCATATGTGGCTGCCCCCAGCATATACATCCTATAATAATGCACATGCATTCTAACGATTCAGTTTATAGTTGGAAAAGATAATCTTTCAATTTTTTTTTATGATGGTGTCAAGATAGATACTGATTAATCGCTATGAAACAAATTTGTGTGAAAATTGTTCACATTAATTTTATTAGCCAGTTAATCTAAACAATGTTATATTTAGGGAATATCCTATCTTTGTTATTTAATTGTTGCTCTGTTCTACTAAAGTGTACAAATTATTGATTATGTTGAGTTTGAATTTTACTACAGCAATTTTTATTATATTCTTGCAGTATAGCAGATTCAGAGGACTAGGAGGGACTATTTATGCTGATGATACTAGGCATTGATACAACATTCGATTGCAGATGCTGTAGCAGAAGAATACAACTGGTATGGGAACACCAAAAGATGATTGATTCTCTGCTCTGAAAGTTGTTGATATTGCTATTGGTGAGTATAACTACAATCAGTATTTACACTATGCTTTCTAAATTAAGATATGAAAATGTCAGGGATAGTACTTGTCTTTAAATTCTTGAAAAAACAAATTTACATCTTGAAATTTCACTCTTGAATTTACAGTCGTGCAGTTTGATGGTCTAGCCAGTAATTCTATTGTATACGTCGTGCTCTTTTCATATGTTTAAAATTGTGATTTCAAGCACTTTTAAATAATATATAATTTAGTGCTTTTAAACAAAATTGCATATTTTAACACTTAAATAACATCTCAATTTTTATCACTTTTTCATAAAAATCTGCTTTCAAGTAAAATTATAAATTTTAGTTCTTTTAAATAAAATAAATATTTAAGCACTTTTAAATCAAATTGCAAATTTTAGCACTTTTCATAAAAATAGAGAATTTCAACACTTAAAATCTCAAAGTTAGAGCTTCTAAATAAAATCATAAAATTGTAAATAATATTATGAATGTTGGTGCTTTCTGTAAAAGTACTCTATGTGGTGCTTTCTGTACTCTAGTTGGTGCTTTCTGTACAACTAACTCAATAACTAAAGCTGAAATAGATATGAATAAATATTAAATGCACGATTAAAATAAGCATTAAAAAGGGCTTTTTTAGAAGAAATTGGGTGAGAGGAGTTAGTGGGAATACAAGAATTAGTGAAAGTAGGTTTACGAAAAACAGAAGTATGACACCCAAGAGAGTTATGGGAAGCAAGAACATCCAGAAAAGGTAAAGAAAAATTAGACTCAATAGTAAAATTAATAGGTGTAAAAATCATTGACATTATCCAAAAGATTAAGGAAGTCACTCAAACTATGGTTTCAAATAATAAATACATCATCCATATAACGGCACCAAAGATTAGGTTTAAGGAATAAAAAAGGCAAAATCTCGTTCTCAAGCTCCTATAACACAGCCTCAAATAAAATGTCAGATATCTTTTTGCAAACAGGGCCCCTGTAGGTAACTCCTTATCTGTTTCTTTAATGTATATTAATTTTTATCCCAAATAGATGCTGTAATGCCTATTCAAGGTGGTGGTCAGAATGTGACAAGATCCGATATTGAAGATGTCATAAAAAAAATTGACTGAGACATGCAAGAGAGAAGATTGTATTCTGTAAAGAAAGCTTCAAATAAATAATGATTTCAAACTTTTGTGTTTTTATTGTACAATAATGATATTGATATATCTAGAGTTATCTAGTGTTATTTTAGTTTAGGAATACATGCATCTCCTCAGATTTTATGACTACTATAATGGTAAAAATTCACGACAGTTACTGACCAAAGTGACAAATAAAAATTAACAGATCAGTGACCAGAAGTATCTACTTTTCCATCATAGTTTGTAGTGTAACACACTACTTTTAAAAATAAGTAGTGTATCTAGTAGAACGATATGGTAAATAACTAGTTTGTATCAAGTTTTGATCCTACTTTTAACATTCTTTCAATAAACAAACAAGGTGCCATTCTACATATGTGATCCTTTGTACGAAATTTGATGTTCTGTGCAACGATGTACGACTTGCAAAGTGCCAAGCTCTTTGGAATAAATCAAAACTGTCGGTTGGTTTAGCTGACAAGATATCTTCGGAGCTAATTACCTATCTCATAATACCAAATAAGATGAGATGGAACTCAGTGCATTCAGCTGTCGAACGCATATGCCTGTTCCTGAGAGACAACAAGGAGAAACTAACTATGCAATAGTTCCGATGCTGCAGGGTTAGGAAGGCCGTTGCCTCATGAAGTTCATTTTTTATATGGATATATTCAGATGTATTATGTCCCAAAAGATCCTGCTTATCTGATTGCAAATTCTACTAAAAATGAACAACCATATTTTTAAATAAATATTTTTTACTTTATACTTTTGTTTTATTTTATTGTTTTCAGAAGTGGGTAAAAGCTTAAAGTTGGTAAGGTAAGTTGATCAGTAAATTAAATATGTTAAATTACTAAAGTATAGTATACCCATATCCTCAACTTTTTGTGCAAATTGAAGCTGTGGACAAATTCATCTTATAAAAGTAGTTATGCAGTGAATACATTTTAAAAGTGGTTTGTAGTCAGTACTTTTTAAAAAAAAAAGTAGTTTTAGTTCACTACAAAATAAAGCAGTTTTTTCCAACCACTGCTTATAATGCGACATGAGTGCTTTTTAAAATTCTTATTAGTAAAATTAATTGGTACTGATACAAGCACTATTGATTTAACTATTGACCAAATTTTAGGCTATTTCAAAGTGAGTGTAAAATTGGTAGAAATATAATAAAACTATTTGAAAATAATTTTGGAATATTTAATCTTTATTTAAAGTAATTTTTAAGTAATAAAAAACTTTAACAAAGAAAATATTGATAAATTTTGGCTGTTTATTATTTTTGCTATTTATCATAAATAGCAAAATATACACAAAGAAAAAGACCCCAGAAACATTCTGCAATATATTGAGAACCATCTAAAAAGTTCCAAAACAAATTCTATAATCAGCTGACATTAGTCCTGAAAAATCCTAAAAGTGTCCTGTGATATGTCAAGAACCATCCTATAACAGCCAATATCCATCCAAAACCTATCCTGAAGAATCCCAAAAGCATCCAGTAATATGTCAAGAAGCGTCCAATAAGTTCCTATAACAAGTCTGTAACCATCCAAGAACTATCCTGGAAAATCCCAAAAGGATCCTAAAAAATCCCATATCCATCCAAAAACTATCCTGAAAAATCCCAAGAGTGTCCAGTAATATGTCCGGAAGCATCCAATGAATTCCTAAAACAAGCCTATATCCATCCAAAAACTATCCTGAGAGATCCCAAAAGCGTCCTGGAATATGTCAAGAAGCATCCAACAAGTTCCTACAGAATCCCATAGTAAGCCTAAAAGCATACTAAAAATTCCGGAAAGCATCCTACAAAGGATGCCCACAGTACTACAAAAAGTGTCTCATTTTGACTTCCACGGGACACCCTCTGGATGACTCTGGGAGATTTCAGGACTTCCTTAGGAAGTTGCATAATCCTGCATATGACTTCCACAGGATTGATTTAAGACATCCTTGTGTTGTTTGGGTAATGACTGCTGCATAAGTGTGTAAATGAGATCTGGACTTTTTTCATGATTATACGAGAAAGCTATTAAGAGCAAAGCATCTTAGATAGGCAAGAGCAGGAGGGGACTAATCCCCCTTAGAAACAAGATCACCATCACCTTGCGAAAATTATTTTATTTCAATGACCTATCAAATGCTATTCTCATCTAAATTTATAGTTCTAATTAGCAGTTTAGAAAATGTAATGCTTTACATTTATTTCTACATACATATACATATATAATACAGCAATAATTTATAATACATAACTGAATTTTTGACTTTAATTTCCCTGTACACAAATAATATATAGGAAAAATATTGATGGGATCGAAAATTGGAATTTTCGGCAGATTAATACACGTTTTGGGCATTCTTTAATCCGAATCAATTATTTTTAAAGGGATGTCTGTGCGTATGTGAGTATAATGTTAGAATGAATGGAATGAAGCGAATAAAATTTATGATTTTAAAGAGCAAAGAACATTAAGAAAGCCGCAAATTTTCAAACTTCTTTTAAATCATAAAAAAAAGACATCCAAAAATATTAAATAAACGATCATGTTATATGTAAGTTTTCAGCAGAAATCAAATGGAATTTACTTTAGACAGCATGAACCGTTCTCGTGCTATTACAGGTTTTTCGAATATATGGATAAAAAATTATGCATAAAAGTAATAAAAGAGTATTTATACTATATATATACTATCGACATTCTCGTATATATAGCGCGTTTCATTAACGAGAAAAAACAAGTCAATTTTGTTTTGTTCAATAATGCTATATAAATTTCTGTTTACGTTAATTAATACACTGCTAATATTATTGTGAAATAAATTCTAGGACGTGGATATAAGCGTTTTTTTTTCTTTTTTTTTTTTTACGTGAATAACATCTATGTTTAGGGTTTCTGTAGAGGGAAAACGAAGCGTTACGAAAAATGTAAACTCTTTGGGCGCTAATAATAATAATTTCAATATTTAGAACTTTTTTCTAGAAAACAAAAAAGTATCTGTCCGAGCGAGTGTTTTTTTTTATTCTTATTTTTATTTTAAACTATAAAATATAGATATAAATAATTTAGCATAAAAATCTATATTTGTTATTACGAAAATCTTTTACAGTTCTCGAGTAATCGCCTTGCCAAATTGAAGAAGACTGAAAACTTTCCAATTTGTTACATTTGTTAAATGAAAAGATCTAGCCTTGAACAATAAGCATGAATTTGAAACTCTTTGAAAGTCCTACAAGCATATATAATTGGATTTTGGATCGAACTTTTTTTTGAGAGGGGGAGGGGGGGGGAACTTAAACTTTGAAACTTAAAAATGAGTTTTTTTCCATGTTTAAGACTTTCACGCGAAATATCTTCGAAAGTATAAAAGATCGATATAATTAGTAAGCGACAAAAATATGTATGAGGAAATTTTGTTTCTAAATTTATATGTATATTTAAAAAAAGCTTTTATAGTTTTCAAGTAATCGTCTTTTGAAAGAAGTTTGAAAATTTGACGTTTTTCAAGTTTGTAATGCTTATATCTTAAAAACTAGAAGTGATAGCTATAAACAATAAACATGAATTTATTGCTCTTTAAAAATCCTACAATTGTATATAATTGGATTTTAGGTCACTTTCCTGGTTTTTGAAGTATAGTGGTTATAATTTCGATATTTTAGCATATCAAAATTATAACCACTATACATCAAAATCCAAGTTTTCCAGTGGGTGGAAAAGCTGTAATATTTGAAATGCCACGATTGTTGCATCTCAGTTTGGTTACTTACTCTTTTGTGAAATATTGGTACACAACCCCGAGATATTTTGTTTTGCTTTAAAAATAATTAGGATGTTAGATGAACATGGGGATTCTAAAGATGTTTAATGCATGACGAGGTTTGAACAGAATAGGTGGAAATATACGTATTCAAGTACGTATTTATGTGCCGCAAGTTTATAGATTAGCTAGAATATAAAATCTCGTCAGTAAGTTTAATTTTTATACCGCAAATCGAGTTAGTAAAATAATCGATTATATTAAAGTGGAGTCCATGGTCGGAGTTTTCAGATGAAATCGGGGCGAAAACTAAAAGTGCTATCTATCTATAAATAGTTAGCTAGTAATTTATATTGCTTTGCCAGCCTATAAATGAAACAAATAAATCTGAAGAAATTGAATAAACTTATTGAACTTCACTGGAGTTTTATCTTACCAATATATTATTTACGTAAAACAATTTCAGCTCCATTGGACTGGAGCCATTCTATTTTTCTGAATTTATCAGGAGTCAGAAGTAACTTACTGCATTGCATATAGTGCCATGAAAGTTGCCCTCACCATTATTTCTTCTAATAAAATTTGAATTTGTAATTGTATAAATCTTATGAATTATTTGTACATCTTAGCAGTGAAACATTATAAACAAATCAAACAAATGATCTCATAAACAAATTAGAAAAGGGGAGAGATAAAGGAAAAGCATTTTAATCCCTAAAAAGCAAATATATAATATAACAAGACAATTCAGAATTTTACAGGTTATTATCAGCAATTTATTTAAATAGCTAATATTTAAATATTATATTAAAAACGCAAAAATATTTGAATTTATTGCGTTTCTGATTTCGAAGATAAAAACCTGGAATCCTATTTCGAAGCTGTTTGTTACTGTCCATTGTAGCCCCTCTAAAATCTGATTCAAATACTGTAGGGACATAGATACAGAATAATGGAATACTAGCCAAATTACAAGAAAATTTTACACCTTGACGAATTTAACAGTTGTTTTATTGTATCACTGGAACGAATTACCCAGTATTGACTGGGATGTAAATAAACCCCCGCTATTTAAATAATACACTTACAGATAACATTACTCAATTTTCTTCAAATCCTAAACCGACGACAAATTACCAGTACGCTATCCGCAAAGCAAAAAAAAAAAAAAAAATACAGGCTCTCCATAATGCAAAAAATAAATGAATGAAAGATTAATAACCTGTAGGAGATGAACTTGGCTTTAGAACGTTATGGTAGCTGTTAAATCATATCGATGACTGGAGGTTCTGTAACTGTTAAATCGTGAATATAGCTGCTTGGTCATATCGGTAGCTAGAGATTAACTGATTTTAGAATTTAAAAATTCGTTACAAAATCTAATTTATATTTTTAAAAAGGCCTTCGAGGCGCATTAGTTCAGGTACAGATGCGACTGTGTGAAAAAATTCAGTGCGGTAGATATCGCGGTACTGTGGACAGACAAACAGACAGGTTCTTCTTTTTATTAAAGATTCACTGGGGGTGAAGACGATAGAAATGTAATGTTTAAAATGTCCCTGAGTTTGTGACAAGTGAATGAAAATAAATAAAAAATATTAGAAGATACAAAACCTAATCCAAAGGCACGAAAAATACTTAGAATAGAAAAGGGGATAACAATTAGGAAGGAAAGGGGAGGAGAGTAAAAATGAAAAATAGTCTATTTTTCTGCCAAAAGATAAAGTGCATCACAAAACTAAGAGGGGGGGGATAATATTTGCAATTATTGGAGGACAAGGCGGTAAAAAAACGCAATATTTTTTGTAGTAATTTAAAAAAAATAATAAACGAAAACATATGGAAAGAATTTAGAGATAAATGGGCCCAACAGAAACGCAGGGAAATACCCAAATGCTTCCAGATTAATTCAAGAAAAGCGAGGGGGGGGGGGGGGGGTAGAAATTAAAAAATGTAAATTTCGAGTGGGGTAATAAAAAATTTCCATTCGTTGGAAAAGAGGAACGTCAATATTTCATTTTTTCTAGGTTTTGAAAAAAAATGGACAAAAAAATGCCACATATCATACAATAAAACTTTATATAAGAATAATAATAACTCTAATGTTTTAAGTTGACTGGAACATGGGGATAGGGGTAATGAATTGTTTGAATAGAAATAAAACAAATCACAATATCAAAATGTATATTACAAATTTTAAGATTGTTTACTTAACATTTTACCTAAAAGTGATTATAACATGTGATATATAAGTGATTATATATTATTATTATAACTAAAAGTGTAATTATGCAAAATTAAAATAATATTTATAGATTATTGAAAGTATTATCTAGACAGAAATTTGTATGCATGAGCAAAAGAATCTGTCAAATTCGCAGACTGGGGCTATAGAATAAATTTATTAATTTATAAAACAACTCTAACAATTTAGAAACAACTTTTCCACTTTTATGCAAATATTCATAAAGGAATATTTTGCTTCGCAAAAATCTTTTATACCATTTTTTTTTTCGTTTTGCAATGAAATTGGAAAAATTACAAAATTAAGATCATTTTACACCATTGTTTAATTATTTGAGTCTGCAAATTCTTCATAGAACAGCCATGGGGCCTATAGATATTATTTTGGATGAAAACGTGAAAAAATTATTCTTTTCTCAGTATTGTTCTAGGCCCTGGGGCTAATGCCATAGACTAAATTCAACATCAAATTTATTTTATTTATTAAAACACATTAAAAATCAACAAAAGACATAGTCAATTAAGAAATTTTACGAAAATATTTTTAAATAATTGAAAAAAAAGTTACCCGAATACCTAAGAAGCCATATTTGACGAAGATGAATTTGTGGATCTTGCACAGCAGCAGAGCACAACACTCTGAATACTAAGAAGTTTTTTACTTCTAGTCACTGTGTTATCTGCAACTGCAATGGCCTCCTGCTAGGCTCAATGCCCAAATGAGCTAAAATGGTAGATGACCAAAATAATGACCATCTGGACTAATCTCCTCCCTTCCGCCTTTTTAGAAGTGCGATCATAGAGACCGCATCCATGTGTTTACAATTTGAATATGGAAGCAGGAACAAATTCTGAGAATCGCTCCTTGGGTTTTTTCCAGTATTTAAGGAGAAACAAGGTGGTCATAGGCCTCAGGGATTGCAGGCTGCACCCAGCTGCAAGATGTCTAAAATCTAGTAATCTTCTAAGTGTTTAAGCTTACTACTTTCAAGTAGAACTATACATTGCTTCAAAAAAGATATAATTATGGGAGAAAAACGATTCTCACCTTTTAATGTTTTAATACTATCTAAAAGAGTACATTAATTCATTTATATTAAAGTGGCACAAAATTGGTTCAATTTCAAAATTTTTTTTTAATACGACCACAAAAGTCATTCTTACTACACCTAATTTCACTTCCAAATGGCCGCCCCTAATTCGGCCGCCGTGGGCAATTGCCCACGCCGCCCACGCCTTAAACCGAGCCTGAAAATAGTCTATATTTTGTCTAAAAATTATTCCATAATCTTTAAACAGATCACATATAAATTAGCCATTTTAGAAATAGTTTTTGTAAACTTATCTGTTTTTTTAAATCAAAGAAAATGAGAAGAGAAATTGAGTGGCTTCCTGTGATCTATTTACCTTAAAAATTTATAGGTCTCTGGCATTAATTGGCTTAAAGAATAGTAACAAATGTCATCAGATTTGATCAATTTGTTCGATATTGTATCCAGACTCGCAAACATCCCTGGAAGAATGATCGACTCATTAAGGACTGCCACCGGATAAATCTATTAAAATCAGAGTCGCAATTCTTAATCCTGTAACAATACTTTTTCTTCTCACCTGTACTAAGTATTGTAAGGAGAATAAAAATCTGATGCGGATAGCACAAGACTTTCCCTAAAACTGAAATTCATTTTCTCTTTCATAATCCACTAAATTGAGTTTAATTGCACAAAATGACACTAATACTTATTTGATGTTATATCAAATTTGCACTTTCAATATGTCTTTTTCATTACATAACTTAATGCATTTTAAAAAGTTGCCAGATCCAAAAAATTTCCAAACATCTTAACTCAAAAATTGTTTGTTCAACAGTAATGGTTTGGTTTTATTTGCTTTGTTGAAAATTGTGTATAAAATTATCATTATTCAAATTTTAATGATTTTTGCAGGTCATTTCACAAAAAATGTCTGTTTTATTTCTCTGAATCATACCAAAATCTAATATGCACCAGAGTAACCTACAAATGACTTCTACCAAAAACTTCAATATCTTGAGAATGGTCCATCTTAGAGTAATGGGGTTGGTTTTATTTGTTTCATCATTAAACATTATGTATAAAACAAACATTTAATTAATACTTTTTACTTTCAGCATATTTAGTCTTCTACTTCTGGTATTAGTGATTTTTGTAGGCCATTTCTCAAAAAAGTTTTTCTAAAAGTCTATTTTTCCAAATTATACCAAAACCTAATCACCAAGGTATTCGACAAGTGATTTACCTACCAAATTTTGTTGTATAGTTGTGAGCTAGAGTGGTTACATACAGATTTTAATTAGAGTATAGTGGACAATTTTGACCAATTATAAAATTTGTGTGCAAACTGAAAATAACATGCCTACTTTTCCCATCATTTATACCTTCACATGCACAATTAAAATTCTCTGTGTTCAAAACATACTTATTATTCATAATCCTAGGACTGATGTCAGTTTTATGAGCTTAAGAGGAAACTTCCCCGCCTGAAGCTAACCTGAGAATCCCATGTTAATCAATGGGGAAATGAAAATAGCTAAATATAGTATTGGATTTTGATATTTTTTCCCGGAATTTTTTGCAAAACGTAGAATTGGACTATAAGCAATTGGGACAGTTTTAAAATTATTTTTAAATTCATTAGAAGTATTTTTAAAATTAACGCGAAGTGCAAAAATAAGTGCAAAACTTTTTTTCTATATTTGCTTATCGATAGAAAACGTTTGAATCAAGTTAAAAAAAATTTCAAAAACCCTGCAGAAAGATTGAAGATTTTACTTTTTTATGCAAGAAGAAAATCTGAGCTATGTTGAACTCAAATTTTATAATTGGTCAAGCATTGAATAGAGGCAAAATAAAAATATCCAATCTCTGCATGATAGCGCCATCTCAAAGTTTGACATTGGTAGATCGGTAACAGGTTGTCACAGGAGTTTAGCTCCGCCTTGATTTGGAACTTGTTTGTGCAAAATTTTTGAAATGAAATCAGAGAAGAAACCATAAGTGAAAATCCTTAGTGAACTACCCTATACGTCTTCTAGAATTTAAGGCTGAATCCTTATCATCTAAGCTATAAGTTATTATCTAAGATTTTAAAAGAGATTGAACCTTTTAAAAAGGATCCGATTTTTTAAATAAAAAATATTTAAAATATAATTATGCTGGAATTGATACAAAAATAACTATTTTAGATGCAATATGTGGATAACAGCATATGTTATCATTTTAGAAATTATGTCATTAGCTTTTAAATAATAAATTACATATAATAATGATTTAGGTATTGCACTTTAAAGCATAATTATATTTTATAATGCTTTTCCAATTAAAAATTGTGAAAATTTTAGGGGCTTCCGTACGTGATTTATCATACTAAATTTCATTCGATTTATTTAATGTATTGAAGGATCATATAATGTTCCATCGTGAAAAGTGAAATTCCCAATATCTCGAGAACCGCTCCTGATAATAGTTCTTTTATTCCAAATTGTACCTAAATCTAATCAGCACTAGGGCAACCAAGTGACTTATCTATAAAATTTTATAGAAATTAGGTCAATTAGATTTGAGTTAGAGTAGATATATACATTGCACACACGCATCACATTAAAATGCTTTTTTCATTTTCTAAAGATTCCAAATCCAAATCGTGTAGATCTGTCAAAAAATGCTACTTTTAACACAATTCTAATACTTTCCCCATATATTAGCATGTATTGTAGGGAAAGTAAAATTGTTTCCTAAATGTGCGTTACCTGAATGTATTTTAGCACACTATATACTGCCGATAAATTGTCAAAAGTTTGAGGAAATGATGCATTTGCTCACAATAAATTTAAATATTTGGGGAAAGAACTATTGTAAAAACTGTTTTATATTACTTCTATCTGCAGCAGCAGACTCTATTCCTGCCAAAACATCAATTGAAAATGCTAGGAATCAGTACCCGAATTATAAACATCAATTTCTACATATCTAAATCTAATGATAATTCGAATACATTTGACTTTTAGAGTAAACAGTTGCTTATCCATATACAGTAAAAGCATGTTATGACGAAATCAAAGGTGCCTCGAAATTCCTTCCTTAGATAGTATTTTCAGCGAAAGTATGTTATATAGATTTTAGAAAATTTCACTATCTGAACTATTATAATGCTACGTGACTAATTATTTCTTATGTAATTTTTCATTGGAAAACGGACACAAATTTTAGAGCGCTAGCATGAAATGTTCTCGAAATATAAATTTAATTTAATTTAATAAAATACAATAAGTGTGTATATAAAAGTATGTAAAAAAAAATTGCAGTTTTCAATATTAAATATTGACCTAAATACCTTTTTTTCTGGCATAAGCAACAGTAAATTCTGCTTTGATTTCCGCAACTGGTTAAATTTTCTTTCCAATGCATCTGACCACTCATATATTTTCCTTCTCCTAGACTAGATACCTTCAACTTTCGGGGTTGTGTTTCCAAGAACAGGTGTGCCTAGAAGGTCCAATTAGTCTGTGCTGAAGGGCATCCCCTCAGCACAGTCCGGTGAAACTGCTAAGGACATCCCTTTGCATTGCTTCAAAGGGGGGGGGGGGGAAGTGACTTGTCAATCAGTTCTAAGCAGTGGAAGCATATTTTCGGCAATGCCTATCCCCCCCCCTCCCCTCCTGCTGACAACCGAAATTATTTTTCACTTTGAGAAGACAATCCTCTTAAGCATTTTATCTAAAATGATAAAACTATTTTAGTAAAATACAGGCATGAGATTGCAGAAAGAACAATAAAGAGGAAATTTTAAATTAGTGTAAAAAGTGTACAATAAACGCCTATCTATTTTATCTTGTTAATAATAAAATTGAATTAAAATTGCATCAGCTCTATTGTGTATATAATAATTAGATCTATCAAAATGGAAACATCAAAATGTAAATATCTCTATGCTACAAAATTGAAATATCTCATCAACAATTCTTCCACATAAATACTCAGATCTAGACAAACTACAAACCTTTACAACTGATCTGATATTTCTACAGAGATACTACTACTGCCTGCATTTCATTAATATGTTAGAAAAAATAATTTTCCATATACAACTCATAATAATTATAAGAAATTTTAGTCTATGTAAACAGATTGAATAAGGGGTAAATATTTTCACAATGAAATAAGATATACTGAGAATCACAATTTTTTGCATATAACACTAAATAAATATAAAAAATGTAGTTGATGCAAACAGATTGCAAAAGTGAGAGAAAGATAATCATTGGTCATCTCTCTCGTAACATGCAAGAAATCACAGTATGCCAGCAACAATTTCGTAGGAAACAGATTTGTCATTGCGGGGATACAGATTTTCAGATGCAAAATTGGAAAAGCTCAGATTTCAAATTTTATAACATTTTAGACATTCATGACAGATTTCATAACCTTTTCGACTTTTGTGACCCTACTTTCGTTACCCTGCTTAAAGAAGAGAAATTTTGGAATTCGTAAGAAAAATATTTTCACCCGCAGAAAGAAAATTCCTTGGGCAAAAGGTGATAAACACAAACTACTTTGAAAAAGAAAAACCAACACAAATGCAGAAATTTGTTGATCTGTGAAAGAATTTCATGCCTGAAAATAAGATTTCTTTTAGCAAAATGCTAAAAAGCTAATACAGTTTAAACCTTGTCCATTCACTATACATCACTTTACATGTCAAAATAAATCATGTAGCTTCATTATATTACAGCTTAATATTCCACCATAGTTTTATTTGTAGACAGAATATTATCAGCAGATGATCAGGGCCATTAGGATGTTATACTTTTTGATTCATTGTCATCTGGCTTTCAAATTAAGCAAATCGTACCTTGTCACTATGAACATATTTTATTATTCAGATCATATTTATACTTATGCATATGTTTTCTATTTCTTGGTAATATTAGGCAGTCAATAAGTTTAGTTTTACAATTTAATAGAAAATGTTTTATAGACCAATTCATCTGCATAGAGACGCACTAAATTGGAATGATTTCACAGTAAAATGTACTTTAAATCAGGAACATTTCACTTATTTACTACATGTTCTCCCCAGTTTTCTACAAATAAAATTCAAGCACTTTCCAAGAACATAAATTTTATTTTCATGGACCATTTAACCAAGAACGTTCAAGGACCAGAATGTAGACAGTAAAGTCCTAGCTGCATGCTTGGCTGGCATATCAGCCGCAGTCAGAATAGGATTGCCAATTGCTGTGCAATCCTACTTCGACATTCTGAGTTTGAGATAGAACTGCAACAAATCTAAAAGTTTTAATGCGATAATAAAATTCAAGGACCCTCAATGACCTACTGTAAAATTGAAGCAATTTAGGGCCTTTAAAAACCAAAATAACAATCAAGCATTTTTCAAGGTCTGTGGGAACCCTTACTTTTACTTGAGCAATCCCCCCCCCCCTCTCAAATGCAATAAATGAAACTACATTTGCTTTCACCCATATCTTGAAATTTTGATATAATTCACTTCATGAAAACTCTAAATGTTTGCACAATAATTGATACTACACACGATATGAAGGCAAATCTAACTTATTCACAAGAATGTTAAACTACACATCAATTAATAAATAGGATATGCAAGTTTCTAGAAAACCTGGAATGATTGTCTATTATAATTTTAAATTATAGGTTTCTTACACTAACATTGTGCAAAACATGGACAATGAACAAATCTTTTATTTAACAATGAATATTCTATGCATCTATAATGTGACACAAAAGAAATTAAATAATTTACAAATACCCATTTTTAAAAATCTTAAAATGCTCTGCAGTATCCTATTTTATATTGGAATCCTAGCACATTATTCACATTTCCTCTTTCAATTATGCAGAAAAAAATTATTTCACCTTCTCTGTCATGAACCCTTCATCTTTTGAGAGCCTACTAAGCATTTTCTAATGTTTTGTCAACCCAATCCACCCTTAGTGTACATTGTGATCTGAACTAAAAGGAACATTTAAAATAATGCAAATAATACAAATTAAAGCAAAGAATTATGACTAAGTTTCAAATATTTTTATTTTTATATGGGACTGATATTATATACCAAAATAATATGCACCCAAACTTCTCTGAAATGTTATATACATTTACAAATTAAATAGTCAATTAAATACAGTAGGCAAAAAGAAGTCAATCAAGTGGTCTGAATTTGTACATAGGACAAAATTAAATAAAGTATTTTTATTTTTTCAAGTTAAACAAAAAAAAAATGCTTCTTTAAAATAAAAAATACAGAATTGTATCATATTACTGTCAGAAAGTAGTAATAATTTGTACAAACGATTAAATAAAAAAAAACTTTCAACTGTTAAGCAAAGATTTCTCTATAGTAGCTCTAATTTGTATGCAACAATGAGTATTTTTTAAAGGTTACACCAAATAATTGGTGTGTTCAAAATAAGTCTTATTTGTACCACAGCATTTTTCAAAAGTTAAACTAAAAATGTTGGTGTCTTTGAAATAACCATCTATTTTGAATGCAACAATGAGTATTTTTCAAACAGTTAAGACCAAAAAATTGATGCCTTTAAAATAACACTAAACACAAGATGTTTCTTTATAAAATAAACAAACACAACATTATTTGAAAGTCAATTAAACACAAGGTGTTTCTTTTTAAAATAAACAAACAACATTTTTTGAACGGCAATTAAACACAAAGTGCTTCTTTTTAAAATAAACAAACACAACATTTATTTAACGGCAATTAAACACAAAGTGTTTCTTTTTAAAATAAACAAACACAACATTTTTTGAACGGCAATTAAACACAAAGTGTTTCTTTTTAAAATAAACAAACACAACATTTTTTGAATGGCAATTAAACACAAGGTGTTTCTTTTTAAAATAAACACAACATTTTATGAAAGTCAATTAAACACAAGATGTTTCTTTTTAAAATAAACACAAACAACATTTTTTTTAAAGTCAAACACAAAATATTTTTTTAAATAAACAGTGGAACACAAGCAAAACAGAACTAAATCAAATTATTTTGATCACAGTTATTAAAATAATTAATTTACTGTTAGCAGTTTTCACTTATAATCAACAACTTTTTTTTTACCAAAATTGAAACAAAAACTGGTTATAATACAAAACTAAATCAAATAAATTTATTGTCAGCAGATTGTCATAACTTGTGTACACGTGACTTAATGACTTCAATACTAAAAAATGTTTTTTAAAAAACAATGAATAAAAAAATAGTTTAAAATACATAAACATTTCAGAAGTAAATAAGATTATTAAAAATATTGCCATCAAATTAGTTAATTTCCTGTCTGCAAGTGGTCACATAAACAAGATCAATAGTTAAAATTCAAATACCTTATAAAAGCATTATATAATAAAAAAAATAAAAGTTTTGCCTGGTTAAACAGCCTATTTTGCCAGAACACACAAGAAATGCAACTTTCACTTGTCGGAGAAAGATCGGTGACTGATGCAGGAGCAGTAAATATAGTATAAGCATGTTGCCATTGGTGAGAAAGAAAAAGTGGGATAAAAATCCAGGCGGCATAAACAAGAGATGGGACATAATAAATGAATGGTAAAATACCAAAACGGAAAGTTAGAGTCCGACAATAGATTCAAATCATGTGTTGCTCAAAAATCCAATTAAAATTAAAGAAAAAAGGAAAAGAATGAAAATGGCTCTTTAATTTAATCCTGTTTATTTTTTCCTGCTTAATTTAATCCTGTTTATTTAATTGGGATTTTTGAGCAAGTGATTTGAATCCATTGTTGGACATTCACTTTCTTCTTTGGTATTTTACCATTCATTCATTATGTCTCACTTCTGGTTTCTGTCTTCTGGATTTCTTTGTCCCTTTCCTTCTCACTCCGCTAGCAATACCCTTTCCATACTTTTGCTATATTTGCTATTCCTGCATCAGTCACTGATCTTTGATGAGTGAAAGTTGGACTTCTTGTATGTCCTGATGAAGAAAGCTGTTTTTGTTTTTGAAACTGGTCAATACTTTTATCTTTTTTATTATTATATGCTGTGTTTAATGAAGTTATTTGAATTTTATGCTTTACCAAAAGTTTAAGCTGTACATAAAATTAATTGAAACTTGCCCTTCCAAGACAAAATAGTTTATGTTACCTGATTATGGTAAAAGATTTTCCTGACAAACAAAATAGTTCCTTTAAAATATAAAAACATTAATTTCAGAACTAAATTATAAAATGTACCATTATTAAATCAGCTATTTTCCTGTCTGCAAAAGGCTATTATTTGTATACATGATTACAGAAAATGTTATTTTGAAGTTAAACAAAATAGTTTCTTTAGAAAACACAGCAAATAAATTATTAAATATACTGTCATTAAATTAGTTAATTTCCTGCCTGCAAGTGGCTGTTATTTTTATGCATGATCAATGAAAAAGAGTTTCTTTCGACAATAAACAAGATTATAAAATGTTGTGTCATTAAATATGTCAATTTTCTGTCTATAAGTTGTTATTTGTATACATGATTAATGAAAATGAGTTTTCTTCAAAGATAAACAAAATTGTTTCTTTACAATACACAAACATTACAGAAATAAATCATATTTCCAAATGTACTGCCATCAAATAAGTTAATTTTCTACCAGCAAGTGGCTATTATTTGTATACATGAGTTTCTTTCGAGGTTAAACAAAATGATTTCTTTAAATCAAATCATAAAATGCATTGTCATTAAATCAATTAATTTCTTGCCTGCAAGTGGTTGCTATTTGTATACATGATAAATGAAAATGAGTTTCTTTCGAGGTCAAACAAAAATGCTTCTTTACAATACACAAACATTACATAAATAAATCAAATTACTTTTTAACCAATTTACTTTCAATAAATCAGTTTACTTTTTATTTGCAAGTGACTATTATTTGTGATGTTATTATTAAATGACTAATGAAAAAGAATTTCTTTTGAGGATAAATAAAATTGTTTCTTTAAATCAAATTATAAAATGTACTGTCATTAAATTAGTTAATTTAGCCTCTGCAAATGGTTGCTATTTGTATACATGAATAACGAAAGTGGGTTTCTCTCAAAGATAAACAGAGTTGTTTCTTTAAAATACATAAATATCACAGAATTAAATCAAATTATTAAATATACTGTCATTAAATCGGTTCATTTTCGGTGTGAAAGTGGCAATTATTTGCATACATGATTAATGAAAAAAGTTTTTTTCAAATATAAACAAAATTGTTTCTTTAAAATACATAAACATTACAGAACTAAATAAAACTATTAAATGTACGGTCATTCAATAAGTTGATTTCCTGTCTGCAAGCGGTTGCTATTTGCCTATATCAGATTAAGAAAAATTTTTGGTCAAACAAAATCATTCTTTAAATTGCATAAGCAATATGAAACAATTCAATCTTCTGTCAGCATTAGCAATGAAAAATACAATATTTTCTATTACCTGACTTTTTTAAAACCTAATATAATAACACAGTTTATTAATAAAATTTTCTCAGCAGTAAAATACTCTAACCATTTATATTAAATACACATGCATTACTCCTTCAAAACGAAAATAAATCTAAAAAGTCATTTTCATTAGTGCAATGCAATGTGTAAAATATGGCAAGACATGAAATGTTTGAATTTTATGAAATTTAACTGAAAAAGAAAATATACAGGCTGTCATAAGAAACTTAGCAAATTCTGTACACTTAGTTCAAACCAGTCTTAATTAGTCATTGCTTGTAGTTTTTCAATTGTAACTATCGCATTCAACAAATAAAATATGATAGTACTAAGTGACTGAAGGAGTACAATAGTCCTCAACAGAGATTGGCAAGTACTCATATCACATAGGCACCAAGAGGAATCTGTATCCATATTCAAGAAATCAAGCAAACCCAAATCCTTCTGAGCATTCATGGATGGCTTTCAGCAACATGGATCGGAGCTTATCATAAGTCTCATATGCAGGAAGATCAAGCTGATTGAAACTGCAAAATAAATTGATCATA
Source organism: Amaurobius ferox (assembly GCA_951213105.1). Lineage (NCBI taxonomy): Eukaryota > Metazoa > Arthropoda > Arachnida > Araneae > Amaurobiidae > Amaurobius > Amaurobius ferox. The sequence goes on along the minus strand of OX578133.1, from coordinate 182,854,209 downwards.
TTGAGAATATAGTTGAAACATTTATTTTTTATTTTTTACAATTTATAATTTAGCTTGAAAGCTTCAATACAGGATCGACTTGGGGCCCCAGTATAAAATAGGTCTCCAGGGCCCTCTGACAATTGAAAAAAAATTCCAGTCTTCAACATGCATAAATGAAAAACAGAGACCAGGCAGGAAATGACCAGTTTACCACAAATAAAAATCAAACACTTTTCAAGGATCGCATCGCAAAAGATTTCTAAGAACTCGAATGTGTGTGTGTGGGGGGGGGGGGATACACAACTATATAATAATAAATAAAACTGTTGCTTCTGAAAATAAAACTTTCTAATATTTCCTTAAAGAAAGAAAACATATATAAAATTAGGTGACTACAATTGTTTTAAGGGAGTTTTGATCCCTTTTCCTCAGGACAAACAGAGTCTTTTCTTAACCCTTTCAAGACGGGTGTCCCACCTATGTGCCAGTAGTAAATGTTACTCACAGCCTGGTGACTCATAGGCGAGTCACCCTATGTATTGCATCTCAGGATAGGTGTATCACATTTGAGTTTTAAATAATACTCGTTAATTTAGTTTAAGGTCACTAGATGGAACTCTATGTCCACTACAGTTGAATTTATTATTCTAGTATGTTGACCTTTGTTTTGTTGAAGTATTTTGTATTATTGATATTTTGGTATGACGTGGGAGCCAGAATTGTAGGGATGAGTAATATAAACAAACTAAGCCAGCTATTTAAATATTGTACATGGTATTGACATTCTCATGTTGATAGACGATCTCCGACTCTCTTGAATAATTTTATTTTTTGGAGAGATGGGGTCTTTCTGTAGTTTTGGTATTCAGTTGTTTTGTATTTTTTGCAGTGTATAAAGAATTTTTGTAGAGCATTTAGAGAAGAAATTAGTGTGTGCAAAGGATAAAAGGAAGAGATTTTTATCTCAGGAGAAAATAATTCATATGGTCAATAAGCCTTTGAGTTATTCAGATGATAGTGAAAAAAAAATTTTCAGAGAGTTGTAAAACGATAGTTCTGTGCAATGCATTGTCTTAGTAATGTAGAACTTTGTGTGTATTCCAGTTTTACATTTTACTGTAAATATATTTGTTACATTTTATTGTAACTAGTCTTTTCTGCCTTTCTACTCTTTGTTAATATGTTGATTAAAATTCCTAAATTTTTTATATTTTTTCCTTAAATGTTTAAAAGACAACTTTTTATGATTTTCAAAAGAATGATTTACAATTTTCAAAAGCAAACATAACACCCAAATTGTGATATGTATGTATGTGGTTACTTAAGTATTCAGCTATGGTTATAGGAAAAAATAAAACAATTGAATTTGCAGTTTATTTTATTCAATTTTTTTTCAAAAGTCAGGCTTAGCTATGTCCTTTGCTATTAGTGCCTTGTCCTTTGTTATTAGTGCCCTAATAACAAATTTAAGCCCTGTCCTTTGTTATTAGTGCAATTTGACCCCACTTCATCCAGAGTGAGCACATAGTATCGGTTGTTAACCTTTTCACCATCATGAAAGAGTTAATCGATAAAAAAAATCTGTTAGATAACAGGTCAAGGAACAGCTAAACAGATAGATTTGAACACCCAAAGAAGAAATTAGTAGCAGGGTAACAAGACCCTAAGAGTCATTGGATGGTTGATTGATCAATCAACCATTCAATTAATTCAGGGGTTTAATGGTGCAAAATCAAAGTTGAGGATATGCTGCGCCAAAGATAAGTTGAACTAATCAATGTACAAATTTTCACTTTTATGCAGTAATACAGATAAAAGCGAAAAAAAATTTTCATTGCAATAATACAGATAAAAGCAATTAAATAGATAAAACTACAGATAATCAGATACTTGTGATAAAGTTAAACTATCAAAGTAATAAAAATCTCCTAGTACAACTATAGAATAAATACAATATCAAATTCCTGACATTTGTTGGCATAGCCTGTAAAAGCTCTCTAAAACATTGTGCACATGTGTCAGTAGAGTAATGATTACAAAAGTGAAAACAGAAAAATTTAAGGCCAAAAATGGCCATAAGAAAAATCACCAAAAAGTAGACACATATTTTGCATAGCCTCATTATACTCTTCTTCCATTTCATCATCAGAGTAATCAGATGGATAGAGCTTAATAACATCTTCATTTTTTTTTTTTTTGAGGACATTGCCAATTTCATCTGACTCCTCTTCTACAGCTTTCTGTTTCAAATATTTTGGGTTTCTCATGAGATATTTCGAGTCTAATTTTCTTCGTGATATTATTACATTTCTTATATTTAGTATCACAATAAGGTGGCTGTTACTTTTGTGATAAATTTAGAATCTGTAGACTTATTTTTGATAGCATGTAACACTGGCATAAACATACTGGCGGAAAATGCCACACTAGAATTTTTATTAGAAGATTTTGATGCATTAAACTTACTAGGTTTAGGAAGTTGTTTCTGAGACAGATGGGTTTTTCACACAAGTAGCAATTGGAGACATCATTTTGACATATTTAGGATTTACTTGTTTGTTTAATTTGGTCGATGCAGATACATTGGAAATGAGTTGATTAGTTTGAGTTGCAATAGAATTTAGAGCAGTAGTAGAACTATTGTGTATAGTTGTGATGGTAGTTTAATATTTATCTGGGGAAGTATTGAATAAGGATCAGTAGATGATTCAAGAGAGGTTGAAGGTAGTGAAAAATCTGTTTGCATGCTAATAGACTTCATCATTTCGGATGAAGCACCTGCAGCATATGTAATGAAATGAGAGACGGGTGGCTCAAGAAGAGCCCAGTACAGTGACCAGAGGTCTATTGTACTACCCCAGACAGAACAGATCTCTACGAAAAGAGACCAGTAGCCAACACAAATATGAGCAGGCACTTGACAGGAATGACATTCAGCTCTCAGGGTTCAATCGCATATCGACCAACATGTTCAGCTGCAGCATAACTTACACCAACTCAAGGAGTATGCTCAGAAACAATTTTATGGGCCTCAAGGTATGACAAATTGTTAACTGTTTTTATTGGTTGGATCTCTTTTTCAAAGATCCATCTCCAGCAAGATCTAGAATAAGATGGATGTTCTCCTGTACAATTATTACATTTTGGTGCTTTTGTGCAGGAATTATTGTTGTGGCCAACTTCAGAGCATTGTGCACAAGTCATAGATTTTCGACGACAGGCCTGCTTTGAGTGTTCAAATCTTTGACACAGAAAGCACCTCAGAGGATTGGGTATATATGGCTTGACAGGGCAGCTAAAATAAGCTGCCTTTATTCACTGTGGTAATATTGGTGTTGCAACAGTCAGGATTAGATGCTTAGTTGGAAATATTTTGACTTCCTTGCGAATTGTTATGTGCCAAACTCCACATATCTTTTGATCTTGCAATTGGTCCAAGATTTGTGCTTCTGAATCATACAACAGTTCACCTTCAGAATAATTCAGGGTGCCATGAGGTGTAACTGTTAATTCATGCTCACCAATTTTGTCATCTGCAAAAATACCTTATTTTGAGCGATGGTACTGGTTTCTACAAGGAGATCCCCAGATCTTAGTTTTTTAATGGATTTCAACTCTCCAGCAGCACTTACTAAACTTTGTGAATTGCGACTGGTGAAGTTTTAAAAAAGGAATCTGCAATCTTGAGATGTAAAATAAAATATTTAACATCATTCATTACTTGAAAATGTTTAAGCACAATTTGTTGCTTCCTTAAAGAGGGAGAAGAAAAGGTGGTATTTGGACCATTATCCATAGTTGTAAGCAGAAAATTTCAGACTCAACCTCACCACCCACCATTGAGCTCAACAAAGAAGATGCAGATACTACACCAGTGTTAGTTGGGACTATATCTTCATGATGGATCCCTAAAGCAGCTATCACCCTTAAAGCAGTGCCCAATAAATCAACAGTCACTTGACCCCTAGCCGGTAGGACACCTAACCAATCAACCACTAGGGGACACAGATTACCTACCTCCCTTTTACCTTAAACAAGGGCCAAAGCAATGTGTTGATTCCCCTCAATTACCGGGATCTCTCTTTCCAGGGACACGGGTATCAATGCACAGCACATACATGGGTCATTTGCCATCTACTAGATGTTACAAACACTAGAGCAGCTCACAGCTCCTACAGAGTCTTCACCTACTAAAAGGAAACGAGAGAGAAAAGAGGGAAGAATGAAAGATAGAAGAAAGAAAAAGATTGCTAAAGTACCTCAGGAGTTTAACACCCGTATTCACTAAAGAAGTGAACCTTTGATAGGCATAATCCATTGGAATCAAGAGCCTAACCACAGCTGGTCTACACACAGGCTGTGGCGCCACTGAGGAGAAATTGTCGTAACGTCACGGTAAGAGGTGAGCATTCAGAAAGAAGAGAACAAAAATCCAAGCGCGGTCAGCGTCCCTCGTGGAGTGGTTGATGATTGCAAAATGTTTGAGTTTTCGGAATGTTCCATTAGTTTTATAGCATCGTGTTTTGTGCATAATAAGTTGTTCTCATGTTTTATTATCATTTACCTAATGTTCGTTGGTGCTTTAGAGCCATTTTTTAAATAGCTTATATCTCTTAAAGTTCACCATGTGTTATTGCGAGTATCAGCATATGCCAAGAAAAAACGTTCGATGTGTTTTTTGAAAATCTCCAGTGCAGTGAGAAGCAGTTACAAAAATGTGGAATACAATTTAGCCTAATTACAAATAAACGTGATCTGGATTTATTAATAAGTGCATGTGAAACTGTGCATTCTACTCTATCACAACTTAATTATATCAAAGCCGCAGTGAAGCTGTTGGAGAAACAGAAGCAGGTATGTTTAGAAATTGCTTCGATTTTCACAAGAACTGTTTATTCTATGCTTTAAAATATACTTATCTAGTTCTTCGTGCTATAAGGCATTTAGAAATTCAAAGGTGTTGACATTGCCTCATGTGAGAACATTAAGTAGAATTTCAAAAAATTTAAATGTGGATTCAGATTTTTTTAATCCATGTAATAGTTATTTAAAACGTAGGGTACAATGTTTAAACGAAGACCAAAAATTTGTCTCTCTCTTAATTGATGAGATTTATGTTGATCCTAGGTATACGTTTAAATATGGTAAAGTTACCGGTGATTGTTTTGATAGTAATGAAAAAGCAAAATCTGTCCAAGTGTTTTTGATTACATCTATGTTTTCGAATTATAAAGACTTAATAGCAACTGCCCCAGTTTCAACATTTACGGGACAAAAGCTCTATAATTTGGCATCTATGTTAATTTGCAAGTAAAAAGAACTTGACCTTAATGTATTGGGTGTTATTACTGATAACAACAATATTAATAGAAGCATGTTTGCTTTTTTTAAGAAACACGATAAATTTAATGATGCTGTATATAATCCAAGTAATCCTGATATACCTCTGTATTTGATGTATGATCCTGTTCATTTATTAAAATCTATAAGAAATAATTGGTTAAATGTAAAAGACACGAAATTGCAGTACCCTGATTTCCAAAATAATGAAAACCTTAAAGAGGCAAATTTTTCTGATTTACGGAATTTATACAACTTTGTACAACTTTATACATCATATCATATGAAACCTAACTTTGAGATATTTAGATACAAATCAAGAAATGGAATCATGTTGGACTTGCGTTGTTGATGAACCTTCAAAGGTAATCGAAAAAAAAAAGTCATTACTACCATAGCTAAAATTTTATTGAATAATTACGTTAAAAATAAAAATGAGGATGGAAAACATAGAAAAAAAAAGATGAAAGGAAATAAAAACAAAAATAATACTTTAGGAAGCAAATTTTTTTATAAGTAACTGAAACGCATTTATATATATATAGTAATATCTCATATTTATACGTTATTTCATCAGTTTTCCTAAAAGGAGTGTAAACGTATTATCTACAATGTGTATTTACATACCAGGTCTTGTTTTCAGCAGACTATTATAATTTTTTTTTATTTTTTAGAAATTTTCATATTGATATCACCATACATAACCAAGATAGAAACAGTGGAGATACTGATGCATTTTATAGAATTATTGTTTATATATTAAACCACAAATTATACTATAATATGTTGTAAAATTGTCCATTACATCTGCGATTGTATTTTAAAGTAAGTTTGGCAATAAATTTTGCTTCGTTAAATCCTAATGAACCTATATTTATAAGAAATCAATTGAAGTGATTTTTCTCATCAGCAATGTGAAAATATTTCAAATTATATGTAAAAATAGAATTGTCACACAATATTTTTTTGCTATTATACACATGGTTGTAGAAATTTTGATGTCATATTAATTGCATTGTTTACAGTAGTAGAAAAAAAATGAAAGGTACTTAATATTCATTAATACTGGGTCTGTAACTGTAAAAGGATCTAGATTATATATAATTTTGTAATCATCTAGACAGAGTAGTTCTTGCTTTGTGGGAGCTCCAATAAAAAAATATACCCCCCCCCCCCCCCCAATCTATGTTTAGATAATCTTTATAAAATTAACTGTGTTAAAATTTAGGCATAGAAATGAGTAAAAGTGTAATTATTTTGAAATATTTTTTAACTCTCAATTTGCAAGTTTTCCCGAGTTAGCGAGAGTTCCCCTTCTAGCGTCACGTCATGATTCTGGCACCACGGCCTGAGTGTAGACCGGCTGTGGCCTAACCATAAATATATCAACACAAGTCGATAAGGCAGACTCATTACCCTAGCCCACATAATACGCCAAGTGAAAGAAATGAAACACAATGGTTGAATTGATATGAGATTTAAAACAAAACTAAGAGAGAAAAGGAAATTAAAAATAGGAACTAAAAAGAGTGTAATATGATGATAGAATCAGAAATATTGGGATAACAATGTTCAAAATTCACAGAAATATGTAGCAATTAACAAAATGAAAGAAAAAGAAACAAGCTGTTTCAGTGTTAAACAAACTATCCTCATCAAAACACAAAACTCACCAGTAACTTAAAAGATAACTAAACACACAATAATTAAGGAAATAACAAAATTTGGGAAAACAATCCAGTATTTTAGTACTATATTAGCTATATTTAAACAATAAACAATTAAACTACTTTACAATTACCAAAGCATAATACTGGAAATAAAAATATGAACAAAAAATTAAGAAGGTAATGGGTATTGGAAGCTATGTCAACTAAATTTATCAACAGACTTTATGATCAAATCATTTCAAAGGTAGCAGTGAATGGGATAAAAGATTACACCAGAAATAATGACGGCCACAGGTTTTGAGAGCTATATAAGCTAACTTCATACAATTGAAATTAAATAGTATATGATCAAACTACTAAAGAATCTTCTTAAATAATAAAAGGCAATGTCTGTGTGTCTGTCTGTCTGTCTTATACACTATAGGCTCAGCAACCACGCGTCGCAAAGCTACGAATTTTGACAATCGGAGATCCGGGTGGATGGGAAGGTGACACGTAAAAGCATATTTTTAAAATTTGAATTATTTTTTTTGTTATTCAATGTTTTATGCGATTTCGACTGTTTTTTTTCCCTTTTTGCCCTTTTTTCTCCACCATCCAGACGTTGTAGAAAAAAACAAATCACACGACTTGAAAGAGCAGACAATTGCGAGTAAAAATATATCAATTTCAAATCTCAGGGACAAATTTTATAATTTTTTAAAGATTTTAAAACAAAAGTCACTTTCAGCTCAAAAAAACGAACTTTCATTTTTAACTCCACGCATCCGAAAAGGTAGCGAGATTTTCGACTAATAATTTACATTTTTTGAAAGCTCAAACATCAGGCTTTCTTACAAGCCCAATCTGGTCAAGAAATAATTATAAATGGCAGCCCGATCCTGATTTTAAAGAAGTAATGACTAAATTTTTCGACGATTTCACGGCGAAGAAGGCCAACTTCTCACTTCCCCTGCAAGCGAAGCCGGAGACGTCACACTGTTTCCATTAGTGTTTGCTTTTTATAAGGATTTTGGCTCATTATGCTGGATTGAATTGTGGCGATGTATATATTTTAATTGATGATGATACTGAGCTGTCTTATCCGCTTGGCAATTTTACTACTGTCTTTCAGGCCGAAGTCTTTGCCATCCTTATGTGTTGTAGAATCTGCTATGACAGGAAGTATAAGAATAGTCAGATTTTCATCTGTTCTGACAGTCAGGCTGCTCTTATGGCTCTTGGGAAGTTCACTATGACGTCTTCCCTTGTTTGGGAATGCTATAATGCACTCTGTGAAATTGCTAGCAATAACAATGCCATTCTTTACTGGGTGCCTGGTCATTCGGGCATTCCTGGCAATGAGTTGGCAGATGAACTTGCTAGGAAAGGCTCAAGTACCCCTTTTGTGGGCCCTGAGCCGGCCTTGGGAATCCCCAATGACCTTGTTAGAAGAACTGTCCATGACATCTTCAGGAAGCTTCAATGTAAGAACTGGCGTAATACTAAGGGACAAAGGCAAGCGAAAATTCTAAACTGCAATTGCCCGAGTACACATCAAAAAGAACTTTTCAAGCTCAGCAGAACTGGCATCAGGAGGGCTGTTGGGCTTCTTACTGGGCACTGCACCCTCAAGAGATACCTTAACATTATGGGTATCACTAAAGATTCGCTTTGCAGAGGCTGCAATTACAGCGAAGAAACTGCTGCTCACATTCTCTGTGTGTGGCTTACTCTGCTCAGAGATTCGAACACATTGGTCGTCATGTGATTGAACCGTGGGAGCTGAACGACATTCCTGTCAAGTGCCTGCTTATTTTTGCATCGGCTACTGGTCTCTTTTCTTAGAGATCTTTCTCTTTTGGGGTAGTACAATAGACCTCTGGTCGATGTGCTGGGTTCTTCTGGAGCCACCCACCTTCATTTCATATATTTTAATTTATAGATATTTTAAATGGATATTTTAATTTATGGATATTTTAAATGGATATTTTAATTTATGGATATTTTAAAGGGATATTTTAAATGGATATTTTAATTTAAGGATATTCTAAATGGATATTTTAATTTATGGATATTTTAAATGGATATTTTAATTTATGGATATTTTAAATGGAAATTTTAATTTTATCGATATTTTAAAAATGGAAATTTTAATTTTATCAATATTTTAAATGGAAATTTTAATTTTATGGATACTTTAAATGATGGAACAACGGATATCTTAAATGATGGAACGATATGATGGAATGATGGAATGAGGATGATGAAATTAAGAGCTTAGCATATGGTCATTATAAAATTTAAATTAGCATGCGTGAATTGCACTTGGTAGGCCCGAGTTCGATTCCTGCAGTTGCCAAAACTGCCGCTGTGTTCACGCGGAGTACGTTCACATTAAACATGTGGGTCTGTAAGTCCTTCCGAGAGGTTGGTGGTAGGGGAAGGAGGGTACGGTCCCTGTGGATGCCTCCCCCACAAGGTTCCGCTCTAAATTGGGTGAATAAAAAGAAAAGTTATGGAGATTGTCGCAGACGGTGGGATAGCCCAGTGGTTAGCGCGCAGGAATTGCACTCTGCAGGCCAGGGTTTGGTTCCCACCACTGCCAAAACTGCTACCATATTCGCGTTCGGAAATTGCAGTTGGTAGATTCGGGTTCGAATCCTACCACTGCCAAAACTGCCGCCATGTTCAGGAGTACGACTGCATTAAACATGTGGGTCCATAAGTCCTTCCGAGAGGTTGGTGGTAGGGGAACGAGGGTACGGTCCCTATGGATGCCTCCCCCACTGGGTTCTGGTCTAAATTGTGTGAATAAAAAGAAAGTTTTGGAGATTGTCACGGCACGATAGCCCAGTGGTTAGCATGCAGGAATTGCACTCAGTAGGCCTGGGTTCAATTCCCACCACTGCCAAAACTGCCGCCGTGTCCATGCGGAGTACGATCACGTTAAATATGTGGGTCCGTAAATCCTTACGAAAAGTTGGTGGTAGGGCAAGGAGGTTACGGTCCCTGTGGATGCCTTCCCCGCTGGGTTTCAGTCTAAATTGGATGGCACTTCCTGGCCGTATAAATAGTTACCTTACACCTTTCTGGTAGGTCGCGCCAGCGAGTTTGCCATGACCAGAATTTTCAAGGGCAGCGAACAGACTGGTCGCTGAAGGTGGCTAGTTACCAATAAAGGAAACATGAATTAAAAATATTACAAATTGAAGAAATTATCCAGTTTCGGAAGCAATATAATCTAGTTTTATCAATTGAAGATATTTGATCAAGCTGCATAAAAAATTGCAAGTAAATAAAGCTGGAAATAAGAATATTAAAATAACATGCAAACAAACTATTTAAAATGTACCCAAATATAAAACTGGAACTCTGAAGAATATGAACAAAATAAGGAAGTAATCGGTATCAGAAGCTACATTAGCTAATTATATTATCAGCTAAACTCAAATAATTGAACAATCTACTTAACCATATGAGTGAATAAGACTGGAATTTAAAGAAGGAAATAATGAAATTTAAGGAAAAACAAAAGGTTTCAAAAACTATAAGAGTTAACATGGATGTGCAGAGGATATTTTTTCAGGCTTTGCAGACACAAGGAACTTCTGATTTATCATTTACAAAATTATCAAAGTTCAAATAAATAAATGATTCTTCTGAAAAAAAATGAGTACATATGTAGTGTGGACATGAGCAGTGATTTAAACCTGAGAAAATTGAATGGAATGATTTTTAGACAAATAATGTTGGGAAATAGATGATTTAGATGTTTCTTGCTTAACTGCCATTCTCGAATGTTCTTTGATAAGTTCCTCAAAATGTTCTTTGATAAGTTCCTCAAGAGCTCTTTTTATTTAGCTAATATAGGCCAAGTTACACTGACAACAAACAGAATAAATACTACTTTTATATAAATGTGGAAGAATAGTTTTACAGGATGGAAACTAGAATTTATTAACTGATCAAAAAATAACCATTAATTTGAATCTTGATAAAACTCCAGAAAGAGCTTTACTCCAATAGCTTTAAAACTTCTAACAGCTTTGTGATCTCATAAGAAAGAAAAATAGTAAGCGGCCATCATAATAAAATTATAGTGAATGCTTCCTGTTATAAATTCTCTAAAGTGAAATTTAATTGTTACCTGCTGGTTTGATCCTTCATAAACAAACTTAGCTAATGTGGATTGTTAATGGTCTTTGAGAGACTTTATTTGACATTCCTCATTTATAGAGACGTTAAAGAACAAATTTTTATAGTTATATTTTTATGTATTCGCAGAAATAAAGGAGTGTTTAAGGATTCTAAAAAACCAAAAACTAACTAAAAAAATTAAAATGTACATAATTAGAATGTTGGAATGTCGCAGAGGATTCAACAAAGGATCATTTTTTGATTCATAAACCTTTACTTTTATTGATTCACAAACCTGTAGTTTTAGTAAACTTGTTAATGCCATTAGTTTTGTATTGTAGATCACAAAATCTAGACGCCAAAAGAACAATGGCATCTGCTAAATCTAAATTTTCTAAGATTGATGTAAATTTCCAACTAATGCCTTCTCTCTTGTCTTTGATGGCATTTTTTATGATCCAGTGAATGACTATAATAAATATTGAACCTGACATCACACATCCCTGTTTTACACCTGATTTAATTTGGAAGGACTTTGTCAATTTTCCATTTACTTCAACATAGCAGCTGCTGTTTCAATATAACTCTTTAATAATGTTAATAATTTTTTGTGGGATTCCATAACTATCAAGTATTTTTCACACATGTCTATCACATTCTATCACATATCTTCCTTTCTCTGTCAATGGTATCAAATGCTTTTCTAAAATCAATGAAATTTAAATATAGAGGTGCATTATGTTCAATGCTTTGCTCAATGATGTTTCTCAAAGTGAAAATATATTGAATGGTTCCAACTTCCCTTCGAAATCCTGTCTGTTCTTCTCTCAAAACTTTCTCAATTTCATTCTCTAATTCGTTGACCATAACTCTTCCAAAAACTTGGACAGTTGGAATAAACATTAAAGTGATATCTCTCCAATTCTTACGGGAAAGAAGATCTCCCTTTTTAGGTATTTTAATTATTGTTGCTTCTCTCCATTTTTCTAGTACTTTCTCAGTTATCCAGATAAGGTTAAACAAAGTTTTCAAATATCTAGCAGTTTCTTCAACATTAATGTTAAGCATTTCTGCAGCTATTATATAATTTCCAGAGGTTATGTTAGATTTTAATGCCTTTAAAGCATTTTTAATCTCAATTAACAAGATTTCCTCAGCAGAAATGTTTAAGGTAAGTGGAACATCAAATATGACAACTGGCTATTCGCTAGTTGTTGTGACCTAGGCTGTCCGACCTACCACAAAGGTGTAAGGTAACCGTTTGGACAGCCAGAAAGAGCCACCCAATTTAGACCGGAACCCAGTGGGGGAGGCATGCACAGGGACCGTATCCTCCTTCGCTGTTCACAAGTATCAATGTTGTAAGCATTTAATGGTTTTCAAAATGTTTTTTGTCATCTTTCCTTAACCTCCGCTTCAACAGATAAAAATCTACCATTCCCATGTTTGACACCACATTATGTTTCTAACTTCACCACTTATTTGTTTGATTATTTGATAAACAATTCTTGTGTGTCCAGTTTTAGCAGCATTTTGTGCTTCACTAGCTAGATCAACATAGTATTTATTTTTACTTTCTTAGAGCTTCTTTTGACATTTTTATCTGCTTCTCTGTATTTTTCTTTGTAAACTTGATACAATCTTTCAGATCTAGTACTGTAAAGAACACTTTATTTTCCTTCTATATTCAATAAGTTTCCTTATTTCACCAGTGATTCATTCTTTATTCTTTCTCTTTTCTTTTTTACCTATAATATTTTCTGCTGTTTCCCTGATAATAGTTTGTAACTGCAGCTACTGATCTTCTACATCCTCCAACATTACTTCATTATTCTCTAAGGCAAAGCATCTGTTTTTCAATTCAATATTGCATTTCTCATGAATCCTCTATCCTTTAATGTAGCAATATAGTATCCAACTGGTTTGCTATTTTTATTGTTCTTTTTGCATTTAAATAATATTAATTTCAAATTCAACACTACAAGGTGATGGTCAGTGCCAACATCTGCCCCTCTCTTAACTAACATCCATCACAGATCTGGTAAATTTTCCATTAATTGCAATATGGTCTATTTGATTTCCTGTTTTACCATCTGGTGATGTTCCAGTTAACTTATGTCTAGTTTTATGCTTGAACATGGTGCCTTTAATTACTAAGTTGTTTAATTCACAGAATGAAACAAATAGTTCTCCATTTTCATTCTATCACCACAAGCTTCATTGCCTATGCATCCCTTCCTTACAAATTCTGAACCCAATCCTAGCATTAAGATTTCCAAAAACTAGTAAAAGATAATGTTTGCGAACTCTATCCATCACTTTTTTGAAGTAGATCATGAACATGTTCCATCATTTCATAGTTAGCTTCATTAGTAGGAGCATACACTTGAATGATGGTCATTTTGATAAAATTTGAAAAGAATCTTGCTCTGACAATCCTGTCACTGATCGGTTTTCACTCTATAAGGCCTTTTGCAGCTTTATCACTCAAAATGCGTCCAATTCCTCTTTTGTGCTTGTCCTCCATTCCAGAATAAAGTATAGTCTTGTTGTCACTTGTTTCCATTTTCCTGAATCCAGTCCATCTTACCTCACTGACTCCCAATATGTCCAGCTTATAGTTACCCATTACATTCATAACTTGTCTTTCCAATTTGGTACAGTTCTTACATTCTATGTTCCTATCTTCAAGAAGTGTTTAGGCTTTGGCAGCGACTCCTTCAGCACCAAAGGCTCTCTAAGGCTTTCCCCTTGGTGCATCATAAAAGGAGACTTACTCAAACCATGCAAGATAGCCGTCATCTGTCATCTCGCAAGACCATCAGCCAGATGCAGTTCATTCAAGCTTTGGGTTTCCATAATCGAAGTTTTGGAAACTTCGATTATGGAAAGTGATTGGCCTTTTCCCAAACTCCCCAAAAGGGGGACCCAATTATACTCTTGTGGACTGGGTACTCATTTTAGTCACCTTTTATGACATGCATGAGCTACAGTGATGCAATATTCTTACCCAAGACATCACATGGGATACACCTGATTAAATTAACTTAAAATAAAAGAATGACATTGTTATTAAATGGCATAACATACACTCATGTTTATGAAAATTGCAACACAATGATGGGATTGTCAGATTAGAATGAAACGTACCCTTCCTTCAGCACACTCCTGCCTATATATCCCAAAAAGATAACATCCAACCACATATTGCCCAGAAAGTCAAGTATACTTCACCACACAGCAGATACCCCTTCTTCCTTGGCCTGCTTCTTTGCCAGACATGTCACTCATTGAACATGTATGGAATATGCAGTGATGTGATTACAGAAAACTCTTTTGGAGCAATTTTTGCAGCAGCAAATTTTTGAAATTGTAGCAGTTTGTGGCAGGCAATTTCTTGAAATTGTAGCATCTTGTAGCAGGCAATTTTTCAAAATTGTAGCAGTTTGTAGCAAACAATTTTTCGAAATTGTAACAGTTTGTAGCAAGTGATTTTTCGGTATTGTAGGAGTTAGATGAAATACAAAGTATTTTTTTATTTCAGCAGTTTGTCATATATACAACAGGTATAAGAAAGCCAAGACAATAAAGTTTTATAAAAAAATTATTTTTCTCAATACATATTCTTCAATATAGAAATAAGACTGTAATAAATAATTTTAATAATAATCTATTAAAAAAATTAGAAATTTCAATAGATGATTTTAAAGATTAAAATAGTCGAAAGTCTAAAAAATTGTTATTGCTTTCAAATTTTTAAAAGGATCTAATAAAATGCAATAAATAAATTTAGAAAAAAAATCTAAAAATTTCAAATAAATAGTATTTAAAAAAAATAAAAAAAATTGAAATAAATAATTTTAAGAAAAATCAATAAAATTAAAAACTTACAATAAACAATGTTTGAAAAGATCTAAATAATTTAAGGGAAAAATCTAAGCATTTATTTTTTTTAATTTTGCAGATGGATATTCCTGCTTGGTTATCAAATTTCTTTATTCAAGATTTTTAATAACATGATTGACTATTTGTACAAGATTATCAGTTGGTATTTTTTCTTGAGTATAAGTCGTCCAGTCGACTCGCCCCCCCCCCCCCCCCCCCTCAATTCACGGATGAAATATCTCTATTTTCATTTTTACTATGACACTTCTCCCTCTTCTCCAAAACAAAAAACAAATTAACTAGAGTGTGGCTCAACTCGACTTTCTTATACCAAAAAATATTTTCAAGTGGCTTGTGATTTTTTTCTTTTTTTTTAATTTGCAAATTTTCATACCTGCCAACCTGGAAAAATTGGAATGTGTAAAATTTTGCGTGAATGACATTTATAATGATTTCTTTTAACTACACGCGCAAACGACATTTCTAATGAATTCAACTATGTATGTACACGTACCTGCATTAAATATCAGGTTTACTGGTAGAATATGAAAATTAAGGACACCAATTTTTTAAAATTTCAGGACAATAAATTATGAAGCAAAAAATATATAAAGGTTTTATCCGGTGAGGATTACTTTATAATGAAGACAAATATTTATGTTTGGCAAAATACAGGTTTTCACTATAGAGAGTAACAAATATTGATCTTTAATAAAAAAAAAAATATATAGCACTGAATTATATTCCTGCCATAATGGTTTCCCTTTTATTTGCCTAAATCATTGCTTTAATACTACTTTTTGAAAAATATCCCTTCACAGAGTTTATACCCGTTTTTTAAATAGAAAAATTTATATTATGCAAATATAATTAAAAAATTAACTTTAATAATTAGCCATAATATGAAAATAAGCTAGTTTAGTCGATCTAATATGCAACATTTAAATGATGGAGCTGGAAGAAAAAAGATACTAACGTACTCTCGGCAATTCACGTGAAGTAACTGAATTGCGCAATCGAACTGTTTATGTGAAAATAATTAAGAAATTAACCGTAATAATTAATCAGAATATGAAAATAAGCTAGTTTAGTCGATCTAATATGCAACATTTAAATGATGTGAGATGGATGGAAAAAGATACTAACGTACGCTCAGTAATTCACACGAAGTAACTGAATTGCGTAATCGCACTGTTTATGCGAAAATAATTAAGAAATTAACAGTAATAATTAATTAGAATATGAAAATACGCTAGTTTAGTCAATCAAAAATGCAATATTTAAAAGATTGAGATGGATGGAAAAAGATAGATACTATTGTATTTTCGGCGATTCATGAGAACAAACTGAATTGCGCAATCGCAGTGTTTATGCGAAATTAATGAACAAAATAACATTTTATCGATTTACGCTGAATTAGACAACCTTTGAAGAAGTATATTTATTACTTTCATAAAATAAGCGATCCAGATCTTAATTTACGTTACACGCGGCCGTAAATCTCCGTTAATTTGATTGGCATTACCCTGCATTTTATTATGGATTTGCTACGATCCCGGAAATGGTAGATATTAGTGCTAAAAAAGCGGAAATGTGGTGTTTCTGAGGAATTATACTATGTCTGGTTAATTGATAAATTTCAAGCATAAAAAGCCGGAGAATTTTGCCGGAGATTGATTTCCTATTAATGTTAAAAAATTCAAATAAATGCGGAAATGCGTAAAATATAGCAATATATGCGTAAAAGCGTAAAGAGCAGTTAAAATGCGTAAATTTTACACATAATGCGTAAAAGTTGGCAGGTATGAATTTTACAAAAAAAATGAAAAGTCTGTATTGTTGTTCCAAAAGATCTCAATTATAACATGTTACCCTTCATTTTAATGGGCTCAGAAAATCTTTTGATTAATACAAAACTTAATAAAGTATCCCCAACAGGGGAACAGGTCCCCCAGGGGGGCTAATAACATCATGAATACAAAAATTGTAGTGGCTATTTTTCACTACAATTATTGAAACTATTAAATTTTCATAATGGAGCTTTTCAATCATCAAATTTTGTCATGCTGATAAGTTAAGGAAATATAAAATTTCGAAGCTTTCGCTCGAATTAAAAAAAAAAATTCTATGTAATTCTACATTTTTCATTAACAAAGCCGAATATAGAATTTTGTAAAAATCAATTAATATTTGTAGCAGAGATCAATCATATACACAAGAAATCGATCACAGACTGACATCACTCCAAAATGAGTCAAAACGTGTTCAGGGGGTCTCAAAACATATATTGGCCTTGAAATTGAAAATTTTTGTGAAAACAATACTTTCTCAATACAGTACAACCTCGAAAATCCGGACTCGTCCGGACTTTGCCGCTTCCGGATTATCGATTTTTCCGGATTATAGAATTTGAATAAAATTCCGATTTAATATTAACTAAATACGCTATAATGCACTATTTTAGTAAAAATAATGGCTAAAGTTAAGTTAATCAATTAAAACATATTATTTAATTTAAAAAATAGGGCAAAAGAAATTTCTAAGAAAAAAAATACACAATAATTTAGAATGTGTGAACGAAACGAAATGATAAAATCACAATTTATCATTTCGTTTAAATATTTGAATTAACATTTGTTATTTCATTAATTTTGGTTTATGGGAAATCAGTTTTCCTTATCCTGTAGATGGACATTATTTCTGCTCGGTTTTATAAAGATTCTTTGTTCAAGACCTTTAATAGCATGATCGATTGTTTGCATAAGATTATCAATGGGTATTTTTTCTTCTCCGCATTTATCATTGCTACTTTGAACATTTTTTATTTAATATCATATCGCGAATTACCCCATCACTCAATTTATTTACGATTGGCGCATCATCATCACAGTGCAGAACTTCCGTTATATCGGCTTTGTCGAGATTTAATGAAGCGCCGGAAGATTTAATGAAGTGCCGAGATTTAATAAAGATAGAGGATTAGCACTTTTGACGATATCTTTAAAGGTGTAAATGTGTTTAAACCGTTTCGCTATTAACGAACGAAAAACAAAAAATAAGAACTTAAAAGTTTTATTTATTTTTCAGCATCTATATAATGTTATGTTTAAAAAGGCTGATGACTCTGAAAAAAGTAAAAACTTTAATAGTAATAGTCAAATACGTAAAAAATACGTAATAGTCAAATACGTAGATAAAATAAATATCTTTTCCAAAACAGAAAAATATTTCTCCTCTCAATGATTTTTCTAAATTACTATGAGTCATTACTAGGCTGCAGCACCGGGACGTAGTGGGGCAGGGAAAGTGAAGAAAGGAATTTGCTTAGCTCCTAATCGTAAACGCAGTCGACCCCTTTGAGAGGTCTGTGTGTTAATGACCTTGTTACTCGGTTCTGTGCGATACGATATTATTTAGTTATTTATTTGCCATTTATAGTATGTAAATATGGCTTTCTAAACAAAAAAGGTAAAATAAACAGTTGATTTCAAGCTGACATGTTTGACGGGAACGAAAAAATCGTCAGATATCTGGAGGGGGAGGAGATTCTGAAGATGAAACAGAATACATTGAATAATGGAATTCGTACTACGAAGTGAACAAAATAAATTTCCGTGAGCGTTAATATGAATTTTCAGGATTTTTAGATTTAATTGAACAATCTGTAATAAAATGTTACGATGACGTTTTAAAGTGTTTAATATTAAAAATTACATTGTTTCAGAAAAATGTCTTTTTCAATAATGAGAAAAGGAAATTTTGATAATAAAAATTCCGTATTTAAATAACGATGTATATTTTACGTAAAATAATTTATCGGGAGTTGTGACTTGAATAAGGGGGAGGAGGGATTAACGATAACAATTAATTCACGCTCCAACCACGAGCCGATCTACGTCCGTCCATTTAAACTTTCGTTTCATTTCCGGGTTCAGAAAGTCAACCGGAAAAAATACGGTATTTGCTTATAAAATATAATTCTATATAAATAATTTTACCCTGTTGTTTTAAATCCGCCACTTCATCAGTCCGGGGGGGGGGGGGGGGGGGGGGAGGGGGGGGAACCCCCGAAAATTTGGAAAACACCCGGATTTTGGAGGTTTCCGGATTTTGGATGTCCGGATTTTTGAGGTTGTACTGTACTATGTATGAGAAAGAAAAAAGACATCTCAGAAGTTTTATTTATTTTCTAGCATCTATTTAGAATACAACATTATTATATTTATATTAAAAAAAACTGATGCTGCTGAAAAAGGAAAACTTTATTAGGAATAGTCGAATATGTGAAAAATAGAGCACTAGATAACATAAATAACCTCTCTTATAAAGAAAAATACCATTCCTTAAAGATTTTTTCTAAAATATGATGAGTTATTGCGAATGCAGCTGATGTTGACCCCTTTGAAAGGTCAGTGTCTTAATGACAATGTTATTGCATGTTTTGCAATACGATCATGTTATTTAGTTATTTTAGTTAGCGTGCGCACGAACCTTAGAGGTCTCATGTATAATCAGTGTTTGACTCCACTGTGTCTACCGTACTCTAGGAAGGGATCACTTCCCCCTTTCTTCCTCCCTACGTAGATCAAGTTCAAACTTACGAAAGGAGGAAGCAAAGGAGAGTTATTATTTTGATCCTGATTCAATATAGCGGTTCCTATCACGTGTTCTGGTCAAGTACTTGCTAAGTAATTTGGTGTCTTTGGGGAGAACTGGCTGTTTGTTAGGGAGTCTTTCTGTTCGAACTAAACAACCCACAGCTTTATATTAATTAGAGTTGTCTGAAAAGGGAAAAGTCTAGCCCTCTGACTTTGCCGGTACTCCAAGAAATTTTTGATTCAATTTCCTTCCTCCCCAAACATTCCTTTCCGTTCCCGTAAACAAAAATTACTTTTCCAGTATTTTCGTGAAATGGAGCAGTGTTGGTGCAAAATCAGTTAAATTTTGCTTTTTGTATCAAAATGGCACAGCCAACTTTAAATGGTGCAGATTGGCGCAGCAACCACATCACTGAATATAGTCACTTGGCAACTGGGCCATTACTGTTCTCAAGCGTTCAATACCAATAGTTTGTGAACCCAGATCGAAGAAGCCCAGGAACACATCCAAACTCTCTTTGATTCGATGCTGCAATATTTAGAAGCTCTTTCTTATTGCCGCTAGGGGGCAACTTCACAAAATACTTATTTTGTGCCAGCAATGTGGTTGTATTAGTCTGAAACTGTAATCATTTATTTGTATCACCATTAGTAATATGTGGTATAAATGCCATTTTAATCTGACCATTCCTTCATGGTGTGCAATTTTCATAAATATGAGTGTATGTATTATGTTTATTATGTGTTCATTATGTTTTTAAATTTTATTTTTCATTTTTAATATTTTTATCTTTAACCAACCAATTTACATACCTTTTACTATCAGAATTTAATCTTTGAATCTGATGCACAGAAAAAAACAGAGCTTAAGGAAACAGCTGTTTATTATATTTTTAACATTTTTCACTTGCAAGCGTGAAAATGAGAAAGAAAGAAATAATGGAAAAAGTAATGGAAGAAATAAATCAAATGATAAATCCAGAAATAAATAAAGGAAAAAAATAAATCACGTAAATCAACACAAAAACTGATGGCTAAGCTATCCTTCTATATAAAATGATCTTCATAAACTCTCTTAGAGACTTGAGACAAAGAAGCCCATAAATATTTTGATCACATGAAACGAAATATTTAGAACACCTTTACAATAAAATAAAAATCATGAAAGAAGCCTAAGTTACAGCTTCAATTAAAAAACTTACATAAAATAGCAAACACAATTAACTCAAGAAAAAATTATTTTAAGTGTTCCAATCTTAGTCACTTCAAGTTAATTTTGCAAAATATATTACAAAAGACTTGGCTTAAATTCTTCTCTCTCAATGATTTTCGCCAAACAATCTTTTCACATCCATAATGAAAGTATTTTAATAAAGGGCTAAATATTCAAAAATAAAATACTGTTTCATTCAAAATATGTTAACATGAAAAATAATTGTACTTAATTCTTCTACATACATGTTAATACAAACTTACCATGTATGTGCAGATGGAAGTCTGTCAGTTGATCTGTCATCTCTGTGTATTTGAAATTTCTGTGTCCCATTCATGCCTTCTAATGCTGCAAAACCTTGTAAAGGTACTTTAGATGTTCCTGTTACGAACTGCAAAAACTTAGCTCTATCAGCTTGATCAAAAGACCTTAAGGCCCGCCAAAACCACTGGATCTAAAAGAGATAATATATGCACATAATATAGAATTAGTTTCTATTTTGTTAGGATTACTGGCACATAAATAAAAAAAAATTTATGATATGCTAATAAAATATACGAAACATTCTAAAATCTTTAGAAAAACCGGGAGATATTTTGCCCAAAAATATAAAAAAAATTTCAATAGATTTTTGCACAACACAATGTATACTCCTGATTGTTGCACTTAATCTAAATATAATAAGCACAACTTTTCAATAAATAAAACTGTGTGAAGATTATAACATCAAGTATCACACTATTACTTCCAACAGCAAAGAAACTGTTTGATGTCTGCATTTCCTTCAATGAGATTATTTTTTTGTTCACATGCTTATTGGTTTTGGCATGAGCAATAATAGCACCTCAACTGTGTGAAACTTTGAAGTGTGTTGAACAGATTGAGCTAAAAGCATATTCACTACCTTTAGACAATTTCAAAATAAATTCAAATTTCTTAAAATATGAGTCCTTAAAAGACTGATAGTACCTTTTATTAGACATTACAATGCTGAATGCATGCGTAGCATGTGGTGACAAGTATAAACAATAAACGAGCAGTTATTAGTTACTGACATGTGAAAAGAACCAAAGTAAATTTCATGATTCACGGCTCACTTCTAGTACACCACAGCAGAAAATTAACATGCAGAAATGAAATGAAGCATGTCACATGACTCATTAGTTCTATCCAGAAAGGGGGGAAATAACGACAGCTGACTAAAAACTGAGAGATTGAGAGACTTACAGGGAGATATGGAGAAGAGAAAAACCAGAAAAGTTGGCAGCTATGGATTATATTAAATATTAAGGAGAACTCATGAAAAATCATGGGAAAATTTTTATTCAATGAAAGATCATAAATATAAAATATCTTTACGTTTGATTTTTTTATGTGCAAAATATTGTCAAAAAAATATTTTCAGTACAAATTTTATATAGTATAATTTACCTTAGTAAAATGACTCAAATTATCCCAATCAGTTTGGATATTCTCTTCCTCAAGTGACCATAGAATAATGGCATAAGTGCCAAGTGCTGGTTAGGTCTAACTGTACACTTAAGAAGAATCTTCGGTGAATGTATAAAACTTTTACTCTGTGGTTAAAGATTTAATTCAGTGTTTCCCAAACCATGCGCCTCGGCGCACTGGTGCGTCGCGAAGTATAGTTGGGTGCGCCGCGAAAGAATTAAAATTATATTACAAATGAGTAAAATATGAAATAAAATTCTTAATATAAATCATTAATATTAAAATAATATAAATGGTGGTGTAATTAGTGGTGGTGTGATTAGTTTCTTTCCACTTGCCCCTTTGTGAATTTTGGCTCGTTTTCCTCTTGGATGTTTCATTATTTTTCATCAGACGGAGAAATGCTCCGGGAAGGCAGAGTTACCGGGAGTGTTTCCATGGGATAAAAGCGCTTTAACCGGGAACGGGGGGTCACAATCCCCCTCCGGCCTTTTTACTGCCGTTCCTGTACGTACTCTCTAAACTCCTCCCCCTTTCCACGCCCTCCTCTTTTCAATCTTTTTCAACGATTTTCTAACTTATTTCGGCTTATATTGAAAGTGCGGCATTGTGCCTTACAATACTTTGCTTTTAAGTCTACTTGTTCATATGTTTTTAAAATATTTTATACTGTATATATATATATATATATATATATATATATATATATATATATATATATATATTTTCGTTCATTGGATTTTCAAACTACTATTATTATTGAAATCATTTTATTTATGAGCTGCATTTGCGCAATAAATTAAATGTATTTTGCATTTTCAATCCATTTACTTAATAACTTTAAATTCTTTATTTAATCATATTTGCATAGTATCCTTCATATTTTAGTAAGCTATAGTATCTATCTATCTATCTATATATATATAATATATATATATATATATAATTAGTGCGCCGCAAAATTTTCATTTGTTGTAAAGTGCGCCGCGAGTTAAAAAAGTTTGGGAAACACTGATTTAATTAATCAGCTAAAAGTTATAACATAAGACAAAAATATTGCATATAAAGTATTATTGCAAAAAGATATTTTAAAATTACATAATTTATTAAAAGCGAATAACGTAACAACCCCCAAATCGTTGAACATGTGCACATGCTTGTTGCCATTTGGTAAACGATAACATGGTAAATTATTCGAACTCGAAATTATATTGTTTGATAATGTGCAACTAATAAGAACCATTACATGAATATTTTATATTCATATATGGTTTAATAATGTGAAAAACCCCTTTGCATCATTTTCAAAATTAACTTAAATTTTCATAAACTATTTTCAAAATTCACAAAACAGATATACAATTAAATTAGTTATGAAATTAATTTAAAAGTTTAAAAAAAATTTGATTTAAATAAAAGAAATCCAATCATAAACCCTGTACATAAACTTTTTTGGAGAACTCAAATTGAATTTATTCTATTATATATATTTTAGGTACTTATCGGTTATAGAGACTATGAAGCCAAACACAGCAAGACGTAGGTACCAAGCTAAATTCTGATTTATACCGGTTGCTGATATTATGAATAGGTAGCACTGTTTTCAAATATCGTGGCTTATACCAGTTGCTGATATTATAAGTAGGTGGCACTAATTTGGAATATTGGCAACCTGTTGATAGCGGTTATTTTGAATTTAATGCCATTATATTCCTGTTATACTGTTAGAGCTAGATTTTTCTACCACTTTGCTGCAATGATGAAAATCTGGAATTTACCCATGAACGAAGAAGACGCTATAAAGTTCTTTCAACAGAAGGAAATTTTACAGAGACACCGTTTTTGTCCAAACGCTCACGCCATGTGGCTGCAAGTAGGCAAGAAGTGTCACTGGAGGTGTAACGGCATTGGTTGTCTGTGTACTGTCAGTCTTTGCATGATGAATTGGTTTTCAGGATCTAGGATTTAGTTTACAAAAGCCTTACGCTTTACATACTGTTGGGCCGACAAACTTACTTCTGTGTTGTGGTGTCAATGTCAGATGGATTTCAGCCCAAAAAACAACTGTAGATTGAACCAATTACATCTACAAAATATGTTTCCAGTATCTGCAGAAATGATCTGGGGGAGGGGGAGATAGTTGAAATCAAAGAAACACGAATTTTTGTACCAGAATTGTAGTGAATTTCTCGTATCGGATTATATCGCCAATGTTCGTATTGGCGACAACTCGGAAAAGCAGTCTCTAACCCATGGTCCCTATAACCGATAAGTACCATATTTTATTATATGTGATTGTTTACAGAAATAATTCCAGTTTGATTTTGTTAAGAACAATTTTCCAAGTCCATTCTAAAAAGAAAACACGTCTTTATGATAAATCTGCCTTATTAATCAGTAAGAACATTAAGACAAAAAAAAAAAACCTTGAAAGTTTTTGGGTTAATAGCAAGGCTGGTTATGTTTAAAAGCCATTGGTATAAACCATGGTATTTAGTTTTTTCCTTAACCCGTTTATAGAAAAAAAAAAATAATTTCTTGGAACTGATAACATGCAGAGTATAATGAAAACATTTTCCATATTTGAGAAGCGTGCGACTACCTAAATCCATTGAGAACTAAAGAGGGTACAGTTGTATGTATAATGACTCTAAACCATGTTAGAAATAAAATTATGTACAACTAAACCCTTTTCTTGTAAACCATCACATATATTAAAT
Source organism: Amaurobius ferox (assembly GCA_951213105.1). Classification (NCBI taxonomy): domain Eukaryota; kingdom Metazoa; phylum Arthropoda; class Arachnida; order Araneae; family Amaurobiidae; genus Amaurobius; species Amaurobius ferox. The sequence continues at coordinate 182,829,230 of OX578133.1, read as the reverse complement.
ATATTTTAATGCCTAATCAAATATATATATATATATATAGTACATGGTAATTAGATAATAAAGTGCAATATCATAAAATAGCAATTTTCTTTGTTATAAATAGTTGATAACTTACTTGTAAAGAGTTTGGTTGATATTTATGATACTCTGTATTGGCTTTCAGATCATCAATATCAATATTTGGCAAACCAGATATTAGAAGTTCTAACTCTTGTTCATTGAATATTGAAATAAGTCTTTTTGGAATGATTTCATAGAAACCTTCTAAAAAGGCTTTTAACTGTTTTCTAATTGCACCAGTCATTTTTTCTTGACACACTAATCTCACATATTCATTTTTATTTTCTTCACATACTTGTATATTCCTTCCATTAGGTTTTAGATCACGGATATCAGTTACACCAAATTCTTGAACCTATAAAAGCAGAATACAATAAAGAAATGCTAACTTGAATATTTGATAAACAAATGTGATTATTTTAATACAGTAGCATCCTGAAACTTTAATAAATAGTGTTCAGTTAACATGAGTAAAATAAACATAAAATCCTTATGTTGTTTTTAATAACCCCTACATTACCCCTTTTTTATTTAGTATATTAAAAAACATTTAAATATTTTGCCAATATGACACTTCAGTTTCAAAATATAATGAAGATCAAACAAATTTAAATAAACTACATACTTTTTGATTTACTAACTTTATGAAACAATGAGTCAAGTGTCAAGTACAGTGGCCGCCATTTATAAGAATCATGTTTCTTTCATAGTTTTGATTCTTAAATACAGAAATTTGTTTAATGCTGTACTATACATACATTCTTAAATACAGAAATTTGTTTAATGCTGTACTATAGTAAACAGTAGCAGCAATACATAATTTTACAGGATTTGTTATATGTATGTGTCTAAGTTCTATTAATATATTTGTAAATCTACTTTTGCATTCAGAAATATTTCTTTACAAATTTAAACCTTAGAACTTAAATATTTTGATATGACTTCATTCTTTCTTCCGACACAAAACCGTCCAACCTACCCAAAAATGTACGGTATTTATTTGGATGGGGATGGCAACATGACTTCAGTCTTCTTTGACCCAGACCGTCCAACCTGCCAGATAACTTCAGTCTGGATTTTGAAAAACACTGTAAAAATGCTTCCTTAATATTAGTTGCCTTTCTTTTCCCCTTTTCTTTGAAGATTACAATTAGACATCAAAATTTCCTTTCTGCCTTTCAGAAATTTACCTAATGTTAACTGTGTAATTTCTAATGCAGATCCAGCTTTTCTTTGGCTGCATAGAGGAAGATAATAATTTTTTTGAGTAAATTTTCTTGATTTTTTTTCACTAGCAAAACGTGAAAAGACTAACTAAAGCTCTATGAATATTATGTGAGCACATAACCAAAATTACCTTTGCTTACAAGCCAGTGTTTTTAACAAAAGACTAAAATTGGTTATATGAAAACTTTTAGTTAGAAAACAAATTCTTAAAAGCGGTAAATTGATTCCATAAAGCAGAAATTGTAGTATGTTAAAACAGAGTTTGTATCTTTCTATTGGTTTGATTTTTATAGAGGGCTGATTCTTGTAAACACCAATTCTTAAAAACAGCAGTCATTCTATGATCATATTTATAATGTTTATGAACAATATATATAAACCATTCATTTCCAGGATTAACTTGATTCAATTTCATGAAATTTAAATGTATAAGGGGCATAAAACAGGATTATTTATATATCACTAATATTATGAGAAGTTTTGTATGTCAAATCATGTTTCAAAAGTAATAAAATTAAAATTGGTTTTTCTCATATATACACAACAATCATTAATTTAAGTACATCCCAGAAATGAGCAAATTTAAAGGGGGAGAGGAATCACAATAACATTGGTCAATCAATAATACAAAACAGACTAAAATTGCATTTAAATTTTGCTTTTTAAAATAGCCATCTGAAGCTTTCATTATAGACAGTGATGCAAATTCTTAACTTCTTTGTAAATAATTTCTTTAACATTATTTTAGATATGGCAATGCATCCTGAAGTTTTTTACATTTGCAGCATCGAATTCACATATGACTAATTATTTAGGATGATCCCACAAGAGCTATCAACAGGCATAGGATTATAGAAAGATCAAAAGAAAGGAAATTTTGAATTGATTTGAAAAAGTGAGCAACAAGCACCTGTTTACCGTATGTTGTTAATGGTAAAATTAAATTAAAAATGCATCAGATGTATTGTGGTGTTCCGATATTCAATTATGGGTTTCACCAATATATATAAATATTTTTTCGATAATAACAATAAACCAATAAACAAATATTTTTTTACACTTCAGCATTGAAGAAATGGGTTTTCTTTAAGTACTTTTCATTCTGAAACAGAAAAGTAGACACAGGAGGCCAGGAATAAGTCTATCGGATACTGTGCATCTGCATGAAAGGAAAACTAAGATCATTTGATACTATGTTCAAATATTTATAGTCAATGGTCTTACATTTCTGTTCAGTTATTTATTCAGCTTTTAGAATAGTATGGAAGTTTTTAACTCTTGATACATAAATGAATTGAATGCTTTGAAAGTTCTTTCATGGGACAGAAAATATGAAAGGCACAAGATGAATCTGGGCTATAAGGGGGGTGAACTTTCTCAGAAAATCACTCGTTAATTTTTGCCGTATGCAGTCTCGCATTATCATGCAGGAGCACAATGCCTTTCAAACATTTACCTGGCCAATAAATTTCAGTACAGTTACACCTTTTTGCCCACAAAAAATGAATCACTGCATGCATTTCCAATTTGGACGTCACCTGCAGCTGCCGAGACATGTTCATGACTGATTAGCAAGCAAACTAAAACTGCCGAGTCAAAGCCACTATGTCACACGCTGCAGATAAATGTCTGCAGTGTTGCCACAAAGTTTCAACAAAATATCCTTTTACCAAGAGTATTTACGAAAAAGTGCAACTAACTTTTTACTGACCCTCGTATATACAGTTATCACATTTGCATCATTTTGTAAAGACTTTAGTTGTAGCTCTTATTTTGATTTAGCTGCCCCACTTTTACCTTAACAGAGACAAATTTTATAGGTTTATGACAATATGTACAAGCACATTGACTTTTATGCAAGTCTCCTTTATGTAAGTTGTATAAGAAGTTACCCAAGTATCCTTTGCCTCTAGTACTGACTTTTCAGTGTTTTCTGAGCACAAGATTATATGCATATTTTCTTCAAAAGAATTCCTTACCATTTTTTAAAAAAAATGTACAAAATCGCTGACATGTTTCATGACGGTTTTTTCTAGCTTTTGGTGTTCTCGCTATGGTAATTTTTATTTCAAATCCATTATCATCAGTATTACATGAATACAACCCTTCAAACTGTGACAGTATGTGAATCACATTTGGTGCAGCGACCATTTCACAGGGTTCATGCACATTTTTCAAAATGAAATTCCCTGAGTTTTCCAGGTTTTCCTTGTTGTCTTCATCAAAATTCCTTTGATTTATTCGTATTTCTGCTCATGCAGTTGGTCATCTATTAAAACCCATAACGAAGATGAAAACACAAACATTCACTTTCCCATGTTATCGCAACTTCATTGTTTATGATTAGAGCTGTAACGTGATAACTTTGAATTAGATGCAAAAATGTTAAACAAGCATTTGTTTACATATATGTTGCTAATAGTACATATCCTTACATGCATCTTACTAATAGTTAAATGCATGTTTCTACATCCCTTCCACTTTATTACAGTTAAGTTTGTATGCTGCATTCAGACTTCTTTTATAGTAGCGATTCCAGGTTTTATGTTAGTGACTCCAGATAAAACTCTCAAAATAAATGTATATAAATTAACATTCAATAAGTGGAACATTTTAAAGAAATTACACTTACTTCGACACTGAATGTCAATTCATAGCCTAACTCTTTAACACTATGTTCTAGAAGAAAAACTAAGCCTTGATAAAAAGAGTAATCTTCACTCTCCATATCAGTATACCTAAAATGACATTCATCAAGTATAAGAATAATATATAGAAATGTATATACTATATGTTACAAACATTCAAACAAATTAAAATATTTACACTAAGGATTACAGTCCCAGAATTTGTTTTTACACCCAAGTTCCTTTGGGATTGGGAATTTCATTTTACCTTATCGATAAGTCATATTTTATATTATTAAGTTTTGTTAGTTAATTTAAATAATAATAATTGAGATCTCCTAATGAAAACCTAGGTACAAAATACTTTACATGGACTACATGAAACTTCATTTTATTGCTTATATTAAGCAATCAAAATCAGGTTATTTTACATTCAATAAGCATGTGTGTGTAAGCATATATCAGAAAATGTAACTAACTAAACTAACATATTGCATATAAAATGTATATATATAAAAACTTAAGTTAATGCATTTTACCTACTTGAAGTCTTTTTGCATAATAAAATATGTCTTTCTCTGTGTATATGCAATTTGTAACAGAAAATCTAAGCATCATAGGGCCATAAAATTTGGTACACATATACTTCAGGACCTGGGAAGATGCGATTCAGCAAGATTTTTTTAAGATTCGAATTAGTTTTTGAGTTATGCTTTAGCACAATTTTGGACGATTTTCACACAAATCAGTTCCTTAGTTACTGAAAATATTATCACAGAGTTTCCATCTTGATACCATCGGGAAAAATTCTCTTTCAAAATCGAAAAGAGTGAAACATTCTCTTTTAAACAAAATTTAAACGGAATCCATGTGATTAATAGACAAATTTTCGTGAATTTTTCGAAAATATATACTGTTTGTATGTTGAAGATGTAAGCTATCTTATAAAAGATAGGATCAAAAAATTAGGAAACAGACTAACTTGACGGATATGATTTATTGATATCATGAGTCACACACAACCACCTTCAAAGTACTCCCCCTCAGCAGCTGTGCACTTCTGCCAGCGCGAGTACAGTTGCTGAAAACATTCTTGGAAGCCTTTGGACGAAACGGTCTTCAGTGCGGCCATTGCAGCTTCCTCAACCTCAGATGCACCCTTGAAACAGCATCCTTTGAATTCATTTTTGAGACGGGAGAACACGTAAAGATCGCATGGAGCAAAATCAGGTGAGTAGGGAGGGTGTGGAAGGGTTGACGTTCCAGGTTTAGCCGGAGCAGACTGCACCATGAAAAACCAATGAGCGAGAGTATAGTCATATTGCAGCACCCAAACCTTGCATTTCCAGAGTTCTGGATGTTTCTGGCGGATAGCATTGCGGAGATGAGCCAGGATCTGTGTGTACCTATCCTTGTTCACTGGTGCCCCTTCCGGTATGAACTCGTAATGCGCCAAGCCCTCCTGGTCAAAAAACACCTCCAGCAATACCTTCCCCTTTGAAAGGTCCAAACAGAACTTTTTTGACTTTGAAGATGATGGTGACTTCCACTGTGAGGACTGCCATTTCGTTTGTGGATCATACAAGAAACACCATGTCTCATCACCAGTGATAATTTTTGAAAGGAATATCGGATCTTTGTCAGCAACGTCAATCAGTTCTCCACAGATCCGAATGCACTCATCACACTGATCTTCGGTTAGCATTTTTGGTACAATATGTTGACACACATGATGCATGTTCAGTTTGTCCATCAAACAGCTTGGCAGCTTCTGTACGAAATTCCTCCTTTTTCAGCAATTACGTTGATGGTTTGACGTCAGTCGGCATGCACATTTTCCGCCAACTTTTAAATGTTATCCTCAGTGATTGATGTTGATGGCCACCCAGTCCACGGATTCTCTTCTACAGATTCCCGGTCATCTGTGAATCGGGCGTGCTATGAAAACACCTTTGCATGACACATTGTTTTCTCATCATACACCTGCTACAACATGTGCAACATTTTTGTCAGCGATTTCCCCAAATGCTGGCAGAATTTGATATTCATACATTGTTCTTCAAATGCCATTCCTGTTTTCGACGAGAGCTAATGACTACAGTTCACTGACACACATTGTCTGGAAAAACCCTGCACTGAGAACCTGTTTCTACCTTTTCACATCTCGCATCACATGTGCCTCACCAAGGTAAAATAGTTCCCCTCTCCTCCAATCAGGGTTGGAGATATTAGCACAGTCTCCAATCCTTTTGATCCTATCTTGTATATCTTTTTCCATAACAAAAGAAGATGCCTGCCTGTTTGTGTGTGTAGATGTAGTATATAGTGAGAAATCAAGAAATTAGAGTCGTATGGCCAAGAAATTTGGTACAAATGTATGTCAGGATCCGGGGGAGGTGAACCCCAGTGAGATATTTTTAAAATTTGAATTATTTTATGCTTTAGCACAATTTAGAGCAATTCCATCTTAACACTATAAGAAAAATCAAAAAATTTTCTTTCAAACAAACTTTGAATGGAACTCTTATGATTAACAGCTGAATTTCTATAATTTTTTTAAAAATATATACTTTTCGCATGTTGAAGACGTAATCTATCAATCCAATATATAGGATTAAAATTTAAAAATCAAAATTTTTTTAATTTAAAAGATAGAGATTTGGTTTCTAAATATAAGATTGTAACATTATTATAAGCATTTCCTGAAAAAAATCACATTTCTACAATAAAAACTTCAAAGGATAGCAAGTTTTTTTTAAATCTTTATTCTTAAAAAGTTATTTGTTAAGCGATGTTTGCTCCAATTTTCACGTTGTATTTTCTACTCTGTAACAGAATCACTCAATCTGCTCATGTTAAACTTAGACTCAATTTTGCTACTTTGCAACTTTTGCACCCACTCAAAATAGATGGGGTGGGCAAAAGTAGAAGGTTGTGAGAGGAGGCAGGCTTTTAGCGGATGCAGAATTTGCTAAAGAATGGTTTGCAACAAAAACTGTTTGCTATATTGAGTGACTGTTAGTAAGGAAAGCCTGCTAGTTACACTTAAAACTTGTTGAAAATTTTACTATTCTGGTGGAGTCATTACTACATTAAATTGACACAGCTCTCTATAAAAATTTTGACACAGCAAAACTGTTTCAATAAATTTGCAAAATCCTATAATGATATGCATTTTAAATTGAAGTATATACATACAAACATGCACACAAGGTCAGAAACTTTTTGAAAATGTAGATTTCATAACAGTTTTTCCATTATAAAATTATTCTCCTTTTAAATTCTTTTAGATGACATGGAGTAATGCCCCACTACACGTACACACAAAATAGTTATTAGGAAGTGAGGGCACTTGAAATTTCTGCCAAAGAACTCCAATAGAGATTATTACTTCAATATGCACAAATATATTTAGAAATATTTTACATCTTAAAATTAAAATAGATCAAGCAGAGATAGATATACCCAATAGCACTATTAGCATCAATAAAAGTCAAAATTTCAATAAAATGTCTATATATATATATATATATATATATATATATATATATATAATACAGTACAACGTCTCATATCTGGAATCCTCTGGACCTCTGTGATTCCAAATTTCAGACTTTTCCAGATTTTTTATCATTTCCCCACCCCCTTCTTTCCGTAATTTGAACCTATACAAAACGGAAATTTGAACAGCTAATCAAAAATATAAAAAAATATATATATATTTATCATACACCTTTAAAACAATCTAAACTTTTTAAAACTATAATGGTGCATTGTCTCAATTTTGTTTTTCCAAAGTAACTTTTTATTTTATTTTAATGACATAAGTTCTGGTTTTGTTACAAAGCTCCTTTCCAGTTCTTTAGTAACATTGTTCAGTAGCGCTTCTAAATTTTCTAAAGAAACCTTCTCTTTGTTTCTTTGTTAACATCAACATCATTACTATCGCTAACTATGTAACTATCTTCCTATTGCTGAAACAGAGCCACCTATAAGGGGGGTTGGATAATATATGTATAATAATAAATTTAATTTCCATAACAAAAACTTTAGCTCAGAACCCTTTAAAGTTCAATTTTAATATACATAGTCTAAGTCAAACTCACCAAACAGTTTCAAAAACCATTGGTGCATCATTTATATATCAACAATCCCATCTATGCCCATGTCATAAAAATCACTGTCATCGTCATTTATTAAAACCCCATCATTATTTAAGATTTCAAATTCATTACTAAAGCAACATTTCTTAAATGATTTCACAACCATTTTCCACAGGTATTGGATCCCAGTCCCAAGTGTCCTTGATCCACCATGCAATCAAAACAATATCTGGCTTCTGCAAGTTATTTGAGAAGATTTTTTCATTAACCCCAAATCGACTTGAAACAGAACAGTTGGGGGAAAAAAAAACCTGCATTATATTTTAATACAATCCTTGTTACAGAGTGTGTAGCTTTGAAAAGAGTCTTTTTTAATGATCAGCCATAATTGGACAAGCAAAACATAGACATCGAACGAAAATGAGGGAGTTCTATGTAACAGTTGTATATATTTTTTTATGACACGATATGCTGGTAGTCTGGAGAATTGGAAGGGCAGTGATCCACAGGAGAGTTTTGAAGTGCAGAGTGTGCGATTGCATAATTACTACCCATCATTTTTAGATGGAATGCCTCGTGGGAAAAAAGAACATTTGGACTTACAATTTTTTTAAAATTTTTAGACTCCATGCATAAATCACACACACACACACACACACCTCCTTTGCACTTTGTAGCTTTTTATTTCTCATAAATTTCTCGAGTTATACACGAGTATATATGGCAGTTCTTTTGCATTTTCAAGGAGGGGGTAATTTTTTTGTATTCTTGTTCTTAAGGTGTTAAAAGGGTCCAGCTATATTTCATAATTTATGGGCGAATGGTTGGATAATCAAGTACCTGTCTTAAAAAAATAAATAAAAAAAATATAAACAAAAAATCTGGATTTTAGATAATTCCAAATTCCAGACATCCAGATATGGGACATTATACTGTATAAACAAAAATAAAATTGCTTACTTGACACACTTTCCAAGAATGTGTTTATAAAAAGACCTAGTGAAGTATGACTCTAATAATTTATTATCATAAACTGCTTTTGCTATGACACGGCCAACAAACTTGAAATAACTTAAATGATTTGAGTTACAATGTGAAGAGGAATTAATCATGTAAGTTACTCTATCCCCAGGAGAAGTAGTAAAAAGAGCATACATTGGATTGAAAATTTCTCTAGAAATAATTGTGTACCACTCCCGTAATAAGCCACCAGCATCTTGACCTTCTTCCCCTAAAAAAAAAAGAAGAAAGGAATCAATCATTAATACCATCATTACTATTTTATTTGTGCTTAAATACATTTCTCAAGTTTTCTTGCTCTTTGCACAAAGTGTTTTTTACTTAAACATCAGTCTTAATACAAAAATAAATACAATGATAACTAATTGCTTAACTGCAAATTATTTTCTGTTTCTTTAAAAATAACTATAATTTCAAAGTAAATTCAAAACCATTTAAAACTTTCAACTTTGATAAAACAGAAGGTTTCTTTTGGTTTTTCACAATGAAACATGTAAATAAAATCCAGTCTAAGAGTCAATGTCATTTTCCATCATGGTTAAAAAGGGGAGATTCAATATATTTTAACAGTAAAATATTTTTTAATTTCTTAGTTTTTAAAATTCAGTCTTTAGCAAGAGAAAAGGGTCAATTTTGATGTTAATAGAAAATATAAATTAGGAAATTATCACCGAATATGCACATGAAGAGATTTGGCACCCCATAAAGCATATTTAGTGCCCTATAAAGTTGTATAAAATTAAACATGCTATTATGAAAACAATATGGAATATTTGTTCTGCAAATTTTTGCAATTTTCAACTCTTTTGTGATGAGGAAAGGAATTAATTGAAATTATTTAAATTCTGAAAGATGACATCTTATAGCTAAAAGCAACTTTTCACCTCAATTGCATTAAATTGACTAAAAAATAAATAATCCAAAAAATTTCAGAAAAATAGCATTTTTTCAGTTTCTCAAAGCACTTGTGTCTTTAAAAACATTAATCAAAATCATTTAAATTATAAATGAAGACAACTCATTTCAAAATACATACAAATGCCCAAAAAAATTTGCATATACCGGGTGTTCCAAAAGGTCGTTAAACTTTACATACTGGTCTGTCAGACCTTGAAGAACAAGTTTTACATAGGAAGTAGCGTCCGGAAACGTGACCGGCAACAGCTAGAGGGCGATGTTCACAGGCGTACTGGAGAGCATGAAGTGGGATCATTTAAGGCGATAACGTTGCAGGAGAAGGATGCATCAGTTCAGTAACACTGAATTGGCAGATATACATTATGTTTATGGTGCTGTGGATGGAAATGGACATGCCGCAGTACACATGTACCAAGAGTGCTTCCCAAACAGATGTCTGCCAAGTCATCCATTGTTTGGATAATTGCACCACAGATTATGTGAGGCAGGTGCTTTCCAAGTAAATGGTGACATCAGTCACCTGCCATAGAGGAAGCTGTGAAATTGATAGGAACCCGCGAATAAGTCTCAGAGCAATCGAACACGACCTTGGTGTATCTTGCTCTAGCATTATGTGCATACTGCATGTGTGAGGACACGCTGCACCCCTACCACATACAGAGTACAAGCATTGGCCGAACCACAGTATCCCCCACATGTCGCTCATCCGGCATTTCCATCTTGGATTCTGTTTACCGACAAAGCAACTTTTTCACGGGACGGTGTCCTGAACCTGCACAACATGCATGTGTGGGCACACAACCCATGGAGTGCACATGCCCATGCAAGACAACAGCGCTTCACCATAAATGTGTGGGCAGGTATTATCGGCGACTTTTTAATTGGTCTTTACCTACTACCTCAAAGGGGTTACTTATTGCATTTGTTTACAAGAGGTGCTGCTGAATTTGAGGGATGTTATTCCAGCAACTTCATACTGACACATCTGGTCTCAGCATGATGGGGAGTCCGCATATTTCAGCAGAAATGTGTGGGACTACCTCGATAGGACCTAATCCCCATTGCTGGATTGGCAGAGGCAGATCAGTCACATGGCCACCATGGTCCCCCGACCTTACCCTCCTGGATTTCTTTTTGTGGGGATACATGAAGTCTTTGGTATACAAGACACCCATAACATTGGACATCAACCTTGTTGCCAATATCGGGGAAGCAGAGGAATGTGTCCATGACACACCTGCCCAATTTGAACGGGTCTGAGATTCCATGTATTGACATTGTCAAGCCTGCTTGTGGAAGATGGAAGGAATTTTGAACATCTTCTATGACGTAACCATGGCTTTTTCTTTCAAAATGCATCATTTAGTTTGATTTTGTAAATAAAGTCATGTTAACACTGCTATCAACTTCCTTTCTTGGCGTGTCAGTCATGTTGCTGTAGCACTGCACAGTTTGATTTTCGGACACAACTTTCTATGCAAAAATTGTTAATCTTGGTCTGACAGACCTGAATGTAATGTTTGTAAACAACCTTTTGGGACACCCTGTGTGTGTGTGTGTGTATATATATATATATACACACACACAGGGCACACACACATATATATATATATATATATATATATATATACCTGCGAACATTAGAGAATAAAAATCCAGTAGACAGCACAGTGAGCATATTTTACAATGCTCTACAAGTCAGTATACAACCTGTTCAATATCACTTAGGAGAAAATAGGTGTCCTAAATGATTTTGTCAGTAACAAGACATATTTTCAGTAACATTTCAATAACAAGACATCCTATTTTTAGTAACATTTTAGTAATAACTCAAATTTTTTAATAGCAGAGACGCCAACCACTGCATGGTCAGTAATTCAGCATCAAATATTCAATAAAATTTCAGTAATAACTCAACTTTTGTAACAACATACATTTCCTAATTTATAAATAAATCACAATATAATAGTAACTGATTAGTTAAAGTTTTTAATAGTAACATAAAAAAAACAATAAGCTGCAACATAATGAGAGTTTGTATTTAAAGCTCTAATATGTAATACAAAATATTTTTAAAAAGTGCAATTATATGTAGTGTATTTGAAGATGTTTATTTATGCTCTCTATGACAGTAATTATTTAAGAAGGAAGCAGAAGATTAAAATGAGTTAACCTATTAAGATGCAATGGAATTTTTTTTTTTTTTTTTTGGAATAATTCAGTTAAAAACTAAAATCCCTATAAATACCTCATTTTTATTATTTTCATGAAATTAATCATTCATTTTTATACAAATTGTAAAAATATAAAAGCTCTTTTTATATACATTACGATTCATCAAAAAATAAGATGGATGAAACTGCATGTTTCAATTGCACTCACAAAATCGCATAAAAATAATTATTATTTTTTATGAAAATAGGAATTAATAATGAAACAATGTTGAGAAATGAATGTTGTGCCCCATTTAATTAAAACAATTTAAAACTAAAGGTGGATGGAAATGGATGCTTTTGGTTGTTTTAACATTATACTTAAGAGTAATCTACATTCGCGAAATTGCAAATAAAAAATAATATTTTATGAAAATAAATTAAAAATAAAATATAATATGTAGAAATGAATGTTATGTACAGTTTAATTGAAATAATTTGAAACTAATCATGGATGGAAATGGATGTTTCAACAATATACAGGATTGCAATTTATAAGAACAATATCGCAAATAAATAATCAATATTTTATGAAAATACAAATTAATACGAAACATAATACACAGAAATTAATATTATGAATTATTTAAAGGAAATATTTTGAAACTACATATGGATAGAAATAAATGCTTTCGGATGTTTCAGAATCATATAAAAAAATAATCTATACGTGCGATACAGCAAATAAAAAATAATCACTATTTTATGAAAAAATGAATTAGTAATAAAACATAGTGCGAAGAAATTATTGTTGGGGAATTTTTTAAATGAAATAATTTGAAACTAAACATGGATGGAAATAGGTATTTTTAGATAGCAATGCAACAAATTGGAAATATGAAAAATCGTTAGTAAATAAAAAATTATAATGCATAAACAACTACTGATCATTTCCAGCACCAATGATGTAGATTTTGTGAAAAACATGAAAAAGTTTTGATTTTGGTGACTTTGAATGTTTTCCAGCGTGATTTTGAAATTTTTTTGCAAATGTAATTGAGTGAAAATTGACTAATTGAATGATAAATTATTTGTATATCCAGAGTGTCAGCAAGTGGAAATAGAAGAACATTATGTAGATGCGAGATGAATATACAGAGAAATCAAACTAGTACTGATAAAATTTCTCAAAATATTGTCGGAAACCCAAAATGGCATCATTTTCCATAACATTTTCGGGTATCTCCGTAACAAACTTGAGAAATCTATAACAGTTGGCATCTCTGACTGCATATAAGAAAAATGTTTTTACATAGTCAGTGTATAAAAACACATACAGTGGCATAAAAGGAGAAAAATTTTAGAGGGGGGGCTCACTGAAACAAAAAATGTTCAGTTGTAATTTAGTTAATTAGATGAATGTGGATAGGAGAGTTTTAGAGACTCTATTGCCTAGAAAATAAGGGGAAAAGAGCATATTTTAAAGAAAATAATCCTTCATTTTTATGCAAACTACAAAAATATGAAAGTACTGTTTAATTAATTTGAAATCTTATCAAAAATAAGATGGATGGAAAAGGATGTTGGTAAACATTAAATGGAAATTTAACCTATACACGTGAAATTGCACATAAAAAATAAATATTTTACAAAATATTAATTAATAATGAAACATACTGCAAAAAAATTAATGTTACGCATTGTTTATTTCACATAATTTGAAACTAAACATGGATGGAAAAAGATGGTTCAACATTGTACAAGAATGTAACCTATACCCGGGAAATTGCACTTAAAAAATAATCAATATTTTATGAAAATATTGATTAATAATGAAACCCACTACAAAGAAACGAACGTTGTGTAATTTTCATTCACATAATTAGAAATTACACATAGATGGAAATGGATGTTTCAACATTACACGAAAATGTAATCTATATATGCAAAATCACACTTATTTGAAGCAGTATCAATAAATAAAGTGAAAATACTTAGTACTAAATTCTTAGCACTGGTACTAGGTTCATATACAGAAGAAACAAAATGGTGGCTGCAAGTTTGATCAAAATTCCCTTTAACAAAGAATTTATTGAAAAATTCCTAACTTTGGGAATTCTAAAAAATTGACAAAAATCGGGAAACCTGGGAGAAATCACCAAAAAGTGGGAGTTTCCCAGGAAAAAACAGAGTTGGCATACATATATATATATATAATTTTTCATTCTGCCATAGTGGGTAAGTCAAAATTAATATTTGTTAATTTTAGGACTTATTCATTGCTCCATAGCAATAAAACCAGAAAGGTCTAAAGCTCTAAATTTTAACCACTATTGTGTATTGAGTCATTCCATGTCAAATCAACACAAAAAAAAGGAATTTTTTCCCGCACCATCTCAGATGTATTTTGAAATTTGGTGGACTAATTAGATTTAATAAGAATGTAAAGCACGCAAATTTTTAACCACCTAGGCCAATTTGTGTTTTAGTTATATGCATGTAAAAATGGTCAAAAACAGAAAATTTACCCTCTGATGGCTACATTTAAATTATCATAACTCCTGTTCTAATTAACACACAAAAAAAAAATTTCAGTACTGTTTCAAAGCTCTTTAAATGACCTGTAAAATGATACCAAACACATTAATTTTTTGGGAAAAACATTTTAAGGTAATAATTGCTAAAAATCGAATTTCTTATTTTTCACCTGAATACTATAACATCTTAACTACATGTATACCAATTTTCAAAATGGGCACTCAATGGGATCACACAAAAAAATAATTAGAGACAAAAAATACAATATTTAAATATTGACATAACCCTTTGCCGGTTTTTTTTTTAGTAATGCTGCACAGTTTTATAAACCGTAAATTAAATTACTACTGGTTTTTCCCATGAGCACAATTTTGCATTTGTCACTATAGTTTCCTTTTCAGTTAAACCAGGGGTGGCCAACCCAAATGACCTTGCGGGCCACTTCGCAAAAACATTATAATCCCGCGGGCCGCATATATATATATATATATATATATATATTTTATTGCCAATGGCTAGGCACTTGACTCATCGTCAATTGACTTGACTCATCGCTGCAATGCAATACTGCCCACTTCTAAGTATGTATAAAAACAGAAGCAACGTGATAAAATAGAAACAGTTATGGGATTTATCTGTTATAAAACACTACACTAGAAACAAAAATATTGCACAAAATAATCGTATTTTGTAAAGTTGTAATGAATCTCGCGGGCCGCAAAATTATTCAAGGCGGGCCGCATGCGGCCCACAGGCCGCGGGTTGGCCACCCCTGAGTTAAACTATTGCATTATCTTCATCAGTATCAATTACACATGTCACCCACCATTTTTTGTCATAAACAGCAGTCACAAATCTTTTGATATCACTGATTGAAAATTTGCATCCTAATTTGGTAAATCGTTCAACTTTTCACACAGGTGAATTAGAATACACTTTAGTGAAAATTGTATGAATAAACGAATGGAGCTTCTGAGTCCTAGCAATTGTACGTAATTGTTCAAATCGTTCTTTCAGTTTCCCAAGACATTCAAACTATGATTTAAAGGATCTAGTGCTTTTTGATGATCTAAATTCATTAGTTCATCATCACAAAACTGCAGAACACTTGGTCTAGGTAGAAGGTCTTCTTTGGACTTAGATTCCAGAGCTGGGTCATCTGTTAATGCACATATTTCTTTACTGCACCAGTTACATATCATTTGTCCAAGAAATTCTGGAAATTTTTCACAAATCAACTTAGAAACAGGACAGACTTTTGTACGAATATTTCGCTTTTCCCAGAGGGTTGTAACATCTGTTTAACCACTGCTTGTTCATAATAAAATTTTCCTTACTTAAAAATTAAATTCTTACAAAAATATTTACACAAATTCTAGTAAAGTATAGTATCAATATAGCAATATTTCATCATAAATATGCTTTAAAGGCTTTATATGTGGTTTGACTTTTCAACCTAAAACTCAAATTGCAAACTAGCATGATTTGAATCAAACAGTCAGCTCTAATTCAAACTAAAATCCAAACTGCAAACCAAAATGATCTGAATCAACAAATCACCTCTAATTCAAACTAAAACCCAAACTGCAAAATCAAAACCATCTGAATCAACCAATCACCTGTAATTCAAACTAAAATCCAAACTGCAAACCAAAAGTAAGGATGTACCAGTGGTGGCACTAATTGGCAAATTTAGCTGTTTTATAGTTAGAAAATTTAATTTACAGCTATATTTGGCTATGTATGGATAAATCTGGTTATTTTTGGTACTATATTTGGAGAAGTGTCAAATCAACCCAATAAAATACTGAATCAAACAACATATCAAATGCTTGTAATAGTATAGTATTTTTATCCACAAAATAAAAAAACTGCAGCATTACTAAAAAAAAACCTATCAAAGGGTTATGTCAATATTTAAATATTGTATTACTTGTTTCTAATTATTTTTTTTATGTGATCCCATTGAGTGCACATTTTGAAAATTTGTATACATGCAGTTAAGATGTTACAGTATTCAGGGAGAAAACATAGTGAAAAATAATTCGATTTTTAGCAATTCAAGGTCAAAGGTCAAATACTATGACTTTGAAATGTTTTTCCCCCCAAAACTTCATGTGTTTGCTATCATTTTAAAAGTCATTAAAGAGCTTTAAAATGATACCAAAATTGTTTCTGTATGTCAATTAGAACAGGAGTTATGATACTTTAAATGTAGTCATCAGAAGGTAAATTTTGCTTTTTCGACCATTTTTAAATGCAAATAACTAAAAAATTAATTCACCCAAGAGGTTAAAATTTTGTGTGCTTTACTTTCTAGGTCTTATTAGGTCTAACTAGTTACCAAATTTCATAAAAATCTGAGCTGGTGAGGAAAATGACTGCTGATTTGACATGCCCTATTATGTAATACTTGATTTCTTGCAAATTTTAGGTTTTTCCCAGTTCCCCTACTAGAGATATTAAGGTTTTACATATTTGTAAATTTGGATAAGCCACCATGTTTGGGACTTAAAAGACAAAGGGAAAATATTTCTCAATCTTCAAATTTTCCAGACTAAGACTATGGGAGTAGGGTAAGACATGGTAAAAATTTGAAGATTTAAAATTGCTCCCTTCATTCCATTAAAAAAACTTCATGTTTAGCGAAACTGAAGCTGAATTTCAGTCACTCAGATAGCAGTTAGACAAACTTTATAATGACATGAAATGTAGTCAACTTTACGACCAATGAAATAGTTTTAATCCCAAATATCGAGCTTCCTTGGGTTCCAAGATATTTAAGATTGCATGAACATTAAAATTCTTCAAATTTAGAGTCCACCCTGTTGGAAAAATAGTCGTACCCAAAAACAAGCTAGATGAAAAAATTAATCTCATTTGCTAAATATGTAGGAACATCTATACAAAATATTTCAAAAAAGGTCATGCAATCACTACTGTGTGATTGTTTATGGAATGACCCTGAAAACAACATATTTCTGAGGAATCAAAACAGAAAATCTTTCCATGAAATATTGGGCACTTTTAAAGTCTCACTGTTCTCTACATGTGATAAATTGCAAGATATTTTATTATTAATCAGAAATTCATCATTGAGAAGAAAATTCAATTACATGTAAAACACGCTAGTCACAAAGAAAAAAAAACTTTGACAGATTTGAAGAATGCCACTTATCTTTTTTTTTTTAGAAAATTACCAATCAATTCATAAGTTCAATTTCCAGTGACAATATATTCATCAGCTTTATAATTTGACTTAACATGTTCATCAATATGCAAAATTGGTGTGATTTTCATAATTGAGAGTTTGATGAATTTACTTACAAGCTACTTTCTCCCAAGGAATCATGTAAAAGAGGAATTTGTGGTGCTGCAGTTTGAAAAGTATTATAACAATCAAATACATTTGAAATTAAAAAGGTGCTCTATTAATATTAGATGAAAAGAAACAACCTTCCTTCATAATTCAGCATGCTTTTAGTAACCTTGATTGTTTTTTTTTTTTGCTAAATGTTGATAATAGGGAATAACTTGAGATAGAATTGCTTTTTATTCTCTTTGGATTGGGGCATTTAAAATTTCTTCTCATTTAGAAAAAATAAGAATTTTCTTCTTTTGCAACCGTATACCAAAACTACCATTTATCCTTGTTGCAAGCCAATTTTAGTGAACAAAATGTTAAGTTTAACACATTTTTCTCATTGAGCATGCTGTAAGATCTGCTGTTGACATGACATCATTAAAGGATGGGTGTGATCATAACACCAAGGATCCAACGGTGGATGTGTCCATGGCTATTGACCACACACTTGTAACTACAGCATCATACTTCTACACAGAGGGAATTACAGAACCAGTAAAGGGTAATTTTTGAAAATATTATTTTTTTTTTTTTAAATTTACCAAAATGCATGAAACTCCTACTTTATAAAATGATTTAAGTCAACTTTTATAATTTTTCTGTGAAATTTATAAATTTATATGTATATTTATTTACACATCGCTCAATAGGAGTGCAAACATTATAATAAAGAAATTTAGCTCTATGTCTACTGTACACAATACATAACAAATATGAAAGTATATTTAATATAAATTGACTACAACCTACCTTCAAACACTATATAAAATCTATTCTTCCATTCTTCTGGTGGCCTACGATGCAATTCTCTAAATGAATCTTCAAATACATGCTCTCTTCGAACATGTACAGCAAGGTCTTCTCGACGTGAACCTTCATCCATTCGTTCAAGCTCTTGCCGGAAGTATCGGCGTTTAACATCAAAATCAAGAACTCTGGTATGGTCAACAAGAACCGAAAAGGGTCCATCTGCAAGTGGCGTTGTTGACTGTCTCAAAATTTGATTAAGCACAGTTCGATGTGTCTCTGCAAAACAAAATTAAATTTATGTTTTTAAGAAAGTATTTAAGAAATACAATTACTGAAGATACCTGCAATACAAATACTGAAGCACCAACCAATGAAGGTGGAAGGGTATCAATATTTTTTTTATTTTAAATTTAACTATGATATATCTACAGCAAAATCTCAATTAAAAAATTGATACCTTAAAATTTTTCTGGACAAATTATATTAAAATTCAAAATTTAATTGAGATGTCATTATAAAATTATATATAGTATTTTAAGACTCCATATATGTTGGTTAGATTATAATTCTCACCACATTGTTAGTAAGATAAATAAATGAATATTAAGAAATTTGAGATTACACAAAATGCACATAATCAAAAAATTACGTACCTGCAAATTTAAGAAACTTTATCGTATCTGCAGGTAAATTGGAAGTAGAAATGGTAGAATCTGAAACATAGCTGTACTCTGACTGATTAAGAAAAGATGAAAGAGGTGATGCTGGAGGCATATCTTGAAGATGAGCCATTTCACTTTCTTGAGATTCTCTTCTATTTTCTTTCCTGAAAGACACATTACATTTCAAATATGTTTACACAAAAATATTTGTACAAGTGTATGGGGTGGGGTTATAATGTTTGATTCAATAAAATTGCAAGAAAAGCAACAAATGACAATCTTACTAAGCATGTTACCACTATATAAGAATAGCTCTTCTCTCTATCTGCCCTTTCTATCTGTCCATAACACTATATTGAATTTGGGAAAATAAAACCAACTTGCTAACTGTTATTTTTAATGTTGTCAAACTGACAAAAATGTTGCCAAATTGATGAAAATGCCACTAAGTTAATGAAAATTATTCCAAATTTATGAAAATTCAATATCTTCAATAGTTAAGTTAAATTTCTTTAACAATCTTTGTTGTTATGTGGAAAATTTTAAGTTACTATACTAGATTCAAAACAGAGTTTTACTATATATTGGACATGTATGTCTTGTTAGGAGGTTCATCGGGTCACAAATTACTTGTTTTGTGCTAGGGAATGATATTATAATTATGTTATGGTAGGATTTGTCTATCTACCTCTGCTTGTCCTGCTTGACAAAAAATTTAATGACCGCATCAACTTTTGAAAAATGTCAGCAAATTGAAAAAAATTCAATAAATCATGAAATCTACACTATTAAGTTTAATATGTTTGATAATCCCTGTCATTTTGAGAAAATTATGAATTTAATATTCTTAATTCAAAATATAGCGAGTTTCACTGTTCATGCGATAGGTACGTTTTGCCTAAAGTGTGGTAAAGTAATTGGGTCATTCCATGTCAAATCAACAACAAAAAAAGAATATTTGGTTGCATGACCATGTTTTATATTTTTTTATATTTGCACATGTTTGTTCCTATATATAGATATTCCAATAGATAAAATACAATGTTTACATTCTTTCTTATTCTTTGTTTTTTAGGTACAGTCATTTTTTCAACATGGCCGACTATACATTTGGCCAATTTCAATGTTCATGTAAACTTAAATATCTTGGGACTCAAAAAAGATAGACTTGGGATAAAAACTATTTCACTGGTCTTAAAGTGGACTATATTTTACGTCATAATGTTTGGCTAACTACAACCTGAGAGGCTGAAATTCAGCATTGAAATTCAGCATCAATTTTGATAAAAACATAGTTTTTAGGCCTCTTAAAATAAATGAAAGAAATTGATCTGAATCTCCAAATTTCCCCCTCATTTTACCCTACTCCCATAGTCTTAGCCTGGAAAAAGTTTAGTCTCTACTCAACTTTTTATTTAGATAACTAGAGTTGCCAAACTTCTAAAATTCCAAAAATGATCACTTTTAACACCCCAAAATTCCATGTTGTACATAATTTACATTTTTAAGGTGCCCAGGTGTAGTGGATAGCGTGTTCGGCTGCTATCCACTACACCACCTCGGGGCCAGGGCTCGGGTTCAAATCCCGAATAAGGCATGGAAGCTTGTGTGGCTACTGTAACTGGATTTCGATCTGTTGTTGCCAAGTTAATTGAATTTAAAAATATAAAAAAAAAATAATAATAAAATTAAAAAAAAAATTTAAAAACTGGTTCAATAAAACAACAGCTCCATTCAGATAATAGGATGACGGGTCCTTTTTTGTATATTTTATCCTTTCTATTTTTAAAATTGAAAAGAAAAATGACATTTTTAGCACATGGAAAAATTTCAAAACAGGACGTTAGTTATTAATGCTTAAATGTCTATTTAAAATTATGTTATTTTGCTTGTGCATTTGTTTCTTTATTATCATTAACATTAATTTAAAGGTGATTTTATCTATATTTTGCTTACAATTAGGCATGTGGGGAGGGAGGGGAAGAGAAGTTGTCTGTGTTAAGAAAAAGACATATCAAAATATTATTTGTACCATGCTACCTCAATCAAAAAGTTCTTTCAATGTTACAACTTTGCATTATCTTCAACTGATATTAAAATAACCACTTTTACACACCCCTCCCCCCCAAGAAGAAAGAACAGTTCAGAAGTTCAAAATATAAAAACTGTTTCAAAGTAACCACAAATACATAGAGATGATCATATGAATTATCAATTTTTGTATATTTCCTCCTTTCTATTTATAAAATTCAAAAGAAAAGTGACATTTTCTGTATCAAAATTTTTAAATAAGGAATTAGTTATTCATATTTAAGTGTTTGTACAAAAAATGCAATTTTGCTTGTGCATTTGAATATATGTTCAATCATTTAAATTAATTATCCATTAGATTCCATCATATTTTTTTATTTTGGGGGGAAAAAAATCCAAGAAAATAAATAATAAATTAATTTCCATGTTTCCTACCTAATTATATATTATGAAAATAAATTTTAAAACATTTATTAAGGTGAAAAAATGTGAAATTTAATAAAACAACTATGTTTTCTCCTAATTGTCTTGGAAAACATTTTGTTCAGATATGTTCAGATTCCTTCGCAGCAGCCTTCGTTCTAGACAAGGCACCTTACAGGGTTGCAAATGAAGGAGGAATAGGTCAAAGGTCGCATCTGGTTTTGGAATCGCTGTGCGTGTTATAGCTCTTTTAAATTGCTCATGGCTTACCTCTTTGCAACCTCAGCTTTTATTATGGGAGCATACCATTCTGATTTGGCCTGATGAAGAGGGCTTGAAACAGTTTGTAGTCACCTTACTGTTGTATGACTGCTTTATTCAAAGAAGTTTTGCAAACTGTTATCTTACGAGTTTGATTTATTGGAATCTAATTTTTATTTTGCCAAATCCAAAAATGTAAGATTAACACAATTGTGAAGTTTGGTAAATGTTTATATATATATCTTCGTATTCTAACAAAACAAAAATATTTTTGATTTCATTAGTAATTTCATTTTCTGCGATATTTAAAGCAAGCGAACCTGTAAGATTTTCAATGTCTCCCACTTTTCCCCTTCGTTTCAGCATCTGCACATAAACTTAAAGCCTTTTCTTCTATAAAGAGGTTTTCCTTTTAAATATTTTATTTATTTATTTATTGATTGATTGATTAGACGCATGGGATAATTTGGGGATGTGGTCATATCGCGTCCGTTGCATGCAATTTGAACTGTTATTACATTCCTTATATACATAGTATAATGTATAAGTAAAGTATGGTGATGGGGTCAAAAATTCGAAGTCAAGTTTTCGATGGGAGAACACGTTACAAGTATGCATGGATACGAATCAAACATTTTTGAGGTGATGTCTGCACATGTCAGAGTCTGTGGAGATGATATCTCACAAACGAATGGAGCGATTCGAATGAAATTTGGTACAAATATTACTATCCATGAATACTGGAAGCCTATTGTTATTAAATGCAATTGAATGTTCAGAACCCCCCTAAATTTTTGAATGAAATTTTAGAAAAATCAGCAAAAAATCAAAACCTTTAATAAAGTTACAAAAATAGTCATTTCTTGTGTAATTTTTCTTTAGAAAGCAGTTGACATAAACTTTAGAATGCTAGCATAAACTATTCTCGAGATATTGCACATTTTTCAAATAAATTATCAAAAAATCACAAAATAAAAATAAAATATTAACTATTGTGAAATATGTTCACTTTTTATATGTAATATCGTATGATAAATTTAGTGACATCATTCTCGTGGATCTAGTTTTCGTTCAATTCATAAGAAAAGATACTTAAGGGTAATATTTTTGCATTTGAATGCCAATAGCCATTTATCTGCTATAAGAATAACTTATTTCTCCATCCATAATGCTTGGCAAGA
Organism: Amaurobius ferox; assembly: GCA_951213105.1. NCBI lineage: Eukaryota > Metazoa > Arthropoda > Arachnida > Araneae > Amaurobiidae > Amaurobius > Amaurobius ferox. Next base: position 182,805,912 of record OX578133.1, on the reverse strand, counting down.
TTTGGACGATGAATTTGGTTAAATGTCGCCAAATTGATAAAAATGACGCTAAATCAATGAAAATTATGACTAATTGATGAAAATTCAATATCTTCGGAAAAAATATAAGTATCTACTATAAGAATAACTTATTTTTCTGCCCATAATGTTTGACAAAATTTTGGTGACGAATTTGTCGGAATATCTCTTGCTGACTTTTTAAATGTTGCCAAATTGACAAAAATGTCACCCAATTGATAAAAATTCATCAAATTGATGAAACCGACACTAAATCAATGAAATGACGACTAATTGAGGTCATTATCTGCGGGAAACAACATAAGAGTAGACTATAAGAATAACCCATTTCTCCATCCGTAGTGCTTGACGAAAAATATAGCGGGATTTAGACAACTTTGCAACTATTTTAAATGTTGCCAAATTGATAAAAATGACACCAAAAGGTAAGTAATAATTTGCAAATCCTGATTTCAGTCTTATGATGGGCATACCTTCTAGTATACAAGTATAAGATATGCTTTTTGCCCTGTTTATCTGTAACACTTGCTGATGCATAAATTTGGTGAATAATCTAGCGATATATCGCTAATTTGGAGATATTTCACCTCGGATTAACAAAAATATCGTCAAAATTGAAATAATAATGCTAAATTAATGAAAATGACTCCTAATTGATGATTTAATTATTAAAATATTTTAATCTATGAACTATATGTCGCTTATTGAGGATGCTATCAATATTGATAATTGTTTATTTAGAGTTGCGCGAAATATAAGTTAATTGGGTATTTCAAAATAGTTTTACATGTTGTCATTCTGAAAATGCCAAATGTGCAATTCAACATTAAAAACACAGTACAGCGGATCTTATACATTATTACTTTCCTTATATACATAGTATAATGTGTAAGAAAAGTATTGTGATGGGGTCAAAAATTCAAATTAGAGTTTTCGACGGGAGAGCATGTTTCAAGCATCCCTGATCACGAATCGAACATTTTTGAGGTGATGTCTGTGTGTGTGTGTCAGTGAGTCTGTGGAGACAATATCTCACGAGCAAATGGAGAGATTCGAATGAAATTTGGCAAAAAAATTACAATCCGTGAATACTGGAAACCTATTATATTTAAATACAATCGAATGTTCAGAACCCCCTAAATTTGAGTGAAATTTTGAAAAAATCAGCAAAAAATTAAAATCTTTAATAAAGTTATGCAAATAGACATTTCTTATGTAATTTTTTCCTTGGAAAACGATTGACAAACTTTAGAATGCTAACATAAACAGTTCTTGAGATATTGCACATTTTTCAAATAAATTTATCAAAAAAATCCTATAAATTAAAAAAAAAATATTAACTGTTGAGAAATATATTCACCTTTCATATATAATAATCATGCGATAAATTTGGTGGCATCATTCTCGTTGATCTAACTTGTTTCATTCATGAGAAAATATATTTTGAGTAATACTTTTGTATTTAAATGCCAATAGTCATTTATTTGCTATAAGAATAACTAATTTCTCCATACATAACGCTTGGTGAGATTTTGGGAATGAATTTGGCGGAATGTCGCCAACTTGGCGACTTTTTTAAATATTGCCAAATGAACAAAAATCTCGCCAAATAGATAAAAATGACGCTAAATCAATGAAAATGACAACTAACTGACGAAAATTCAATATCTTAGAAAGAATATAAGTATCTACTATAAGAATAATCTATTTTTTTTACAGTAAAAGTAGCAAATTCATTGCATTATATATGGAAATTTATGTGCTGCCCACATCAGATTTTTTTTTACTGTCAAAGGAGTAAATTCATTGCATTATATAAGGAAAGTCATCTGCAGCCCACATCAGATTAATGAATTCAATTTATCTGTGCTTTAACTCCCAAGCAACGGGTACATTTTCTAATTATATATATATAAATTTCTATTTGAAATCTTGCACTTACAGCGCAAAATCACTTCCGATGCCTCTGCATCAAAACTCTTCACGTCTAGCTTGCAGTGTGAAGACTGCACTAATTTAATCACAAAACTAAAGGGAAAGTATAACAAGCAGTTCAACACTAGAAAAAAATAAAAATTTTAAGTCTTATGTCTCAAAGTTGGGCTAGTAAAACAACAATGAAAGAGTTTGGAACTAACCAGTATCTAGTTCACATAACTAAAGACCTCAAGAACATGGTTCTTTGCTCAATTAAAAATAGGTAGGACTCTTGATTTGAAAGTGAAGAAAACAGTTTGCATATTATGAAATCAGCCATTTGTTTTCTAGAGAAAAAAAAGTGTTTATCTGTACAGTCTACTACAGGAATACAAGAATTAAAGCAAAAATGTTTGCTTTTAGGAAATCTTAAAGTATACTAAATTTAAACCATCCAAATTACAAGACAGGATTTTTGCAATTTACAGAACTAAGACCAAAATAGCGTGTCTTAGCAGCAGTAGCGGCTCATCAATAAGTGCTACAGAGCTGCAGCACCCCCTGTAATTTATTTCAAAATATATATTTTTATTTATTCATTGCATTTGTATAATTTTACCACATAGAGTTGGCACTTGGTACTGAATAAATGCAAATTGAAATCCATAAACAAATTTTTGCGGCCGTAATGTAAGTGGGAAGATCAATTTCCATATTAACGTTCTCAAAGCGTGTGGGAAAAGTGTCCTTTGAGCTGCAAAACTCACAGCTCATTTGCTCCGCTAAAAGGCTTGGTGCACATGCTCAGAGTAATGCATAAGGGAGGGCAGGGGTTGCCTATTGTAATGATCACTGCGTGCTGCATCAGATGCAGTTCCAGCTTTATTTCATGGCACGTGTTTGAATTCCTGTTTACGAGTCAAAAACTGTTCTTTATGTTGCTTGTTTGTTCATTTTGGAATAAAGGACTATTTAATTAATGTCTGTGTATTTAGAAGCTAATTCAACGATGATTGTGTAGTCTTTGTAGAAAATTGTTTTTTCACAATTCTCTTTTGGCTATGCTTGGGAAAATAAATATCGCTACCCAATTAAGTGAAGGATATAGGTTAAGCATAGTCAAGTACAATGAGGAAGTGCAAAAAAAAACAGAGAGATACTCTCAAAAACAGTTGTTAAATTTTGTGGGAAGTTTGAACTACCATTACGTGACCATGATGAAAGTTCTGAATCTGCTAACCCTGGAGTTTTTCAAGGACTACTAGAATTTGCTGGCAAGCTTGATGAAAACTTAAAATCACATTTTGAAACAGCCTCTGTGTTCAAAGAAAACTCAAAGACAATTCAAAACAAGTTATTAGATTATATTTTGAAAGTATTCCAAACTGAAATAATTGATGAAATCAGTCGTGCAAAATTTCTAGCTGTCATAGCAGATGACACAACAGATGTTTCTGAGAAAACTCGGAAAGTAATTGTGTTTTGCTACGAAAATGAAGGCGAAGTGTATGAAAGATTTTGTGATTGGGGATTTCACAACCCCCAATCACAAGATGTAAAGGGTTTGTCACAGTATATTTTGGAACAACTGGATGTGGTATTGAAAGATGACTTTGAGAAGCTTATAGCTCAAAACTTATGATGGTGCTGCTGTAATGAGTGAAGAAAAGAGTGGACTGCAAAGCATAATTAAAGAAACTTATAGTAATGCTCACTTTATTCACTGTTATGCACATCAGCTGAAATTAATTATGGAAAAGTAACATCTCAAAATTCACAAGTGCGTATATTTTTTAGTAGTTTAAACGTAAGACCAACTTTTTTCTCACAATCACCACAATGCCTTTCTGTGCTAGACTTGGTTTGTAAAAGAATCCCACGAGGTTCTAACACTAGGTAGAATTTTAATCCTAGGATCACCAGTACTGTTTACGAAAATATTAATGAAAAAAGAATGCTTTGAAGAACTGCAGAAGTCAAAGAATGCTACTACAATCCAGGCAGCTTCGGGACTTCTACGTATGCTGAATGACCAAAATTTTCTCTCTTGACTTTCATTCTTCCACCGTATCATGCCATATGTTGACCTGCTGTATGATCAACTTCAAAATCGCAATGTGAACTCTTCCACTGCGTTAGAGTTTCTTCTGCATTAGAGTATTTCTATTGTGCAATTTTATTAATAAGGGATCAAATAACTTTATCCTCATCAGAAACATTAAGAGAATCAACTGAAATTAAAAAGCGGAAACAAAATGAAGATCTAACTATTATGGCTAAAGAAGTCTGTGATACAGTTTGTGTCCTAGCAAAAGAACGATTTAAATTCACTAGGCATCTTTCAGCTGCAAAATTGTTGGCGTTCGAACAATTTTCTCATTTTTCTGAAGAATTTCTTTCAAAGGAATATTAGTATATCCTATGCTGAAAAAAGAGAAACCTAGAACAGAGCTTTCTGTTCCTTATGAGTGAAAAGAATTTTCAAATTCTGCAACTTTAAATCTTCGCAAATTAATTGTAAGCAGCGGACTTCAGAATTCACTTGGTGAAGTGAGCTGTTTATTAAAAATTGCCCTTACAACACCAATGACAACATCAGAACCAGAACGATATTTCTCTATGCTGAAGAGGATAAAGACCTTTTTAAGAAACACTATGTCTAAAGATCGACTATCAGTGCTAGCTATGCTCAGTGCAAGGAAGAGCTTAATGAACAAATATAAACTTCAATGAAAAAGTTATTGAAGAGTTCATTCGTCGAAAAGAAAGGAGAATGTCCTTTGTATATAAATAAAATATTTATCAGTATGTTGTTCTGTAAATAATTTTATATTACTGCATTAGAAAGCTAGTTTAGTATAAGATACAATTTATTTGCAGCCCTACCACAACTCCAACTCACGAGCCACTACTGCTTAGCAGGTGCTAGTGGCACTCACAATGTATATGAATGCAGCTATCATGCAAATATAAAACTAATGGTTTCAACAATAAATATAAAGGCTGGGATATTACTTTATAACTAAAAATGATAGCTTGCTCTACAAAAGATAAAAGTTGCATACTTTGTGAATGTTTTAAATGCCCAGAAACTTTCGTTTTGAATTAAATGGTATCAGATGCAGGAGAGCTTCAAACACTCAGCAATGATATTTACAATAAAAATTGATGAAATCTAATTTAAATTAATGTTAATAATAAGAAAGGAACAAATACACAGGTAAAACAACATATTTTTGGTTTGACATTTAAATACAAATAAATAACTTCTTCTATTAAAAAATTTTCATATGCTGAAAATGACATTTTTTTTTTAAGTTTTAAAAATAAAAAGTGTAAAATATACAAAAAAAGCACTTTTCACTTGATTATCTATATAGATTTGTTGGTTTATTGAACTAGTTTTTAAATTTTTTATGTACCACATGCGGTTTTAGGAGTGATAAAAGTGATCATTTTTTAAATTTTGGAAGTTTGGTAACCCTAAAATCAAAGTAAAAAGTGGATTGAAAGCTTAAAATTTTTTGTGCTTATAAAACACTCCCAACTCTTTAAATCAACCATATTTTATTCCTGTGTTAATTTCACCATCTAAATTGAAAAAATCTGAAAAATAAGAAAAAAAAGTTCAAAAATTGCAAATTTAAGTGCATGTTAAGCATGGCATCGATCCACAGGAACTGACAATGAACTTTCCTTTTAGGTGGCTTCAGTCCATGGGGACTGACAGTGAACTTTCCTTTTAGGCGAAGGCAGTCTGTGGGGACTGACAGTGAACTTTTCATTTGGGTGATGTCTGTCCGTGGGACAGGCAGTATCAAGGTTAAGAAATAAATGTTATAATTTAATGGAGTTTATTAAAACATTCTAAACAAAGATGTGGTTTGGTTGGTTTTACACATATTACAAAAAGTGACACCTGTTTGGTTAACTTTCTGGCTGTATTGCACTCGAATAAAAATTGGCTGCACCATTCGCACAGCCGAAACAGACAGTGAAATACAATCGGCAACTCGAAGTGTGTGTTATCTTCTGTTTGACGTATGTGTTATCTTCTCTTTATACTCTATGCCCGAACAAAAATCTTTGTTACTGTTTGATGTCTCTGCATGTAAGTGCAAAATAACATTAGACAGCAATTGCCAAAAGGTCAATGACACTGAGGTTTGTGAATGTCCTGAGTCTATTATCTGTAACTGTGAAAAAGCAAAAAAGATACCCATCATTGAACTGAAATTCTTGTACTACCAAAGAAAGTATGGCATCGGTAAAATTGAAACTGTAGACGTAAAGGAAACAAAAAAATTACAGAAAAACATGAAAGGAAGTTGGTTGAACATCAAAGAACTCAGCCCACTATTGATTTATTAACACAGCCATCTTGCTCAAAACATACAGATGATACAGATACAGAAACTCTTCTGCCAAAAGAGGTAGGCTCTGATTCGTCTGAAGAGATTGAAGATGACAACGATGAAGATTTTGAAGAATTAAATCCTCAAATTAAGTCACCATGACAGATGCGCATTAAATTGAAAAATACTGCACTGACTAGTGATTCCTTTGGATTATCAGATAGAGCAACGACAGCTATCGCTTCAAGTGTGTTACAAGATTTTGGTGTAGTAACTGATGATGACCACACCCATGTTGTTGACAAAAATAAACTTTGAAGGGAAAAAGTGTTAACTGCTCAGAACTTTAAATGCAGAACAAGGACAAGCATAACCCATTTCAAGGACTATATTTTGATGAGAGAAAGAATGACACCCTTGTGATTGAAAAATTAAATTCAAAGCAGTTTCGAAGAACTATAAAAGAGGAACATTACTCAATTTTACAAGAACTAGGTTCTGTGTTCATTGGCTAGGTTTTGCCCTTTTCTGGGTCTGCTCAAAACATTGTCAATAGCATTCTTTCTTATTTGGCTGAAGCTGGATTTTCACTTCATGAACTGGATGTAATTGGATGTGATGCCACCGTTACTAATATGGTGTGGAAAATGGGTGTTATTTGCCAAATTGAAAAACAAATTAAAAGACCACTACAGTGGGGGGGGGGGTGTCTCTTACACTTTAATGAACTGCCATTCCGGCATTTGTTTACATATTTAGATGGTGAAATGACTGGGCCAAAATCATTTAGTGTTCCAATTGGCACACAGCTCAGTAAATGTGAAAAACTCCCAGTGGTAAATCTTGACAGTGTTGAATGTGAGATTCCAGAAATTGACAAGAAAATTTTAAGCAAAGATCAACAGTACCTGCTGGACATAAGTTCTGCTATAAAATCAGGCAGCTGTCCTGAAGATGAATCTGCTAGTGAACCTGGCCCACTTTCCCATGCAAGATGGTTAACAACGGTGAACAGAGTTCTCCGATTGTATTTAAGTATTGAAAACCCAACAGATGAACACAAGATCTTAGTTTCTTTTATCCTAAAAGTCATATATGCCTGTATGGTTTCATATCAAGAAAAGTAAGTACTTCACAAATGAACCAGAACATGTATTTGAAGTCATGGAATCATGAAGATTCTTGCCAGAAAACTTGCTAAAAGTCACTGACCCAGTAATTGAAAGAAAAGCATTTTTTGCCCATCTAGAAAACTTGTTTTTGAGTATGATAGTAGATAAAAGGGATCATATAAGAGAGTTAGGTTTCAGAAGAATTATAAAGGCTAGAAACTTAGCTTCTGAAAGAAAGTTGATTAGGAGTTTCCAACCACCCAAAATCAATTTCCTAGCTACAGACCACATCGAAATGACTCACTGGATCACTACTACACTTTCACCACCACCTTTGCTGTGAAGATTCACTGATCAAGAGATTTGGTCTAAGGTCCAATCAGGTGGAACAGTAGCTGAGTGGAACTTCAACAAATTCCCATGTCACACCCAAGCAGTTGAACAATGCGTTAGGCTGGTAACCGAGGCATCACAAAAAGTCATTGGTACCAATTTCAGAGGTTGATTTATAAGAACTACACTTCTTTTAAGTTTTTCAAGCAAATCCTATTTCAAACTACCAAAAGAAACTAAAGACAAGTAAAAGACTACATTTCATTACAAACTGACTTTTTACATAATCAGAAAAAACTTTTTGTTTCAATGGAAATTTGTCAATTTTTGTAAAAAATTGTGCTTTTTTAAGTGCAATATGCTACTAATAATTTATAAAATGCATTTATTTTTTCATTTATTTATTTTTTCCATACTTTGTTCTACTAAAATATGCCTATAGCTACTTGTTACAGAAGTTATTCGATTTTTTTCTATTTCTTAGAAAAATTATGAAAATCGTATATTTTCTCAAAGTTTAGGGTCAATGCGCTACCGCCAGATGTAAACAAAAAAAAATTATTTTTTTTTGCATTTCACTTATCTACCCTAGATGCAAGTTTTCCGCAATATAGCGTTTAAAAAAATATATATATTTTAGGCCCACCCTATTGCATATGCCACTGCTTAATTTAATATGACTACAGCTGACATTTAAAAATTTAAAAACATTTTAATGATAAAATACAGAAAAAGAAAAAATAAATAAATAGCAAGATTTCAGTTCAGTTTAGAATTTATAAGTAAACAAAAAGGTCATTTTTGAAGTTTAATAATCTTAATATTTTTAAGATACTGGTGCAAGCTATAAGACACAAACATTTAATAAGGAAACAAAAGATATTCAGGTCTCTAATTATAATTTAGTATAATTAGATATCAAAATACTTCTAGAACTCTAATTGCCTATGAAATAATTCTTTATATTTATAAAAACTGTAAAAATATGAAAGTTCTTTCTGTCAAAAATAAAATGGATGGAAAAGGATGTTTCAACATTACACAGGATTTTAATCTATACACACAAGTTCACATTTAAAAAAATATTTTACAAAAATATTAATGAAATTATACTACAAAAAAATTAATGTTGTGCATTTTTTAATTCACATAATTTTTAACTAAACATGGATGGAAATGGATTCTTCAACATTACACAGAAATGCAATCTATACATGTAAACTCGTACTTACTTGAAACAGAATCTATCAATAAAGTAAAAAAAGACAACTTAGTGTGGGCGCCATCTTCATGAAAGAAAGAAATAAAATGGGGAAGGCAAGTTTGATTGAAATTCCCTTCAATATAGAATTTTTATTGAAAATACTTAGCTTTAGAGAATGCTAAAAAATTGGCAAAAATCAGGAGATTCTCATTAAAAATCGAAAAATCTACTCCTAGTTTTAGAAATCATCAAAAACTAGGAGTTTACCAGAAAAACCGGTACAGTTGGCTACTATGAGAAAGTTAAATGCATCTATTGGCTGATTTACAAATGATACACAGATTAAGGCAATAAGTATTAAATATATTAAATTATCTTTCGTGTTAAGGGAAAAAAACAATGTTTAACAGACTATTTTAAAATACTAAAATACAAATAAAATCTTGATATGGGAAAACTGAAAAATGCTCTAAAATTACAGTATCACATTTTCCTCATCTATTAGAAATGACAGAAAAGGTAAAAGATCAATGAGTGATAAATTTGTTTTAAAAACAAGAAGACATATACTTTTTCTCTTTTTCAGATGATGCATGGACCAAGAAAAATGCTTCAACAGCAGGTTGCAAAACCAATACAGCATGATGGTCAGGAGTTTCAGCCAATTCAGATAAGCAACCACTAAGGGCATCCCACAGTTTTTCTAATTTCAATTGACTACTCAGGTGAAGAGGTCCATCATAAGTTGGTGTAAATGGTTTTGCATCCACTATAAATACAAAAACAAAATATGCTTAACAATATTTAAAATCAAAACAAATAAAAATATAGAAATTTTCTTTTTTTTTTTACAATTTTAATGATTTGGTGAAAATAAATCAAACATGCAGAGATAAAAAGTATATATTTTTAAATATTGATATTTTGCAACAAAACATATAGCCATTACCAATAAATGAATTCATGCAGTAATATTTGAAATATTCTAATTACACCTTCTTGTAAATTTTCATTTCATAATAAAAAATTAATTTAACACAAATTTTGAGGTGAATTAGATGGAGCATCAATTTCATTTGCTAAATTAAAAAATAGTGAAATAGAGAACCCTTTTACCTTAATAGAAGTTTAACTTTCGATCATTTCTCTTACAGAAATTTATCTCTCACTTCTAGAAAAACAGTTTTACTTAAGACATTTTAGTACACCATATGAACTATACATTCCTATATATTCTAAGCTACTTTTGAAAGTTTCGTACAAACCAAGGCACATCAGACATAGACTTTAATTATCTACTATTAGCACAAAACAAATGAACCTGTGTGTGGAATGTTTACAATGTGAAAATTATGGTTTGTTTGGTGCACATTATTTTGCATAAAAGTGGGCTAAATTGACTAGGACTTATATTTTAAAGTTTAGGTCCAATTTAGCCTTTTTTGCAAAATTATTACTGTAATTTCTGGAAGGTCGGCATTGCTGAAATTGCCTGAAGTAAATACATAGGGAAAAAATGAAAATGTGGACAGAAATGTTGCACCATTTAAATACCACAGATAAACTAAACAATATGAGCTATCATTCACATATAATACCATTATATAAGGAGTGTACGCTCTGTTGAATATCTAGCCAGAAGATTTATGGAAACAAATAATCTAGGATTTTCAGAGAAATAGAGCACTGGATTGTAATCCATACAGCTTACATTTTTGTATAATCTCTGGATACAGTAGAAAAAACCTTTTAAACAAATCTTATGTGCCAGGTCACTTAAAAAGCTGGTCATAGCACCAAATATTTTTAATTTGGTTATAACAAATTAAATTTTCTTTTTTATCTAAAAATTTTAGTTTTGCAGAATAATTATTTAAATTCTTAGGACAAATGCTAATACATGAAAAAATCTTGAAACAACTTATTAGCATCAACAAAATTCTCATCTGTTTTTGCCATTGGAGCTGTACATGGAGGTCATCGACAAAAGCACACATTGAAATTATCTTTTAAAATGAAATTTTATTTCCAATAATAAAAACTCAATAGCATAAGTAGCTAAGACTTTTTTATAATTATATAACTGATAATTTTTTTTTTTTAAATAACAACCAATCATATATTTAGCAACAGAATGATCTATTATTTTGATGAATAATGATATTATCAAAGACAAGTTGCTGGATACATTATGTGTAAAAAAATGATCATAACACCAGATTACACAGATAGTCTAATTATATTATATTAAAATTGCTATGTACAATGGTGTGATGCATTAGTTGTGATCTTGCTTAGCACATGCACAGACTTATTCTTCAAGCCAGCAGAAAATGTGTGTTGCCAATAATACCAGTTTACAATGATTAGCATAATTAAAGGTTTTAAGATTTCATGGAATTTAATAACTTACTTTCATACTTTTAAGTACATTAAGATAACCCAACTTTTATTTTAAAATCGATAATTTAAGGGAAAGGGTGGGCAATCTATGCTATTTGCTGACATGAAGCAAAACAAATGTTGATCTACAACATCAAATATTGTAAGCACTGTCATATATATTATTAATTTGAAAAAAATTATAGGAAAAGCTAAAACTCTAAAGAAACATGCAAACATATGAAAAATTGATAACAAAAAATAAATAAAACAGAGGCCTGGTCCTAAAGTATGTGCCGGTCATTTAATAATATGAAAAATGTTACTAATAAAGGTCTTATAATGCATCTTTATAGACGCATGCCATTCCATTTACTCACAACTTCCCCCAAACCATTCCATATAACTACTAGGATGTATCGCACCTATGGTCGTTGTAGGGTCTTCAGTAGTTGATGACCCAGCAGTCAAGTTTCCATCACTGCTACTATCTGGCGCATCAGATTCTGTATATAAATAAATAAAAAAGAAGTTTGTAACTCCAGTTAACGAAAATTGCCACATTTATCAACTGTAGTTAGAAAATGGAGGGGAGGTTAAAGAATAATTTTTGCTTAAAAAGAAATTATTGCATGCATTAACAAGGTCAGAAGAAAAGTTAAATTTTGAAGGGATAAGTATTTTTCATTAGTTTAGTTATAAATTAGATTTTTAAAACAGCATTTTAAAGTTTAACATAGCAATTGTATCTTGTACTTCTAATTTATAAAATTTGTGAGTAAACGTAATACTGAAGCAACTTTTAATTGTTGTGTTTTAATTATTCTGTACATGAAAGTTCTTTGTCATGTCTGTTAGGTTGTTAAATATCTAACTGATGTCTTAGTCAAACATATGCAAAAGCTAGCTTGAATAAGTGATATTTGAAGTAAAATATAATATTCTACATTCTAGGAAACTTGCTGAATTTGTCAGCAATCACATAGGAATATATGTTAGGATTTAGTTAGAAAAATCGCTTTAAATATCAAATCATTTAATCAAGGCTAAATAAATTCTAAGCATCAGGTCCCCGTGGCACTTAGGATTAGGACATAATATTAACATTTTTGAGCAGGTTATAGCTATTTTTATAATTATGGTTTGTTATAAAATTTACTTTTGCAAAGCAATCAAAGCATGAGTTCCCACAATTTCAAAGTTTTTACTTCCAGTAACAATCAGAATTAATTGTTCTACATTGTTACTGATCACTGACAAACATAATCAAAATAAATTTTAAGTACAGATTGTTGATGTTGCAAAATGAACTTAAGTAAAAACTTATAGTTTTGTGAAATGACAATATTTGATATCTTATCTCCCCCCCCCCCCTTTACAATCTAAAAATTGAAACAAATGCTGTCAACATAAAGGCACAAAAAATATATAAAGCTTAAATTTAAAGGCTGACTACATGATACAAAGAATATTTGTCCAGACCTGCTCTTAATTATATAAGTACCATAGACTCCAAAATTTTATTTTGGAAAATACAAATTTAGTTTTTTTTTTATATCAGGATATCTAGTGGCATCTAAACTCATCACCACAACCTCTTGGAGGCATGTCAAGTTAGTAAAAAAAAAAGAATAATAAAGTGTAAAAAAAAAAGCGTGCACTGTGTGTATGCTGCCTGAAACATAACTTAGCAGCAATAATGCTCTATCATTCTAATAAATCAAATTCAAACTTCAGAATTTTATTAACCATTAAAATCCATGTGGAAAAGTTTTCAGAATATTTTAAAATTTAATAGTCGCCACTAAAGACAGAGTTCTTTCAAATTATCCTAAAGAAGAGAATAATAAAAAATTTTATATAAAAAAATATATAGTAATTAGTGCCCGGTTCATCAGTATAAAGCCATGCGACAACTATAGTAAAACCATCTACACTTAAAATGCATGGGTCGCGCAGCCGATCGTCACATTGAGAAAGAAAATTTTATTTAGTGACTGAAAAAAAGATTAGTGAAAATATTGGCAATTATGACTTTTGGCTATAATGTATACTACTTTCTACAACAATGATCATTAGAATTTGAGAATTTATATATCAAATCAAATTTTTCAAATAGAAAATTAAAATAAAAGTTGGCAAAGAAATTTAGAAGAATGTTAGTTGTTCCATTTGGCAAATAGGTTAGCAAAAGTAATCAAAAATCCAAAGCAGCCTCTGAAATGTATGCAACTACACTCACTTCCAAAAGTTAAGCATGCAATGCAAATTTTCATTATTCGAAAGCGTATTTGACTTTGAGTGGATGAATATCGCTATGGATGTAGATGGCAGTATGAAAATATTGTATGTTACAGCCAATCACGATTGACTGTGTGGATATATGCTAATTAGGCAGTCATTGAAGACGCCAGCATTCTGAAGGGTTTGAGGAGGTGCATATAAATGTTGATATGAAGTGTTTATAACTTTTGTAGCATTATTTTTGATGATATTCATGTTTCTATGGCTGAAAGAAGACAAATGACAGATAGTGAGCATTGGCGTGCTGTCGGATGTATTGAAGCAGGACAGTCAATCAAAGATATCGCTATTTTCTTTGGCATTGATCATTTGGTAATTTTTCAATTATGGAAACAATTCCAAACAATTCAAACAGTTGTCCAGAGACCTGTGCCCAGTCTTCGAAGAGTTACCACCCCCTCTGATGATCGGTATATTGCTATAGTAGCCAAGCAGAATCAATGAGAGACCTTCACAACTGTTACATCCATGGATGCAGTGGCACTTGGTAAGACAATATCTGCTAGTACTGTGCGATGAAGGAGTGAAGGGACTGTACGTCCGAGTACCATGTTTTTGTGTTCCACTAATCATCCAAGCCAGAAGGGCAAGATTAAAGTGGTGTCTTCAACATGTCAATTGGACTGTCTCAGATTGGTGCAATGTCCTGTTCACGGGCGAGTTCAGATTTGCCCTGGAATCGATGATAAGCATGTAAGGGCCTGGAGAGAATGAGACATATGCAATCAGGCAAAAAAAAAAACATCATCGAACATCATGCATTCAGAGGTGGCAACGTCATGGTGTAGGCTGGAATTTCAATGGGATATCGCACAGAGCTGCATATCTTTAAAGGCGGTTCTGTGACGACTGCACGGTACTGGGATGAAGTCCTAGACCCAACTGCAAGACTTTATGCTGCAGTAGTTGGTTCTGATTGTCTTCTTATGAACTATAAAGTCTGTCCAAATCGAGCTAATATCGTTGACGAATACCTGGAAAGTAAGGGCATTTCTCGTATGGAGTGGCTGGCATATTTTCCTGACCTTAATCCCATTGAAAACCTTTACGATGCCCTCGAATGTGCAGTCTCTGCACATTTACTTCCTCCATCCAGTCTCAGAGAGTTAGAAACTACCCTATTGGACGAATGGCCATTGCTCGCATCTGCGATGGTTGATCACCTCATTGAAAGCATGTAAAATCGCTGTAAAGTTTATGTGGAGGTCCGGGGTGGTCACATACCATATTAATACAAGTTTTGTTTGGTTTGTTTGCCTTTAAAAATTTTGTTAATGACCCAAATGTGACGCCATCATATAACTTGCAAAAAGTAAATATTTTTTTTTTATTTTTGTACATAATTCTTGTTTTCTTTAATGCATAAACACATTTGCTACCTTTATGTACAATTTTAAGTTCATCAAAGCTTTACTTTTCCAGTTTTGTTGATTTTACCATCCACGCTTAACTTTTGGAAGCCAGTGTATTATACAGGATTTTTTAAAGTTAATTAGCACTATTAAAAATCATAGTTGATATCAAATGTAAATGCCATTTTTATAAAAAAACTGATTGCTATTAAAAAATAGTTTTATTTATTTACAAAACCTGAAAATCAGGTCATATAAAAGCCTTGCTAAGAGAATACTCCCTTTTGTAAATTTCTGCAGCAAGTCATTGTAAAACTTACACTTATAAAAATTGTTACTTTGCTATTCAACAAAATAACAAAAGTTAAACATTAACAAAAAAAGTTTAAAAATGTAATAAATGCATGTAAAAAAAGGATTAATTTTTACTTATAAAAAAAGCTTTGTGATAGAAATTTTAAGAAAGAATGTTAATGAAAAAAGGAATTTGAAAAATTATTATTTTTCAATCTAACTCATTATAACTAATCCAATCAATAGGTAATGTATCATTAGAAAACAAATAATTATTATTATAAAATGCTGGTAAGAAGGCATCTCAAGATATTGCACATTTTTCAAATTTAGAAAAAAGTTGCATAATATAGGTTTGTGAGAATCCGATTGGAACACACTTTGCATATATCGTTAGTCATGACATACTTGCTTAGAGGCTTAGCACTGGGTATTTTTTAATCAACTGCTTTTTATAAAACCAACAACTATAGAGGGTAATCACACATTTTTGTAATGATTTTGAAAAAATATATATATAAACAAAGATAAGAATTTTATTTTCTAATATGTTCAATCTGATCGCCCTTTTGTTGAACTATCATATTACATCTTGATTTCCAAGATAAAAGAGCTTTTCTTAAAATATCAAGGTTGATTTTGTTCCACTCCTCCACCACAATCTTCCAGAGCCCATCCAATGTTTTGGGATGCCACTTATAAAGAGCTTATTTTAAAAATCCAAATGCACAGTAATCCATAGGAGACAGATTGGGGGACTTGGGTGGGATGCATTTAACTGGAATAGCCTCAATTCCGGTTTCATTTCTCATTTTTTCAAAAAATATAGCAGTAGATTTAGAGGTATGACTAGTAGCCTTATCCTGATGGCACTTAACACAAAGATTGTTTGGGTAAAGTGATGGAATGTCTTTTTTAAAAACAGGTGTTAAAACATATTTCTGATAGTAATCCGAGTAAATTTTGATCTTTTTTCTACTTTCCTTATTTTAAAATTTTCAATTATAAGAGAATCCAGCAATAACCATAAAACCTATAATAAAACTTTGCTTGTTTTCCCTGAACCAACATTTATGGTTGGGTATGCATATTTTACCTTTTTCCCAGTCAAATGTAAACTTTGACATTTCTTTCCTTTATTAATTATGTCACTTAATTTACATGTAGAAATATTAAAACCATGCTTTTCACATCTTTTTTTTTATTAACTGAATAAGAGTATTTTTTTTTCGGAAAGCTCAAAAATTGAGCCTTCGATCCATTGTTTATTTTCTAGTGACATTTTAAAGCAAAGAATATTTTTTATGATGCAGATGATAATTAAGCCCTATTCCGACTTAATGCCTCCAGTCAGGTTTTCCTTTTTTAAATTTAAATTTAATTTATGGAGAAAGTCAAAATCATTACAAAAATGTATGAACAACCTAGTCCATCAAAGCTGCACATACAAGATTAACAAGTTAAAAATATTTAATTCAAACTAAATAAATATCGTGCATTTTATCGCTGTCCTTTCTTACAGCACAGAGGGGTAAAATGCTAGTTATATATTAATCTTGGTTATACCTTATTCAGTTTTTTCACTAGGGTTTTAGAACAAGGAAAGTGATCTCATATGATTCACATTTTTCTCTACTTGCAAACAATGTCATTAGTACCTTTTCACCACTCATTTCTCAGAATAAGACCTTTTAAATACCTAATTCTACATTAAATAAATATTAGGTATTTTAATACAATATACATTTAATATACTTCAATACTGTCGAACAATTAATTCAAAGCCTCAGTTATCAAGAAATCCTTGACCTCACTCTCCTCCCCCAACTTATATGGAAAGCTTAAAGGAATTTTTAAAAATTTCTTGGATCAATCCTTTACAAATGGTCCACAAAAAATTAAATTGATTGCTAGACCATTTTTAATTTTTTGCATGTTACCATGCTTGCATGTTACCCTATATGTCTAGATTATAAAACTACCACGATTTCATTTTTGGGATTTTTTATTTAGAAGTCATATTTGTGTCACTGCAATAACTTTTCCAGTCATTTTAGACCTTTGCACAAACTACTACATCTCATTTTCTTTACATCGTAGAACCATAATTCAGAAACCATTGTTTTAAGCAGAACACAAGCAAAAAATATGACAATACATAATTTTCCTAGGTTGTTTTATTATGACTAGAGTTTAGGCATAAACTTCGATCTTGTCTTTGTTAAACAATGGCTTTTCAAAGCATGAATTTTATAGGAAGGAGGAAAGTTAAAGGTTTAAAAATTTTTTTTTATAAATATCTATGTACAAGTACTCAATTTCCATCAAGTGTGCAATTTTAAACTTGTTGCATTCTTTTTCTATGGGTACTTAAGAAGAAATATTTTTCATTTTTCCACCATATTTAGAATCAAATACCTCTGGTGAAGAACCTGATAAAAATTTGAAATCCCTACAAACTAAAGGTATATATAATGGTAAACTACAATAAAAATTAAAAATTTTAGATTCAGACTGTAACAGAGTTATGATGTACACAAAATTAGAAGAAACCAATACATTTGTATTAGTCTGAAAGTGACATAAGCAGTGTTTCCTTTTTGGCTTGATACTAAAATTGTAACTAACAATCGGTAAACTAGTCATAATTATGTGTTTAGAAAGCCAGATAAATCTACTGAGCTAGGGAAAATAAAAGGGCATGATCTAGATCAAAGCTTCTTAAACTGTGGGTTACGCAACTGAATGTTGGGGGTCTCAAAATATTTGGCAACAGTAAAAGGTGTCTGAATGTACAACACTAAAAACTTAATTCAAAATCAATTGCATAATGAATCTGAGGTTTATCTGGTACAGCTTGCCCATCTTGTATCGCACAACTCTTCATTGCAGCCCTAGTTCTCAATACATAACATGTGCATTTTGTATGCCGCCATACAATGCCAACTACCAGAAACAAATGTAATTTTATAAACTAAAGCTAGAACTTATTTGAGAAATTATTAGCAATTTTAAAATGTGCAACAAAAAAAGCATCTGCTTGTAGACTTTGCCATTTCCCATTTTTACATGATTAAACATATTTTACGCCCAAACTCTTATTTTCATCCTCTATGTAAATATTTATAATTAATTTTACAGTTTTCCCTTATGATCACATCCTTTTATTTTCCCTAACTCAAAAAATGTATCTGGCTTTCTAAACACATGATGATTATGATTAGTTTATTGATCGTTAATTACAATTTTTACAATTTTAGTATCAAGCCAAAAAGGAAACACTCGGCTTATCTTGCTTTCAGACTAATACAGATATATTGTTTTCTTCTAATTTTGTATACATTGTAACTCTGTAAATGTTAATTTCCATATACAGTACACGACCTCTTATCCGGCGTTCTAATATCCGGACTCTCCCAAAACCGGAATGAAGCAAAATAATTCCAAATTCTGCACCAACACTCAATTATTTGTCAAAAATTGTGCCAAATATCTGTTTTTTGTTTAAAATCCCGCCAAATGATTTTTTGCCTTAATTGGCAATATTAATAGTACAACCTCGAAAATCCGGACTCGTCCGGACTTTGCAGAATCCGGATTTTCGATTTTTCCAGATTATAGAATTTGAATAAAATTCAGATTTAATATTAACTAAATACCCTATAAAGAACTATTTTTAGTAAAAATAATGACAAAAGTTACGTTAATCAATTAAAACATATTATTTAATCTAAAAAATAGGGCAAAAGAAATTTCTAAGAAAAAATATACACATTAACAATTTAGAATATGTGAACAAAACGAAATGATAACATTACATTTTATCATTTTGTTTAAATATTTGAATTAACCTTTGTTATTTCATTATTTCTGATTTATGGGAAAGCAGTTTTCTTTATCCTGCAGATGGACATTATTTCTGCTCAGTTATAAAGCCTCTTTGTTCAAGACCTTTAATTGCATGATTGATTGTTTGTATAAGATTATCAATGGGTATTTTTGCTTCTCCACATTTATCGTCGCATTTTGATGTTTTTTTATTTAATATCATATCGCGAATTTCGCCATCACTCAATTTATTTACGATTGGCGCATCATCAACACAGTGCAGAGCTTCCGTTATATCGGCTTTGTCGAGATTTAATGAAGTGCCGGAAGATTTAATGAAGTGCCGAGATTTAATAAAGATCGAGAATAAGCACTTTTGACGATATGTTAAAAGGTGTAAATTTGTTTAAACCGTTCCTTTTTTGCTCTTAACGAATGAAAAACAAAAAATAAGAACTTAAAAGTTTTATTTATTTTCTAGCATCTATATAATGTTATGTTTAAAGAGGCTGATGACTCTGAAAAAAGTAAAAACTTTATTAATAGTCAAATATGTCAAAAACATCGCAGTAGATAAAATAAATACCTTTTCCAAAAAAAGAAAAATATCTCCCTTCTCAATGATTTTTCTAAATTACGATGAGTCATTACTAGGTTGCAGCAGCACCGGGACGTGGTGGAGCAGAGAAAGCGAAGAAAGGAATTTGCTTAATTCCTAATCATAAACGTAGCCGACCCCTTTGAGAGGTCAGTGTGTTAATGACCTTATTGCTCGGTTCCCTGTGATACAATATTATTTAGTTATTTATTTGCTATTTATAGTATGTAAATATGGCTTTTTAAACAAGAAAGGCAAAATATACAGTCGATTTCAAGCGGACACGTTCGACGAGAACGAAAAAATCGTCAGATATCAGGAGGGGAGAGGAGATTCTGAAGATAAAACAGAATACTTTGAAAAATGGAATTCGTACTACGAAGTGAACAAAATAAATTTCCGTGAGCGTTAATATGCATTCTCGGGATTTTTAGATTTAATTGAACAATCTGTGATAAAATGTTACGATAATGTTTTAAAGTGTTTAATATTAAAAATTACATTGTTTCAAAAAATGTCTTTTCCAATAATGAGAAAAGGAAATTTTGATAATAAAAATTCAGTATTTAAAAAACAAGGTATATTTTACGTGAAATAATTCATCGGCAGTTGTGACTTGAATAAGGGGGAGGAGGGATTAACGCTAACAATGTAATTCACGCTCCAACCATGAACCGATCTACAGCCGGCCATCTAAACTTTTGTTTCATTTCGGGGTTCAGAAAATCAACCTGAAAATACGGTATTTGTTTATAAAATATAATTCCATATAAATAAACTTACCCTGTTTTTTTTAAATCCGCGACTTCGTCAGTCCCGGGAAAAAAAAATTAAAAATTTGGAAAATGTCCGGAATATGGAGGTTTCCAGATTTTGGATGTCCGGTTTTCGAGGTTGTACTGTATTATAAAATAATGCAGTTGAAATCTACATTTTCTCACTTCAACTGTTTGCATTTTAGTTAACCA